>CM063511.1:5605058-5632558 GCA_032207245.1 Pardosa pseudoannulata
TCTCGTTCCGCCG
Source organism: Pardosa pseudoannulata (assembly GCA_032207245.1). Lineage (NCBI taxonomy): Eukaryota > Metazoa > Arthropoda > Arachnida > Araneae > Lycosidae > Pardosa > Pardosa pseudoannulata. The sequence goes on from CM063511.1 coordinate 5,605,072, forward strand.
AACAATAGGGAGGAGGATATTTTTATACCAGTTCCGCGGAACTGTTCTTACGCGAACAATGAAACCAAGGTAAACAGTGCAAAACTTTTCTTCCACTTAGCTCTTGTCAAAAGAATACACAGTGTTACATATTTCGAAAAAGATTACGTAGCAAGATTTATCGATTGATAACAGATTTTCTTTAATGATCTTTAAATAAACATCTCCATCAAGATTTATGCACTATTATAAGAAACCACCATTAAGATTTAATCAAAATTTTACATTTTTTAAAATATCCGGATGGTTTTAAATCAATTAAAACAAACCCCACTGAAAAAAATCAAATTAGAACCTGTCTTAAAAATGAGAACTTTGTAACATATTACAGGGTGTTTAAAAATGGCCGGTATATTTGAAAAATCAACATAAACTAAACGGACAGTGATAGAAATACATAGTTTATTGCAATATGCTTGGGATAATAGTAAATGTTCTGGCAGACTAACTTTAAAAATGAGTTACAATATTCCACAACAGATGACGCTGCAGTCTGGAAAAATTTAAACTATGATTTTATTCTGTAGGGACTCTTAAAAGATCAGGTGTACCGACACTATCCAGAAACAATTGAGTAACTGGAACTTGTACAAGTACTTGACCAGCGCTCAAGTATGAAACGGCACAAAACGTAGTAGTATATGTCCCACATATATTGTGTTAAAGAGACTCCTGCTACCCTATGACAATTATCCTCTCATATGGTAAGTTTGACATTTGAATATTTAGAACAAAACCACATCGATACGATAGGACACAATTCTCATGTTCTTACTATATAGGATAGTGAGCTAATTTAAAGAAAAATTTACATGGTCTTCGTTTTCATTCCAATGAGGCGACCGAAGAAGCAATGAAAGCATTTTACATCGATTTCATGAAATGTATCCCTTGAGGTTTTAAACTTTGTTAACCTTCCTTAACACTTGGCATTCTGGTATACTTCACCGCCAACTTATGTGTGCATTTTTTCTTGAATCGCGTGGAAATTTAATTATTCAGGAAAATCGCAGTAAATCGAAAATCTATTTTTCGTGTGTCTAAAAATCTTTGAATTGATTAATAAAGCCTTACTGCATATCAAACTCAACCAAATAAATAAATCTTTTTCCTGTCGCGCAATAAATCCTCAGATTTTAGAAATCTACACAATAATGTAATTACTTTGTGTTAATGAAAAAATTTTTTTTGCCTAATTATTTGATCCGGTTTGACAAGTGATAAGGCATTTAACACTTGGCATGCGGGTATACTTCAACACCAACGTACGCGTGCAGTGGGCGTTTTTTCGTGAATCGCGAGACAGTTTGGTTATTCAGAAAAATTGCAGTATATCGAAAACTACTTTATTTTTATGATTGATTATATTTTTATTTTACACTTTAATATATACTCTATTATTACTTAACAAAAAAAAACAATATAGTTATGAAATAAAAAAAAATGAATGATTTTTAAAATTAAAGTCCGATAATCTGACAACGCCTATTTCTTCTTCATCACTATCTGTGTCACAACTGCTCATTTTATCAATTTTGAATTCAACAATGAAAAAACCAAGCTTCCAATTGACAAAACACAACTGGTACGTTCTGGAAATATCAATTTGATGGAAGACGAAATAACGCAACATAAAACCATGTCACTCGACAATCCTAACTTGTAGAAAGAAAAAATGCAAAGCGTCGCATAGCAAAGCAAAGAACACGCGTGTAATGTCACACATACATATAATTAATTATACGTATTTAGTAGATTTGTGGTGGTTAGCGGGTATCTACCACAAATCTACTCAATAAATATTTTTAAGTGACCCGCGTCCCTGTGGCAGACTGCAAAAAACGTAAAAATACGTTGCCCGCAAGCGAAGTGTTAATTTACCGTTAGTTTTCGGAGATGGGTAAGAAGAATAAGTCCGCGAACACTACTTCACAATTAGTTATTAGACTAAATATCTCGAAATGTTTCATTATTTATATTTGTATACGATACTCACTACAAATAATACACTCATACAATAAGCGCTGGAAATAATTTCCTCAGAATATTTATGTATTTTCTTTTCTTGCGAAGATTAGCTCATTTATCATTCTCGGTGAATGCATTTTATTAAGAAGTGACGCTCGCAAAATAGTTTCGATTGCATAGACAGAATTTATTTTTCTTACGTACGTGCTACTTCTAAAGAGCAATCAGTAACTCAAGAAGTATCACTGGACGCGAAATGTGAAGAACGGGCATTTAGGTTTAAAGGAACACTTTTACTACTTTCTAAATGTGGTAAGGTTAACTTGTATCATTTTGCCATACCTCATTTTAATGTTACCCTTGATTCACATGACACTCATTAAACTTAAAGAACGAATTTGCTAATAAGTATTGAAAAAATACTCTAATTTAAATATGAACATTTTATTTCAGAATAATGTAAACAATTTCTTTCCCATAACTCATGTATGTATGTGTGTATATATATATATATAAATATATATATATATATATATATATATATATATATATATATATATATATATATAATATATGATACTGAAAATTTATATTAAATGTTTCTGTACAAATAAATAAAAAACTTATGAAATATTTTCTCCTTTCTTAGAAAACTGGAAATTAGTAAAAATAATGAAGAATCAGAAAGATTCAGGTTTCTAGTCTAGATTCCTTCCGATAAAGTCCTAAATGCATTCAGATTTATTTTCGTACCTGAGATTATTCTTCTTCCTTCAAACACACAAAAGTTTCTTTTTTTATTTCCCGCTCTTTGAACAGTTACAAAGAACAATCCGACGAATGATATTTTTATCCGAGTTTTTGCGAAAGTTTTGCTAACCAAACAATGCACCTGGGGAAAAACAGTGCATTCTTTTTGTGTAAGATTATATTTATCTTCGATTTTATGAGGTAACGTTATGTAATCTTTAAAAGGAATTAAAAATTAACCTGAAAGAAATATTTGTTCGACTTTTGTTATGGATTTCCCAAATCTTACAAAATTTAAAGCAATAGACCGAAATCTCAGAGAGGATGAGTTCCTCATTTTTACACTTTGCTGGTGCAAATATCATAGTTTACATGCAGACATTCTTTCTATTTCATTCCACTTGAAACCAATAAGTTTGATGTAATTAGCTATGATTGATGTAACAGAACATACTAATATTTAGAGTGTACAGGTGTTGTTCGCATATATTTTAGACGATTTTGGTTATCGGTATTAAAAAATCGTTTGTTTCAAAATAAATAACTACAATTGTACTGTGTTTTTAAAAGTCAAAATTATCGTCTGTGGCTTGAGAGATTTTTTTTATTCAAAATGGCGTTTTTAACGAAGCAGTGGTTCGCAGGCTATATTTACCCTCTCTCCGAATACAAGTATTCATATTCTGTTATCTAAAAACGATTTGAGAGTCATAGTTTTGTGATATCTAAAAGCATCGATAGGTAATATCGTCAAAAAGAAAGGAAAAAAACGTCAATCTGGAGCCTCGAGTGGGACAAAAATACCAAACAAGTATCCAAAGAAAAAACGAACAACTTCAACTGTTGCAAAGGTACATTCTTTAATGTTAAAAGAAAATCCCCCTAATCAAAGGATATTTGCAAAATTCTTAAAATGCTCTGTGTCCACTGTAAACAAAATGATAAACGCTGATTTAAATCGTAAGAAAGCGAAAAAATGCAATGTGTATCGTCTTTCTCTAAAGCATATCGCTGAACGCAGGACACGCTTCAGAATTATGTATGAGAACCATTTATCCAAAGAAAAATGAAAAAAAATTATCACAATAGATAAATCACTGTTGTATTTAAATGATTGCAACAAAATAAATCAATTTATTATCATAAAAGGGAAGAAAAAAGTACATGGTTCAAAGAATCGAAAGAATGTTTTTCTAAGGGATTCCTGATTGTTGCTGGTTTTTCATATAAGGGCAAGTTAAAAATAAAAAGACATGAAAGAAATGCCAAGATTAACTCCAAATACTACCAGGCACCTGTTTTATAGCCAATTTTTCTGAATGAAATTCCATCGCCTTACCCGAAGTGACATCAATCTGTGGAATTCCATCAAGACAAAACTAGCAGTCACATATCAAAATCCACTGTAAATGTCCTAAAAGAAATGGAACAGAAACTAAACCTCCCGATATATTACCTATGGATTTTTGTGCTCTCGGACTTTTAAAACCTGCATAATCCAAACGTCGTCCCACAACCCTTACAGAACTTTCGAAAGCTGTTCAGGAGGAATGGGATAGAATACTCCTTCTGACACTTCAAAAGGCATTATTATTCTGGAAATGACGGTGCTGCAAGATAGTTCAGAATAAGGACTATCAAATAGAACATTTTTTTAAATTCAGAATTATCACTTGATTAAAAAGGAAGGGTCCATTATATCTATCTTTTACTCCTCTTTTAAACAAGTCTGTTACAATTTTTAATCAAGCTAAGAAAGACAATTTCATGCATACATTGACTAAAATTATTTAACGACTAAAAACTTCATGGAACAAAAATATGACCCGGCTACACTACAATTTAGGGTGTCCTCACATTTTGATCCTTTATTTGTATTTATCATCGCCAAGTAGGAGAGTTTTCTCGCATATGGCAACCCTAGGGTTCTTCGACTGCAATTGTATTTAATATTTTTGTAAACATTTTAAAGTATCTGGATACTTACAGTTTATGCTTTTTGTTTCATTTTCATTGTTTTTACAAAGCATGTATCCATATTTTATCGTATATTTCCGTACGATTTAAATGATTTTTAAAATTCTTCAAGTGTTTGCAAATTTAAAAATTTAGTATAATCTGTGTACGAATATAATCTATACCGTGTTTTTTTTATTGTTTTAATAATTATAGTTTATGCTTTTTATTGCATTTGTATTGGTGTTATATATATTTATCACCTCTACCTTAAATGGCTTGTTGGCACCATTTACGCCAGAAAATATCGCCAATAAAACAAGGAGGGATTCTAAACTGCATTTTTACCAAATTTCGCATCTTGTTTGCCAAGAAGCTGTTAGGAGGCGGAAAATAGAGTATAGCCTATAGGAACGTAGGGAGGGGTGTACTCCTTTTACTTTGACTACACTTTTACTTCATTAGGCACAGCACAGAGTTTTGTATTATTTTATAAAAATTAGTTAATAAGATATAATTTCTCCTCTTCGCGATGTAAAACTCGAGAAGGAAACAACATTCTAGGACACCTGCAGTATTACAATGAAAAAATATTAAGAAATATTCTAATTCTAAGACATAATAGAGTGAATAAGCTTCTTTTGCACTCATACTGATTCAACAAAAGGTGATTTTCATTTCTAACATCATCTATGTAATCACACTACTTCAAGGATGTTAAAAGTCTTTCGGAATGCAATTTATCGTTCGAAAGCCCACTAAAGGCATTTCGAAGTTATGCATATTATTTTATAAAATTTAGTGATATTAATCTATTTATAATATTTATAATCTTTTCTCAAGAAGACCCTGGAACGATAGACGAATGGTAGAAAGCTGCTGTTCAGAACCGGAGTTTGCGAGTTCGAATCCCGCTGCGGGCATGGATGTTTGTAGCCGTTAAGCTGTAGGTCCCGGTTACGTTAGCCCTCGTGTGCAAAACAGTAGACCGTAGAGCTCCAAACGAAACCAAACGAAGAAGATCCTGTCTAATTATTCATAATATAGCTGAAATATATTTAACAATATTATTAAAAAGCATACTATATTACAGTAATTTTTTTTCTTGCTTATGTTCTACAGTTTATTTAGTTTATTGAGTTATTTCATTCCTGATATGTTTATTCGAAACTTATTTTCGGGATTTTTTGTTCATTATATTGTGTTACTTTCTTACCAATAAAAGATAAAAATAATTAACAAATAGCTTTGATCCAGTCTAGAATTCCAGATACAAAACAGGGTTCACATTTTTAAAACAGACTAAAAGATTAAATTTTACCTTAAGGTATGTTATTGCTTTCAGTAAGAAAGAATTTCGGGGTAAACACAAGGCGTATATATCTCTCGGCGGAGTTCCTAAAGTACCTTGCATTAAATTTCTCCTACGTACCTGTAGTATACTCTTATGGATTCTGAGCAGATAAAATATAAGCATTTAAGAAATATTTCCTCGTCTTACCGAGCTATATATGTAATTGCAAGAAGGAACATTTTACAATTTTTGTTTTGCTTTATTTTTAAGACTGCCTTAATCCCGTCTTTTAAATTCCAGAAACAATGCAGAGAAGCTAAAATTTTAAATATCGTAGAACTATCCCCGGATGACAGTAAACAAGGTGAACTTGTCATTTCAACACACAAAATAGATTGAGAGTTGTACTGCTTTTTAAAGTAAGCATATAGATTGTAAAAATAAGAATTCAGCAAACGAAGCCTTTTGTTATAGCATAATTCATGTAAATATCTAGGAAATCATAATTTGCAATATATACATATACATATAAACACACACATATATATATATATATATATATATATATATATATATATATATATATATATATATATATATATATAAACACACACACATAGGACCCGTTAATAATGAGTCTAATACCAATATTCAGCTAATGTAAAATTATTAACATGAAAAATTACGATTCCACATCTTCATACAGAAGATAACAATTATTCACTAAGAATTAATTCTCTAAATGCGAACACGAAGTTCCAACATCGATAGCTGCTACTGTCAATGGCTTCCACCAAACGCTCGCCGTTTCCCCCTTTTCTACCTAACAGCCAGCGATGATGTTGCCATCAAGTGAGTGAAATGTAGTCTCATTCCACACATATACATATATTTTATTATTATAAAAGAGTTCCCTTGTTAAAATCGTTTATAACTGAAGTAATTTCCAACTACCCCTTTTTTAATCTTTTGTGTGTGTGTGTGTGTGTGTGAGAGAGACAGACAGACAGACAGAGAGAGAGAGAGCGCGAGAGAGAGAGAGAGAGAGGTCTAAAAAAGGGTTAGTTGGAAATTCGCCTTAACACTGGATCACGACATTATATATATATATATATATATATATATATATATATATATATATATATATATATATATATATATATATATATATACACACACACACACACACACACACACACACACACACACACACACACACACACACATATATATATATATATATATATATGTATATATATATATATATATATGCTATATATGCACCAAATATGTAGTAACTAACTCCTAATAAAGTCTATTAATGCTTAAGGTTTCTATAATATATATATATTTATGAAACATAGCGTAGCATGACATGCTTCAGGGATGTAACGTGATCGAAGATGTGTAGTCGTCTGCGAAAAGAACAAGATTTATCAAGAGAATTTTAACAGCATCTTTATTTAGCAACGTCCAATAGCAAATCCAACAAAAAATGGTCGAGCGGCCTTTTATAAGTTTGGGGACTCCACAGGCATGAGAAAAGGAATGTGCTTAATCACCGAAATAGGTTCGCTAGCTAATTTCGCCAACAGGAAGGAGGCAAAAGTGTTTAACGCCAAGAGGCTAATAAGATGACGACGAAATCGCGAATTTGATGGTTTTTTAATATAGGAGTTAGTAATTTTAGTTTAAGACTAAAGTATTAAATTTTTACATTACATATATATATATATATGGGAGTTTTCTGTATTTCTACAATCACACACACTTGCTTGTGTGTAGGTAGACATGCTTGCACATACACACATATACATACACTTACCCTTCATTGCTTCATGCCAGTTTAAATAGTATGTTGCATGTAGATTTTAGAACGCTGTTGACTCCGGGTATTACAATGTAGCAAATATTTATATACCATAATATATTCGAATGATGTGTTATAAATTTTGTATTCTATCGTTTGTTTCCGGGGGTAAGTGCATTAATTTTCTTTATTCTTAACAGTATCTGCCAACAACATTGGTTTGGTTTGCTTTGGAGTACTACGGTATACTGTTTTACGGTATACACACAAGGGTTAATGAAACCGGGACCTACATCTTAAAGCTGATTCCGAACGGCTACGAACATCCATGCCAGTAACGGTATCCGAACCCACAAACTCCGGTTCCGAAGGGCAGCACCCTACCATTCGGCCATTGTTCGGCGTCAACTACATTGGACTGATATACATTTTACCAATGCGTAAGAAAATAATAAAGAAAATAATTAACAAGTGGCTTTGATCTAATCCAGAATTTAAGATAAATAGTCAAAAAAATAAATGGGTCGTATTTCTAAACTAGAGATGGAAAGATTAAAGTATTATTTTAAGTGATGCAATTGCATACTATTAAAAACAATTTCAGTGAAAACACAAGACGCGTCTCTCTCTGGGAGTCTGGGTTCCCAAAGTACATTGCATTAAATTTTTCCAACGCATCTGCAGTATATTATTATGCCTTCGGTGCGGATAAAAGGAGGCGAGCAATCATTTCTTATTCTACTGAGCTATATCTGTAACTGTTAGAAGAAGGAATTTTATGCATTTTTGGTTTTGCCTTTTTTTATGACTGACGTGATCCTGTCTTTCGCATCTCAGAAGCCAGGCGGGGGAAAATATTTTAAATATCGTACGATCATCTCTGGTTTTCATAAAAAAAATGTTTACTTGTTGGTTGTCTGTTATTCCAACATAATTGTGTATCTGTTTTCTTAAAGTAGGTAATTATTGCACTCAAAATTTAAAATAGAATTTAAAATAATCGTTCAAAATATCAAAATGAAAGTTAAAACATAGTGCGACTTTATTTGGTTTTCGGTAGACAAGATTTACTTTGTGCTTATCATTCCAGTACTTAATCTTTCCGTAAAGTAAGCCTTTATCGCATCAAAAATATATAAAGGAAGACTGTATTGTTATAACATAATCTACATAAATATTCGTGACATCATAATTTGTAAATAATGTATATAATATTTTATTCAAACTAACCAACTTAAATATATTTTTAGTCTAAAATAAATTTCTAGCTATTCTAGGCCGAAAATTACAATCTTTGACGAAATGACTTTGTTTTTCTTTTAATTGTGGAAAACTTTGGTAACTTCGGGAAAACCAAACTATTTTTTGCTAGCTCAACTACTTTTATATAACTCCTTTACGGAAGTTAGTTTCACTTCTTAAACTTAATAAATTCATTTCGTTTTTGTAATTTTGCCGTATTTTTAAGTCGCTGACGATTATTCTTTGTAATAGTGGGTAAATAAACACATATTGCCTACATACAAACACAAACACTTATGTATATGCATTTACATACAGGCATATTATATATATGTAATATTAATTTCCCTTATTTACACATTTTAATATTAATTTAATAACTTTTGTTCATAAAGTAAGTTTGGGGTTTGCCGGGTCATTCTGATTTCCCCCTTCAGACACGCTATAGACTTCATTCAACCTCTGTATGTACTACTTTAGCCAACGGTTTGTTGTTGGTTTGGAGTGCTACAGTCTAATTTTTGACACACGAGGGCTAATGAGACCAGGACCTACTGCTTAAAGCCGATTCCGAACGGCTACGAACATCCATGCCCTAGTGGGATTCGAACCCACGAGCTCCGGTTCCGAAGGCCAGCTCCCTAACCATTCGGCTATCGCTCGGCACTTAGTCAACAGTTAGCGCGTTCTCTTTAAACATGGGTATTTTTTATTACTCGATCCATTGTGCTTAGGGATTATTCGTAGTCTTTTTACCTGAGGAATCCCTACTTGAAAAGTGTGTGAGTGCAGGATCACATCGTGTGCACGATGTTGTAAAGATGCTTGCCTGTTGAATGGATTTCATGTATCTCATAAGAAATAAACTGTGTTGGGATTTTGAATGAGTCTCGCCCATATTATATATATATAATATATATAATATATATATGTGTGTGTGTGTGTGTGTTAAATGTCTGACACAAAATACTTCAGTTGACTGACTGACTCTCTCTCTCAGACAAATGAAAAAACGGCGCACCAAGAAGTTATCCAAATAGGTTGAAAATCTCTAAATGTGATGTTCATGTACAGGAAAACAAATTATTACAATTTGAGAATAATTGGATGATTTATTCAAGTGATAGAGTTTAATGCAGTGAAAAACTGAATAACTCGTTTGCCCAACTCTGGCCCTTATACAAAAAAGTTATTCAGCTTGGCATTAATTTATACAGGTGGCAGATTTTCTTCTGAGTGATATCTTGCCAAATTCTGTCCAACTGCAGCGTTATATCGTTAAATTCCCAAGATAGTTTCATGCCCCTGCCCATAGTGCTCCAAACATACTCAACAGGAGAGAGGTCTGATGATCTTGAAGCAAGATTGACTAAGGTAGCCCTAGGCAAGCAATAAGAGAAGCTGTAAAAACACGTGCAGTGTGGGACTATATTGCTGAAATGTAAACAAATTATATCGTGACATGAAGGACAACACAATGGGCGTAGAACTTCTTCAATGTACCTTTGAACTGTAAGGGTGTTAAGGATAACAACCAAAGGGATGTTATTATGAAATGAAATGACAACTAAGACCATCACTTCTGGTTGTTCACCTCTATGACAGAAGACAATCAGGCTGGTATCCCACCGCTTTCCGCGGTGTCTCCAGATATGTATTTGCTGGTCACTTAGGTTCAGTTTAAAGTCGTATTTATTACTATGCTACTCTAATCAGTGACAATCTAGTTCGACTGAGCCCGACGAAACTGCAAACAAACTTGTCCTTGTACAGAGGTCAATGACAGACGACGCAAGGGGAACCTTGACCTCATCTCCCTTTCAGTGAGCAGCCTATGAATGGTCCTTTTGGTCTCGGAAGCACTAGTTGGAAGTACGATCAATGATAATGATGCATCTGAAGCAGTGAGTGACGCTCTGATGATTGCTCTGTCTTCACGTTCTGTCTTTTCTCCAGGCAGACCGCTTTCTTCTTGACGCTGTGTTGCTCATGGTTCACCCTGTCAACATCGGCATCAATCCTGCCCAAATGTCGAGCGATTCGCCGATGACAGCAACTGGCTTCTTCGAGCCCAACTACAAGTTCTTTCTCAAATGATGACATCTGGGCATATCGTTGGCGCACCTGTATGTGAGGCATGGTTACTGTCTACCTGAATACACGGAATGAAATTCGCAAAGAGTTTATGACCTGGAATCGAAATTTCTCTTCTTAAATATCCTGTCAGTTGCGCTGCAGCGACACACGTTCATTGTTCATTGTCCGACAAAACATAAAATTTTGCGTTTTCCATCGAAACCTGTATGCATATGAATTCGTGTCCAATTTGCATTAAATATCGGTGAGACATTTTTCGTTGTTTGAGAGCGTCTATATAAAATAAATTCAGATAAATCTTCAGAAATATATGACAATTGTTTTTTATTATTGTTTTTGTATTATTGCCTAATTATACAGATGTGATAGTTAGGACATTTTGAACAAAAATTCATTGTATTGTATTGTATTGTATTGTATTGTATTTTATGACAACGGAAAACGTTAGACATCCTAAATATGCTATAAATTTTGATTTCTTTTTAATAAGTTTTCTTTCAACAACATATTAGTATAGAGCTGTGATGATCAAATGTTTCAAAAAGTTTTGTAATATGTATCTATAAATACATAAAAAATGTATAAGTATTAATGATAATTTCAAAATGAACTAAAACTGATACTGTTTGTATAAACAGACAAAAAATAGTTTATTCAAAATTTAAGATATTCCCTTTTCTTGTAATACTCAATTAACTTCGAATTATCCAATATCTAATATTCCGTTCAGGTTCGGAGGTAAATAATAAATACACAACCTCACTCTTTACTTTAAAGCAGAGTCGGGAAGATTAAAGTTTTAGCGCAAGTGATGCTCTAAAAACCATTTCGGTGGAAACACAAGACGCTTATCTCTTTTGGCCGTTGGAGCTCCCAAAGTACCCTGTATTAAATTCCTCCTACGTACCTGCAGTCTACTGTTATGCCTTCGGATGAAATAAAATAAAAGGATTCCAGCAATCTTACCAACATATATCTGTAATTGCAAGAGGAAGAAATCTTATCCAGTTTTGCTTTTACCTTATTTTTATTACTTCCGTGATCCTGTCTTTTGCATTTCAGGAACGATGCGGGTGAAATAAAATTTTAAGTATTGTACGACTATTTTTTTTTTCCTTCAAAACCAAAGTGTGTTTTATGGTTGGTATTCCAATGTAGATTTTGAAATGTGAATCTGAAGTTTGCGTGGTATGTATTCGAAAACAAACACTCGTTTGTAAAATTGCAGCGGGTGGTCATATTGTTAGGAATGCTGCTCAGGATTTCACATTTTCTAGTTTAAATTTTCTTTTGTAAAAAATAATCTTCAATTATTTTTTTACTTCCTCCGTCTACTTGTATCATTATTACTTTTCATCGAGCAATTGTATCCTGAGTTAAATTTCAAATGAGAAAGTAGTCAAAAATAAGTAAAAAAAATTTGATTACTTATGTTTTGTTTGTCTTTTGTTTTAAAAAATAGCTGTTGCAGTGAGGCCTTGTATAATAACTGTAAATCAAGTTTTGCAACTTCTTTCTATCTAAAAAACAAAAACATAAAACAAAGTTTGCTTTAGATGTATACTCTTGCCCTATTTTATGAAGCTTTGATTTTGTGAACAGTATGTCGTGATATTCTCGAAATTCATTTGTTTTAGTATAGACAAAACTTTAGTATCTTCCCCATTGAAAATATAAACATAAATATGATTTCCAGGTTAGCCATAGGAACTAAATGAAAATAAAATGTGTCAATACAAACTCTGCTGACCCCTTAACTTGAACGCTCGAGTTAACTCGAACGCTGTAAACTGGACAAATTGTGCACACTATGTAATTCAAGTGGTGTTGTATTTTATGTTGCTATAATTTTTTACACTCGAATGCAATCGAGAATTGAAAATAACAATGTGAAAAGCAAAAAAAAAATCGTTTGATATTTGTCATTTACATGGGAATTTAAGAAATAACACTTACATATTCAAGTATAATATTAATATATATATATATATATATATATATATATATATATATATATATATATATATATATATATATATATATATATATATATATATATATATATATATATATAATTCTAAATTCAATATTCTAAAATGTGATTTTTACATTAAAAAATTGATTTTTTTTTGACCGGCCTTTTTCAAAATAACTGTGCATGAAGGAGTTAATCGAGAAGGAAAATGAGACAAAGATGATCACAACTCTCTGTACAGATAATTAAATGAGGGATATCTTTCTACAAAATATAATGTTGTAAAGAGGCCGTATACAATAACATGATATCATTATAGTTTTTCATGCCTAAAATTACGAAAAGAATGAAGATTGGTGATCAGGACCCTGTACTGATCTTAATATCTTCCTATAAAAATCGTAAAATTTGTAGTATATTTTACCGTTTTAGTACACGATGAAAGTGTTCAAAAGAACAGTCCGAAAGCGGTTGCGAGAGAAGTGGTTAATGGGTCACAAATTCACCTACACCGGTTTTCTGAACACGAAACGAACCATAAAGAAATAACAGTAATGGAACAGACAGTACCGAAAAATTACCAGTTGTAAAATCGACAACTGAAGCTCAATGAAACCTACTTTAAATAGGGTAGTTTGGCAATAACGATTTATTATTATTGTAAATGTTGTAAAAGTGCTTTTCCAGCGATTAAACATTTATATCCCGGTTAATAAAATTTCATTCGTCTAACGAAATTTTGGTATACAGTTTCATCAAAACTGCCTTGATTCAATTTGATTTGGTTTATTCTACTATTTTGCCCCAAATTGCTAGTAAGACTGGGACCTACGGCTTAAAGTCGATCCTGAAAGGCCCAACAACCATGACAGCAGGGGAATTCGCACCCGCGTACACCAGTGCCGGAGAGCAGCGATCTATCTCTTGGCAATCGTTAGGCCAAAACTGCTTTGAAGAATAGGTTAAAAATCAATTTGTATTATGGTGCTGATCTTGATTTTAGTTCGAGGACATGCAACTCCCTACATAGAAGGACCAATTCAAGCGATCACAAGAAATTTCAGTATTGCAATGAACGATTCCTTTGTGGTTTGGTTTAGAGAGCTATGGTCTACTTTTTGCAACACGAGGGTTAATGAGACCGGGACCTACTACTTAAAGCCAGTTCCGAACGGCTACGAACTTCATGCCACTGTGGAATTTGAACCCACGAACTCCGGTTCCGAAGATCAGAAGCCTAATCATTCGGTCATCTTTCAGCGAATACGAAGGGATAAATGAACTTTCTGTTCCTTTGTGATGAGGAGAACATTTTTACGAACAATTCGACAACTTTTCAAGTACTCAGGAATGTTAATGAATTTCTGGCTGAATATATGACAGTAAATAAATTGTTCACCCCGAGATAAAGTTCAAAATCAGCAATAAACAGAAAGTTTCTCAGAAATATTTAAAAAAAAATAAAAAACGAAAATAAAGAATAAAACAAGGGCTCCAACGTCACAAAAGCAACTTTTACAAAGATTTGTCAAATGGTTATGTGTATGTACGTTTGTCAAAGATTGTGTATCGAAGTAAAAAAGTAAATCATTGTAAATACATTAAATGCTATTTAAATGAAATTTGCAAACTCTGAGGGTCTTCATCCCTATTCTTCTAATTAGCGATAAATTTAGAATTAGTCACTAAAATCTTTGAATTTAATCCCTCCTCGTAAGAAGTTACAAACACAAAACCATAAGTTTCTTAATTTTATAAAATAACTACTTTTCATTTTTTCTAAAATTTAAGACTTTTCGCTGAAATTCAGACATTTGAAAGCCAAAACATTCCAAAGAGTTAGTAAGTAGTATTTCTTCAATTGACGAATGACTTAATTTCAATTACTATACAACAATAAAAGAATTAAGTATAAATTAAGTAAATACTCATACAAATGTATGCCCAAAAATAGACACGGAAAGAAATCTATAATATTTAAGACTATATTTCACAGAAACATATTTTTTCACCTTTCCTTAAAGTGTAAAATATTAAGTATTTATGGAACAGCATATGAATAATTAGTTTCTTATATCCTGATATAAAAAAGAAAATCTTATATCCTTCAAACAAACAACTTTTTTAATACACGTAGGATTCTTTAATCTAATAATCAAAAGATATTTTTAACAAAATAATTTAATTTGATAACGAGTTGTTATGCGATCTTAAATGAGGGATATGTACCCAATGTAAATCAATTCCAATTTTTCTTCTACAAAATAAAATTGCTTCTTAGGGTTAATAATTCGATATTTTAGCTGTATGCATATTACAGGTGTTAGAAAATACCTTAATTACTAAGCATATTTGTGAAGTTAATTTTTAAGTTTCTAAAAAGTAACTAGGATTCAGGAACTTTAGAACTAATATTTTGTAAATTTTTCCAAATAGACTTGGTTCACTTTGATTATGAATACCTGAAATGAGTATACGAGTTCAAATAGATTTTTTTTTAAATTCGAAAAGGCATCTAAAGAGATTTTGTTTGGATGGTAGCGCTAAGGTCTACTTTTTGCAACACGAAGGCTAATGAGACCGGGACATACTGTTAAAAACAGATTCCGAAAGGCTACGAATATCCATGCCAGAGTAGGTTTCGAACCCGCGAACTCTTGTTCAACGGCCAGCACCTAACCATTCAGCCATAGTTCAGCGCATCTAAAGAGAATAAGATATTCATTTCTTTTCGTTTTTAGCCGAACGATGACCGAATGGTTAGGGTGCTGGCCTTCGGTACCGGAGTTTGGGGGTTCAAATCCCACAGTGGCATGGATGTTCGTAGCCGTTTGGAATCGGCTTTTAGCTGTAGGTCCCGGTCTCATTATTACTCGTGTTTCAAAAAGTAGATCGTAGCGCTCCAAACCAAACCAAATCTTTTCGTTTTAATTTGCGATTAATTCAGGATTAACAGATACTCTGTATTCAAACCCTAATTTCTAATAAGGGATAACACAAATCTGTACGTTTGCTTTCCTTTTTTTTAAAGTAGATATAAAAATGATAAAATTTATTCTTACAGATTCTATTACATCCACAAAAAGCACTAGGTAAAAACACCAAACACTTATCTCTAGGCGTGGATTTCCCAAAGTGCATTGCATTATATTTCTATGTACCTGAAGTTATATTGTTATGCCTTCCGAGGAGATAAAATAAAAGTATCCGGAAAATCTTTTCCCATCCAACCGCTATATTTGTAATTGCAAGAGAAAATCTTATGCAGTTTTTGTTCTACCTTATTTTTATGACCGGTGTGATCTGGAGTTTTGCATATCAGAATAGATGCGGGGGGAATAAAATTTTGAATTTTGTACGAGTATTTCTGTTTCTTCTCGAAACAAAGTGTACTTTATAGTGGTGACTTAAATACTTATCAGGGAATGAGAATGAGATTTTGCTCTCAGGTAGGTATGCTTTTATTACGTTCGATTGGTTTGGTTCTGGAGCGCTACGGTCTACTTTTTGAAGCACGAGAGTTAATGAGACCGGGACTTACTGCTTAAAGCCGATTCCAAACAGCTACAAATAACCATGCCATAGTGGGATTCGAACCCACGAACTCCGATTCCGAAGGCCAGCACCCTAACCATTCGGTTATAGTTCGGCATTTTGTTACATTCGAAACCCAGAAAAATCTTTATTTACAGATCACGTACGTTTTTCTTAAGGTCTTACAGGTCAACATGTACTTGTTAAAAAAACAACAGATTCAGTTTAGGAATAATCTTTTCGTTGAAATGTACGTCTATTTTTCGTATGATTTTAAAAATCTTTTAACAGATTAAAGTCTTACGGCTTAATCATATCAAACTCAACCAAATAAATACATTTTTTTCCTGTCACACAATAAATCCTCACATTTTAGAAATTTGCATAAAAAATGTTATTACTTTGTGTTAATGAAAAAAATATTTTTGCCTAATTATTTGATTTGATCCAGTTTGACAAGCGATAAGGAATTTAACACTTGGCATGCTAGTATACTTCACCGCCAACTTACGCTTGCAGCGGGCGTTTTTTCTTGAATCGCGCGAAAGTTTAGTTATTCAGAAATATTGCAGTCAATCAAATACTACTTTGTTTTTAGGAACAAAACTTTTTATTTTACACTTTCATATATATTACATGATTATTTAACAAAAAAAACAATATTTTTAAGAAATCACAAAAATAAACGATTTTTAAAATGAAAGTCCGATTATCTGTCAGCGCCTATTTCTTCATCACTCTTTGTCGCAACGGCTCATTTCATCCATTTTGTATTTAACAATAAAAAAAACTATGCTTCCAATGGACAAAACATGACTTGTACGTTCTGGAGCTAGGGATTCGATGGAAGACGGAATAACGCAACCATAGACCGAGTAGCTCGACAATCACAACATGTAGAAAGAAAAAATGAAAACCGCTGCATAGCAACGCAAACACGCATATAATGTCACACATACTTATAATTATACGTATTTAATAGATATGTGGTGGTTAGCGGGTATCCACCAGAAATCTACTCAATACGTATTTTTACGTGACCCGCGCTTCAGTGACAGACTGCAAAAAACGTAAAAATACGTTACCCGCAAGCGAAGTGTTAAATAGTTGAAAACTTTCCTCTGTTATATGAGAGATCTAAGCAATCTTCTACGGGAAAAGGAATTTTAAGATGAATATGTAGATTTTTTTAACACGTGCATGTTGACGTATGATAAAGCGTTTACTTGAGTCCTAATTCGCGATTCATGCTGAATTAACCTATATCTTAAACTCATACCAAATTTATAAGTAAAAAAATAAATAAAATTTTAAAAACTCACTATTATTATATTTTTCGATGTTGGTAAGAATAATGGAGTAATGTTTTAGCGTTAAAGATGTTTTTGCTTTTAGAGAAAAGAATTTAGGGGGAAGTACAACACCCTTTAGCGTTGGAAATTCAGAAGCACCTCGCTTTATTTTCCTATGTACCTTCAGTCAAACTGCTTTGCCTTCCGAGGATATAAAATGAAAAGCATTTAACCAATCTTATCATCCAACTCCTATATTTGAAATTGTAAAAAAATATAAAATTTGTTTTACCATATATTTTGGACCAGGGTGATTTTTTTATTACGAATCGACACAGGTGAATAAAATATTACTATTGTATAAATAACTGTTTTAATTCAAAATAAAGTACACTTTATTTTGTGGTTGTGATATCATGGTATGTGAATGCGACGATTTTATGGAGGTATGATTTTAATACATATTCGTAGACCCAAAGAATTCTTTCAACTAGTACAGAGATTGAGCTTCTAAAAACCTAAAATACTTTGCTTTTGTAATTAGATGTACCTTGTAATTAACTATAAATGAAGTTATATTATATTGAAACACATATTCTTCAGAAACACTTAAAAATAATTGAGTACCGGATGGTACCCAATTAAATCACATGGTGTTAATGGAACCTAAATGTAATCTCAACACTTCGAGGAAAATTTGTAGCCGCTTCAACATAGAGTGTAGAAGTTATTATCTAATTCATGTGCAGCCAAAAATTTAACCATATCATTAAAATCATACCAAACTATTTTGTTAACGAGGAGTTACGTATGTTAGTAAGCCTATGAGAGGACGAGTAAAAGTATTCTTTATATGCTTAACTTAAAATTATATATGAAAAGTACAAAGGATTGCTACATCTTCTAACTAATATATTATAAACACCGATTTACAAATAGTAGTGCATATTCTATCAAGAGATAAGTGATAAATAATAAAATCAATTTTTTTCTATAACGTCAAAGAAGAATATATTAAAATTTTAGCCTTAGTAATGCGATTATATCCCCTTATAAAAGTATATTTCTGTAAATGCATGACGCATTTTCCTATCTTAGAGTAAACATTTACAAATTACATTGTATTAAAATTTTACCTAGCTTAATACTGCTGCTCTTTCCAAAACAATAAACTATCTTAAGCCATATATCCCTGCATAAAAGGTAAAAGGGTGCAAAGGGTAAAAATGATAAGTTTTATTTTTATGTTGTTTTTGATTGACGTCATCCAGTATTTTGCTTTTCAGAAGCAATATGGTACAATAAAACTGTATGTTTTCATTAGCTATCTCCGATTTTTTTTAACAGAATGTCTTTTAGATGTTTAGACTTCAAAGCACATCATGAACTAACGCAATTTTTAGGGAAGTATGTCTATATTATAACAAAAATCACAAAGAAAGTTTAGTATAAAAGTATCATGCTATTCTTTTAATGAGTTTAAGTGCGATTTAGTTATACAGACTTTAAAATATCTACTAATTCATAAAAATTTATTTATATATATAGCACACAGATATTAAAGTATCATAACTGTTTATCCAAAATCTAAAGGATAATTGGTAGATTACTTACATAAGGCTCATTCAAGCAGCATTATTTATGCTCATTTCTTACACTAAATTAAACACCAGCTTTTTATTCGCAGTATCACAAAGCATTAAAATGATTGAGTTTAGTTTCGTTTGGAGCTCTATGGTCTACTTATTTTAACACTAGGGCTAATGAGATCGAGACCCACTGTTTGAGCCGATTACGTACGGCTACGAACATTCATGACATAGTGTTATTCGAACCCACGAATTCCAGTATCGAAGATCAGCGACCATTAAGCCATTGTTCAGGTTAAAATGATTGGGAAGAAGGATTCAAACAAGTTCTTACCTTGAGGCTTTATGGAATGCTTCGTCGTCATGAAAATCAACATGTAATGTGAACATCCAGGAAAAGACCTATCAGACAAAATGTATTAGAAAATAAAATTCTTATATTTATCTATAAATATATCGTTCCTTTAATGTAACAATAGTGTGTAAATGTTCTATGAAATTTTTTATCCAAATCATATGATAGAAAATAGGGTTTAATAATAAGGCACTGTCAATTAATAGGAAGTATCTAAAATGTTCTGTACCTAAGTTCATGCGATGTAACTTCACAAATAACATAGATGCTCGTAGGATTTACGACAGAGCTATGTGCTGTAGGTCGCAGTCTAATTAGCATCCTTTAAATAAAAGTGTTAAAACCTTTAAACCAAACCAAGTTAATTTGTTAACATACAGTTATAATGGCGTGTGTACAAAATTTTACGGAATCAGATTAGTAGGAGTTGCTCTTTGATTGCGTCGCAAGTTTCAGCGGCCATTTGTAATCGCAAACGTAAGCAGACCTATTATTGAAACTGACTTTAAAAAGCACTTTGGTTTACTGTTAAGACTTCAAAAAGACCCTCATTAATTCTATGACGTCGTTAGTTGCCGCTGGTTCGAAAGTAAAAAATAATTCAACGAATCTTTCTTAGATAGAAATCAACACTCATCAATTTACCAAATAAACATCCGGATATTTTAAATATGTGTTATAAATATAGTTATATATGTGTCAGTAAGAACATGAAAATTCGAGGTAATATTCAACTAGTTTTCAAATTTTTAAATGTCATCAGCAGGGCGTAAGATAGTGACTTTCTTTTCTATACTTGCTATCTACTGAATAAATACCGTGAATGTATTCGAAAGTTGCAGAAACGTAGTAAGTACAAAACCACAATCTTGATTTGGTTTTATATTTGAGAGAAAAATAGTGTTTTAACGTTCGAGAAGAAATCTAGTAGCGTGTGCTACTGTATTCGTTAAAAATACTTTCGAAAGAAACAAAAAACGCTTATCTTTTGACTTCGGTAACACGAAAGTGATATATACAAAAGCGATAAATTTCTGTGTACCTACAATTATAACGTTATGCCTTCCGAAGAGAAATTCCGAAGAGTAAAAGAACTTCAGTAATCTTTACTCATTTTTCAAAGCGATCTTTGCAATAGCTTGACCAGTTTGATTTGCTGGGGCTACAAATTACCTTGTCAAGCATGTATTGAAATTCTTGCTTAGGAATTTTTAATTTCGTAAGAGGCAGACGTCTGCACGTGCAAAAGCTGGTGACTCCACTTCCTCGATACGATGAACAGTGTTGTGCTGAATTGTATTTTAGGATGCATATGATTTTAAAATATCCTGATGTTTATTTGGTAAATTGGCAAGTCTTGTTTCTCAGCCTAAGAAAGATATTTGCGTCAAATTATTTTTCACTTTCGAACCAGTGGCAACTAACGACGTCGTAGAATTAATTAGGGAACGATTTTTTTTAAGTCTAACGGCATCAGTGCTGTATAAAGTCAGGTCCAATAATAGGTTTACTTACGTTTGCGATCACAAATGCCGCTGAAACTTACAACGCAATGAAAGATTAACTGTTACTAATCTGTTTCAATAGGAATTTATACTCGCACCTTTTGGGGTAAAGAGTTTAATGCTTTTCACAGCAGTACAAAGTATATTTTTTGAATGTGGAAGCACACATACATTACTGCCACTGCCTAGTAAATCAAGTAAATTCAAGTCCAATTTTACGGTCAAGTATAAACAGTGGTCTTCTCATAACAGTGGTCGTCTCGATTTAAGTCACATTGCGCCAAAAAATGAAACTTATGTATTACTATTTTGAAGAGGAAATAAATTTGCACGGTTTGTGGCATGTAAGTGCTTTTTCTTTAAATGTTTTTCGGTACCAACAAAAGGTAGAATTTGAGATGGGTGAATGAAAATTTTCCTGTATCTTGTTGGACTAAAGTTACGACCATGGAAAACTGATCTAGTTCGACTTAGAGTTGTGATCATGGGAACGTGATCTAGTACGAAAATAGGTCACATTTTTTAGACATTTCGGAAACCTGAGCTTGTAACCTTTGCATTCCAGTACCCCTTTGTACAGAATAAACCTGTCCTTTATGATTACTTGTTACTTCAATAATTTTATCTGCGAGTAAAGCTAATTTTTTCAATTTCTTCTTCTGAAACAGACAATACAGATTTTGTCTCTGTTGGTAAAGGTTGAAACCATTAAAGTCTTTAAAAATCAGTATCCAATTTTCTAGTTGTTAAATGTTTTACGAAGCAAATGTGACGGTTTATTATCCCCGAAAACTAACTCCGTTATTAAACATTTAATTTTAAATTGTGAATCTGTAAAATCTTCAATTAACCGATTTTTTAAAGCTTCGTACTTTTTTTTTACCGGTGGTGGAATTACATCACTAACGAAACAAAGATTCAGCGGTTAAATTTGAAATTGCGTAGAAATATTCTATCATTTTCTATTCCAGCTATAAGAAATCAAGACTATGCTCATTAAGCATAAATCCGTGTTTCTATCCCAAAGTGGTGGTAGATTCATTGCAAT
The DNA here is from genome assembly GCA_032207245.1 of Pardosa pseudoannulata. Lineage (NCBI taxonomy): Eukaryota > Metazoa > Arthropoda > Arachnida > Araneae > Lycosidae > Pardosa > Pardosa pseudoannulata. The sequence continues at coordinate 5,627,526 of CM063511.1, forward strand.
GCGGTTAACTTCAGAATCAGTCAGTGTATACGCTAAAATTGCCAAACTGTTTGGGGATTTACAAAAAAAATAAATTTTTTTTTTGACACTTACTATTAACTCACTGAACTTAATTGTACGGAATTCTCTTGAAGTGAGATCTATAATTCGGTAAACATGATCTGCACTCAACAGTTAAATACACTTCACTATGTAAACAAAATTATTTACAATACTGAATATAATCTACATGCGAAGGTAGAAAATGGGAAGTGCTACGAGCTGTAGTTTCGTCACTTTTATAGGAAAACCAACCACGACGACAGCGTAGCAAATGAGCATTCGAAGAGTCTTCTTTGGTTTGCTTAAGACCATGGACACTGCACAGCCATACCGATGTATATATAAATTTCAAAATATAGGTATGTTTTGGGTTCCATAATATTTTCTTATAATTTCTATGATCGAGACTGGTTTTGTAAAGATAAAGAGACAATGGATTGAAATTAATTTTCAAATACAATATGACTATCTTTAATTTTAGAGAGACAGGATTGCCCGAAAATGTATCTAGCAAACTGAACTTCGCTCGAAATCTTGCTCATTTTTAGGAATTGTTACGATTGAATCGCACATTATGCATAAATATTACTTTGTTTATAGATATATATATAATGCATTTAAAAATGCAAATAAACTTTTCTGTAATTATATTTAGAAAGAACTTGAATTACATATTACTATATGCTATACTCTGTTTAAATGTAACAGTACATGTTACTATCAAAATTTATGAATATTTCATTATATATATATATATATATATATATATATATATATATATATATATATATATATATATATATATATGAGCACTAAAAAAAAGGTAGTTAGATTGGTTTCGTTTAGTTTGTTTTGCTTTGGAGTGTTACGGTCTACTTTTGCAACACGAAGGCTAATGAGACCAGTACTTACTGTTTAAAGCCGATTCCGAACAGATGCAAACACCCATGCCAGCAGCAAGATTCAAACCCATGAACTTCTGTACCGAAGGGTACAGGAGGTAGGGGTAGTTGGAAATTACCTGAGTTATAAACGATTTTAAAAAGAGGACTCTTTTATAATAATAAAATAAATTAAGAAGACCCACACTTGCGTAACCGTTTGGAGTAATACGGTCAAGCGGAAAGATATTTGAAGGATTTGATGATTAGGCGAACCGATATGAGTTAGACATGGAACTGTCAACATACTCTTCGCATGTCTTCGACGAATAAATGAAAATGGTGCAAGTTTTGCGTTTAAAGGAAACGTTTATTATTATCAAGAAAGACTGTTTTCTATTTTACTTAAAACTGGATGTGTCATATATATATATATATATATATATATATGAGATATAGCGGTTGCCATGCTATTTCTCAGCCCTAGACCTCAGTAGTCGGAATTGATGTTGTGGTGGTAGAGAGAATGATATTTCAAAGATTAACTAATACGATCGTTATTTAGTCATCTCCAACAGTCAACTCTCTCGAAAATTAGCTATGAGGCCTCTTATAACCTTAGGGGCAGCCTTACGTATGTTGTGAGAATTTTAGAAACCTTAATTCAGCGAAAGTAACCAAGAGAAAGGAGATTTTATCTATTACAAAGAGTTTAACGCCAAGAGACTATAAAAAGACAAAGAAATCGCGGTTTGGGTGGATTTTCATATAGGAGTTAATAATTTTTATTCTAAGAATAAAGTATTTAAATTTTTACATTACATATATAACCCCCGACAACTCAGTCGGAAATGGCAGCGATCTCGTAACTGAAAGGTTACGTTTTCGGGGTTATTTGCCGGTCTAAGATCTGTCGTGTTCACTAACGGTAACTGGCCCACCTAATATAGGTTCGTGGTCACAAAGTCCTTCAAGTTCTCAAACGATTCCTCTGGGGATGGAAGGCAAAGCCTGGGGGTCTTCTGCTTGGCACTTGCTTCTAAATTACAAGGATCAATTGGGGGTAATATTACTCGTGTCCGTAGTGTAACTTAAGCTACACGTGCCAATTTGATGGTGCTTATTGGGTAAGAGCTTCGCAGCGTTGTTAAGGCGTTAGGATAATATCTGTATCGCCTGCTGTATTGCAATATATATATATATACACACATATTTATATACATATATACAATATATATATATATATATATATATATATATATATATATATACACACACATATATATACATATGTACACACACACACACACACACACATATATATATATATATATATATATATATATATATATATATATATACATATGTACACACACACACATATATATATACATATATACATATGTACACACACACATATATATATACATATGTACACACACACACACACACATATATATATATATATATATATATATATATATGATAATTTTAATTTTTACTTAGCAATCTAATGCTCAGAACTATAAGGAATATTTTTAACTATCCACTAAAATTAATCAGTCAAAAGCATTTTAAACATGAAAAAATATTTTAAAACTAAATAGCAAAATTATCATTAAATATGGTTTCATTTACTTTGTCTCAAGTCATTGCATATGTATAAAAAAATGTTTTTGAAGCATCCACCCTACGCTAAATATAGAATTAATAAACATTTAAAATAAATTTAATCTTAAATTGTGTTCAATTTGAAATTATAAAGAAATAAATTTAAAAATCAATTCCTAATATTATACAAAAGCGGTACTTAATATACCGAGTTGCTGCTTAAAATATAGATTTTTAAACTTTAGAAATACTTTTCCAATATAAAATAACTTTCGAACTTTTAATGTTTTCATTGGGTAGAACTTCCTCTACTATAAAAATTTATCACTTCCGGCAACATTTTAAGCTCTTTATCATACATACACCGCTTGTAAAAAAATAGAAAAAAATGGAGCTGGAAATTCTGATTTATTGCATGGAAACTTCCTGTAAGAATGGTGGTAGATTGTAACGGTAAACTGTTGATTTAGAAAGCGATATATCTCGTCTGATATTTTTATTACAAAAAAGCTAATAAAAAAATCTTGGCGAAGGGTTAGATTTTAGTTGCGAATTACTTCAAAATTTAAATTCCACTTTAGAAGTCTAGCATTTTCAGTAAAGAATTTTGATCTCGCTGTGAATGAAGTGTTGCAGGTAACACAAAATAATATATGGCTAAAATTGTTGAACATGAAACATAGATAAATATCAGCAATAAGCTATGTTTTAACTTCAACCCCTTTATAATAATAGCCTAAGTTATCTATCCGTCTGTCCTAGAATTTATGAAGCGGTTGGACTTGGAATGGATAGAGGCATCCATATTGGATTACTGTGAGTTAGGGTTAGCAAAATTCAAAGCGAGTCAAGTTTATCTTCTCCTAAACTATAGATCCGATTCTAAAATAAATTGGTATATATATGCTTCATATCACAAAGAAATATACTGTCGTAATTAAAAAGTTCGAAATCCAGCTCTTCCCCTCATTTCGAGAGTTTAATGCCATTATTTCGAGCCCTATATTCCCAGGTTAAGAGCAGGCGATTAAATTCATCAATTTATCACATAATAAATAGGTAAAAATTACGTTTTTTCTAGCATTATGACGTCATTTCCTTTAACCATCTCATTGAATCCTTTCTTACTTTAAATTATTTAAATATCGTCTGTATTATTTTCGTACGTTTTATCACTGAACTTAGATATTACGCAAATAATTTTCTTTTATATTTGGCTGAAATAATAGATTAGGTACATATGACATAATTTTAAGTTTAATCATCCATTATTTTTGTTTCAAATAAAATTTTATCACCGGTATTAACAACTAATTCTTTTCATAAAAGTCTAGGAATGTTTTTTACGGACCAATAAATATTTATCGTTTAATTTATATGTCTTTGAAAATTAAGAAGTTTCTTTGTTTGTTTCTTATACATAACCACACGGTTTGCCATTTTGGATATCATCCATATAAACCGCTAAATAATAGCTGCTAATATTAAAACCTATGCAGTCTCTCCTATAACAATAATTTTGACGTAGCTAAGAAAACTTTCTAAATGAACTCAACTTGATTCTAAACTGCATTCACAGTATTGGGAGACTTTAGAGGAGTATAAAGATAAACAAATTATTGAGCGTGTACCGGTTAACTCTCAGCCGAAAAACGTCCATATATATTAATATTCATAATATGTTAAAATTCGACACCTACAGTAAGGTAAGTCATGGCATTTGGAATTATTATTCAGCGGCTCATAGGAAAAACAGTACACGTACTGGACTTTCAGTTGCTAATAAACTATCATATTCGTTAACATTCTGCATCACACGAGATTGATTTTTTTTCATGAATGGGTTAATCCATAGTAGTGGTTCCAAAATATTATTGGAATACATTTATTACCCAGACCGAAGGCTGGGTGCGAAGCAGCTAGTCCATCCAAAAATTGTATTTCTTGTTTTTTCCCGGCGACTTTAATTAATGCACAGTGCGCCATCGTAATAGAATTAGATACTCTTACTTAAAGAAAATGACTTGAAAACCGGACATTTATATTAATGTTAATCCTTTAACAGTTTACAAACCAAATTATTAAAAATCAGCCATAGTGAACCATTAATGGGGTTTGTTATATCTAATTTTTTAAGCATTGCGGACTTTTACTATATAAGAAAAAAGTTACACAAGGAGAGTTGGAGCAAATATCATATAAATTATAATATCGATACAGATTGGACACGATGAGATCAGAAGAAAATGTTAGGCGACCCTACTTAAACCATTATCTCCAAGTTGGCGAAGGAACCCAGTTCTTCAGTCAAACCAAAACTCCTGACAAACAACTGGTATGAGATGCTCTGCTACCTCTTTTAATTTTCGTTTATAAAGCTGGGTTAAAAATATTAATATCCCTTTAATGCTCAAAGAATTTCTGCCGATTACATATTGTGACATATGTTAAATCTTAGTTGCTATGGACGGCCCAGTATAAAATAAATAGGGAGTTTAA
>CM063511.1:5640058-5642558 GCA_032207245.1 Pardosa pseudoannulata
AGTGGGTGTTTCACTTTCCTGGTTTGGTTTGGTTTGGTTTGGTTTGGAGCGCTACGGTCTACTGTTTTGCTCACGAGGGCTAATGAGATCGGGACCTACTGTTTAAAGCTGATTCCGAATGGCTACGAACATCCCTGCCATAGTTGGATTGAACTCCGATAACGACGATCAGCCCCCTAACCAATCGGCCAGCGTTCGGCTTACACTTTCCTGGAATTTTTCAGAAATACGCTCACCCTGTAGAGGTCAGTGTTTGTCAGATAAGCAGAAGGCAACACATTCTTATAGGAACTTAAAAGGAGCGTATTCACATTTTCTGCCTTGATTTTGAGAGAAAAATGACTAGAAATCTCGAGAAATAATAGAAAATCCTTAGGATATGACCTCGGAAGAGTTCGAGTCATGGGTGAAAGTGGATGAAAACATTCCAGTAGCTTCCACATTAACAGAATCTGAAGTCTGTCAGATTGTCGCAGAAAAACAGACGAATGATGGAACTGATGAGTCAGATGAAAAATATCTTGATACTGAACCACCTCCAACAAGTGTTGAAATAAGAAATGCATCGAAAGTGTTGGAACGTGGAGTAGAACACCGCTCCGATGACCTTATAAAACATTATTATTACGAACAATTTATCAATGAGCTTCTTAGAAATATTGTAGACAACCAACAATTAATCAGTTTTTAATTATGTACACAATTCTTATGTTTTAAAGTGTTATATATAGTACATAAATATAAGGTGTTTTTTCATTTTGTTTTGAAATTTAGTACGGGGGAATTGAAAGGGGAGGAAATTTTGCTTATCGTTTATTTTTATCAATCGTTTATTGTTATCAAAAACAGTGTACAAAACTGATCACATTAAGCTTAGTCCACTGTATAAGTATTTAAAAATAATTTACTTTAATTTAAATGCGGCATAATTTTATATTTTATAATAATAAGGTGAGAGTTTTTTTTATTTCTTAACAAATTTAGTATAAATTTTTATTTGTTTCTGTCTTATTTTTTTTATTTCCCTCTAGAAGTAAATCTAAAACTACACCGTTCCGATGACTTTATAAAACGTTATGATTACGAACAATATATCAATGTGCTTAGAAAAAATTGTAGACAGTCAAGAATTGATGAATTTTTTTAATTATGTATACAATTTTTAAGTTTTAAAGGATAATATACAGTACATAAATATAAGGTGAGTTTTTTCATTTTATTTTAAAATGTAGTCCGTGTGAATTAAAGGGTTGTTAAATTTATCTAATTTTGTATATCGTTTACTGTTATGAATCGGTTATTGTTATCAAAATTACGGTGTCCCAAACTGATCATATTAACCCTTAATTTGGCTAAGTCTGGCCGCTACATCTGATATGTATATTTATAACTACTGTATAACATAATTGTCAGTGTTCGCCACAGCGGACATTAATTATCTCAAAAATCCAAAATGATATGTTTTTTTTGGGTTTATTTTACAGAGATCCTAATGTCTATACAGACATGGGGAAATAAGAGAAATTAAAAAATATATTTGAAAAAACATCTTGTCCAATTAAGGATTAACCCATTAACGCCCTGATATTTCTGATGACTATATATTAGTAAATAACTAACATAGAAGTTATTATAGACACCTGGTAGTAAAACAAAATATGAAACTTAAACACCTTTAAATAGGACATCAAGTCATCATTAGTGAGGAAGTGTCATTTTAAAACATAATAAAATGTCTTTAAAAAAAATGAAAACTTCGTGATAAGAGATTTATTTGCTATCGTATATGAGAAAAGTACTAGAAAGGGATGACGTATTACAGATATCGCTATTCGCCGTGATTTTGACCGGTATATGTAAATAATACCGGTCATAATACGTTCATATTTTAAGCTTAATCCATAAAATGCCGATCGAAATGACAAAATTATAGATAAGATCCTGTTTGAAAACTTGGGAGATTATTCATAAGATTAATATCTATTTCCATTGAAAAGGAAGAATCTCTTCAAGAAAACAAAAACTCTACAAACCATTTTTGACTGTCCTCAAATGAGGACTCTGAGCGTTAATGGGTTAAGATACTGCTGAATCGTCGGATTTAGAATTTATCTGTTGTTAAAACGTGTTCAGTCTCTGTACAGTTTCTATTAACCCTCCGAGTGGAACACATCGAGGAAAAAATACTCTAAAGTCTTACAATGTCAGTGGCTAAAGCGTTCTATAATTTTTTCCTTCACTCTTTGACGACTAAAATGGAATACGAGAAACCCACCCTCGTTATTGTCCCTTTACTTCCGGTTATAAGTAGATATATAAATATTATAGATTGTTAATTTTTAACACACATAAAGCTCGTCAAGTCTCGACTATCATCCCATAAGAAATAATGGATTCTAAAAGTACAAATAAAATTATTCTTTGAGAGACTTATTTATATTTTTTACGAAAGTCATCCAAGATATTTAAGTGTTGCAATTAGAGATAAATCTGTTACTGC
>CM063511.1:5647558-5660058 GCA_032207245.1 Pardosa pseudoannulata
TATAATTAGAATCTTCATACAGTATGCTTATGAAAAGCTGTATTAAAAAAAAATTGAAATTTTCTTCCGACTTGACGTTTTAAAAGAGCTTAAATAAGGGAAAAGTTTTAAGCCTCTCAAAATGCAAGACAATGAAGATGAAAAACTTTATACTCTTTCAAAGATAAATGTCACAATCAGGAAGAAAAAAATTTATCTTGACATTTTTGTTACCGAAAACTAATTAATTTTTGAGTGCTTTTAAAAAATTTCCAAATTCTCCGAGAAATGGAAGAAGAAAAAAACTCAATTAATGTGCTGCATTCTTTGTTTGATTTCGTGTGTGTTTTAACATTCCAAATATATTTTATCTTTTTTATAAGAATTTTAACCTTTTATAAGCTTCCATTACATTAATTCCATACGATGTTTTGAAAAGAATTTTTTTATTACTTTAAAATATTTCTTTCATGGAGTAAAATATGATTTTTTTTTATCAATGAGAAAAATATATTTTTTTAATTGTCCATTAAATATGGTTATTTTTTGAATTATGAAAATGAAGAAATTTATAGTTATATAAATTGCCCTTAATGGCCTTTTTTACACTGTAATGCGATTAAGAAATTTTAAATTGTAAGAAATATAATGTTTAGCTATGGTACAAAAGATTCCTTCGTACATTATATCCATGATGTGGTTCTGTTTGAACGCAATCCAGCATCGTTTCTTTTTTAAGAGCAGTAGTTAGATGTTCAAAAGAACATAATTACTTACTTTTTCTAATATAGCACGAATAACACTCAATTAAGGGATTTTAAAATGCTTAAAAAATTTAAATTTATTTTACAATGAATATTTCTTTTGGCTAATTTATCGCATGCTAAAAAATACATTATAAATTTAATTTGCTAGGCACTTTCCATGTTACACACTAAGCTATAAAGTGTATATATATATATATATATATATATATATATATATATATATATATATATATATATATATATATATATATATATATATATATATATATATATATATATATATATATATATATATATATATATATATATTTATATATATATATGTATATATGTATATATATTTATGTATATATATATATATATATATATGTATATACATGTATATGTGTCTATTTATTTATGTATATATTTGTGTGTATGTATATGTGTGTATATCTGTCTATTTATGTATATATATGTGTGTGTATGTATATATATATATCTGTTATATATATATATATATATATATATAGATATATATATATATATATATATATATATATATGTGTGTGTGTGTGTGTGTGTGTGTGTGTATGTGTGCGAGTATATCTATGTACATAAGTATATTTATGTATGGCTATATGTATATTTATGCATGTATGCGTATATGTATATTTATGTATCTCTATATGTATATTTATGCATGTATGCGTATATGTATATGTATGTATAAGTGTGTATGTATATGCATGCATATATGTATATTTATGTATGTATATATGTGTGTATATGTATATATATGTATTATATATATGTGTGTGAGTGTGTTAATGTATATTTCACAGGTTATACAACATCAAGACTTCCTTATAAAACCAATAAAATTTACTACTACTGGGAAGAATTTACAAAATTTCATGAGTAAAAATACGATTGAATACATGGTTATTAGAAATAAAATGATTCTGTATAAAGAATACGTTATAATATTTACAATGTTTCAAAATTTAAATTAAATTAAAAGTCTTATTAAAAATTTGAAACATTATTTAAAATAAATATTGGATTTTTTTATTAAACGCAAAAGAAAATATTTTTCTGAGAAGTTTTCTAAGTATGTAACCAACGGCATGTGGTCTAATACTATCATGATGAATGACTGCGGGTGATGGGTCAGGAGGGGGGAAAATTTGTCACGTGACACTCTGAGATATCATCTTGTAAGCTCGACTAACGTTATTACTTTGTCATCTCTTTTATTTAACATAAATTATTATTGTGATGACTTGCTTTTAAACAGTAAAATCCGTCTTGTTATACACTAAACAGTCTATCCTCACATAAACATAATTTCTAAATATTTTTTTAAGCATAACCGTCAAAGTAATTTAATTCGAAGTAAAAAATAATGCGATTGATCAATTGTTTTTTTTTTACAGATACTTTAATTTAACGAAGATTGTTGCAATTAGTTGTTTCTAGATAATAAAACGAGTTTTACCACACAATGAACAGCCTAAAAATGCCATTACAAAATTATTTCTAAATATTTTCTAAAACATGACCCATCAAAATAAATTTATTAGAAATAAAATTACTTAAACAGTAATACTATTGAACAATTGCTTCTTATATACAGATACTTTTATTCAACAGAAATTATTGTTCTGATAATTTGTTTCTAGATAATAAAAGGAATTAATCATATGCTGAACAGCTTTAGAAGAACCTTAAAACCATATTTTTAAATATTATCTAAAATATAACTCAATGTAATTTAATTAGAACTAAAACTGCTTAAAAATTAATACGTTTAAGTGATTGACTGCTATGCACAGATACTTTTATTTAACAGAAACTATTGATGTGTTTCTAGACATTAAAGGAGTCTTATTACAAATTAAACAGCCAAAGAATACTCAAATAAAAAAAAAATTCTAAATATTTTCTAAAATATAACTCATCAGGTTTATTTCATTAGTACTAAAGTTACTAAAAATAATACGATCTTGCAGTTGCTTTTTTATACATATACTTTTATTTAACAGAAATTATTGCTGTGATTAGTTATTTCTAAACAATAAAATGAGTCTTATAATACATTGCCAAAGAATACTCAAATAAAAACATATATTCCTAAATATTTTCTAAACTCATCAAAGTTGTTTCATTAGTACTGAAGTTACTAAAAATAACACGATCTAGCAGTTGCTCTTTTATACATATACTTTTAATTAATAGAAATTATTCTTGCGATTAGTTGTTTCTAGACAATAAAATGAGTCTTATTACACATTGTTAAAGAATACTCAAAACATATATTACTAAATATTTTCTAAAATATAACTCATCAAAATTATTTCATTAGTACTAAAGTTACTAAAAATAATATGATCTAGCAGTTGCTTTTTTATACATATACTTTTATTTAATAGAAAGTATTGCTACGATTAGTTATTTCTAGACAATAAAATGAGTCTTATTACACATTGCTTAAGAATACTCAAATAAAAACCTATATTTTTAAATATTTTCTATAATATAACTCATCAGAGTTGTTTCATTAATACTATAGTTACTAAAAATAATACGATCTAGCAGTTGCTATTTTATACATATACTTCTATTTAACAGAAATTATTGCTGCGATTAGTTTATTCTATACAATAACATGAGTCTTATTACACATTACCGAAGAATACTCAAATAAAAACATATATTTCTAAATATTTTCTAAAATATAACTCATCAAAGTTGTTTCATTAGTACTGAAGTTAATAAAAATAATACGATCTAGCAATTATTATTTTATACATATACTTTTAATTAATAGAAATTATTGTTGCAATTAGTTGTTTCTAGACAATAAAATGGGTCTTATTACACATTGTTAAAGAATACTCAAAACATATATTACTAAATATTTTCTAAAATATAACTCATCAAAATTATTTCATTAGTACTAAAGTTACTAAAAATAATACGATCTAGCAATTGTTATTTTATACATATACTTTAATTTAATAGAAATTATTGCTACGATTAGTTATTTCTAGACAATAAAATGAATCTTATTACACATTGCCAAAGAATACTCAAATAAAAACCTATATTTTTAAATATTTTCTATAATATAACTCATCAGAGTTGTTTCATTAATACTATAGTTACTAAAAATAATACGATCTAGCAGTTGCTATTTTATACATATACTTCTATTTAACAGAAATTATTGCTGCGATTAGTTTATTCTATACAATAACATGAGTCTTATTACACATTACCGAAGAATATTCAAATAAAAACATATATTTCTAAATATTTTTTAAATATAACTCATCAAAGTTGTTTCATTAGTACTGAAGTTACTAAAAATAATACCATCTAGCAATTGTTATTTTATACATATACTTTTATTTAATAGAAATTATTGTTGCGATTAGTTGTTTCTAGACAATGAAATGAGTCTTATTACACATTGTTAAAGAATACTCAAAACATATATTACTAAATATTTTCTAAAATATAACTCATCAAAATTATTTCATTAGTACTAAAGTTACTAAAAATAATACGATCTAGCAATTGTTATTTTATACATATACTTTAATTTAATAGAAATTATTGCTACGATTAGTTATTTCTAGACAATAAAATGAGTCTTATTACACATTGCCAAAGAATACGCAAATAAAAACCTATATTTCTAAATATTTTCTATAATATAACTCATCAGAGTTGTTTCATTAATACTAAAGTTACTGAAAATAATACGATCTAGCAGTTGCTCTTTTATACATGTACTTCTATTTAACAGATATTATTGCTGCGATTAGTATATTCTATAAAATAACATGAGTCTTATTACACATTACCGAAGAATACTCAAATAAAAACATATATTTCTAAATATTTTTTAAATATAACTCATCAAAGTTGTTTCATTAGTACTGAAGTTACTGAAAATAATACGATCTAGCAATTGTTATTTTATACATATACTTTTATTTAATAGAAATTATTGTTGCGATTAGTTGTTTCTAGACAATGAAATGAGTCTTATTACACATTGCCAAAGAATATTCAAATAAAAACATATATTTCTAAATATTTTCTAAATATAATCATCAGAAGTTATTTCATTAATACTATAGTTACTAAAAATAATACGATCTAGCAATTGATCTTTTATACATATACTTCTATTTAACAGAAATTATTGCTGCGATTAGTTTATTCTATACAATAACATGAGTCTTATTACACATTACCGAAGAATATTCAAATAAAAACATATATTACTAAATATTTTCTAAAATATAACTCATCAAAATTATTTCATTAGTACTAAAGTTACTAAAAATAATACGATCTAGCAATTGTTATTTTATACATATACTTTAATTTAATAGAAATTATTGTTGCGATTATTTTTTCAAACAATAAAATGAGTCTTATTACACATTGTTAAAGAATACTCAAAACATATATTTCTAAATATTTTCTAAACTATAACTCATTAAATTTATTTCATTAGTACTAAAGTTACTAAAAATAATACGATCTAGCAATTGTTATTTTATACATATACTTTAATTTAATAGAAATTATTGCTACGATTAGTTATTTCTAGACAATAAAATGAGTCTTATTACATTGCCAAAGAATACTCAAATAAAAACCTATATTTCTAAATATTTTCTATAATATAACTCATCAGAGTTGTTTCATTAATACTATAGTTACTAAAAATAATACGATCTAGCAGTTGCTCTTTTATACATATACTTCTATTTAACAGAAATTATTGCTGCGATTAGTTTATTCTATACAATAACATGAGTCTTATTACACATTACCGAAGAATATTCAAATAAAAACATATATTTCTAAATATTTTTTAAATATAACTCATCAAAGTTGTTTCATTAGTACTGAAGTTACTGAAAATAATACGATCTAGCAATTGTTATTTTATACATATACTTTTATTTAATAGAAATTATTGTTGCGATTAGTTGTTTCTAGACATCAAAATGAGTCTTATTACACATTGTTAAAGAATACTCAAAACATATATTTCTAAATATTTTCTAAACTATAACTCATTAAATTTATTTCATTAGTACTAAAGTTACTAAAAATAATACGATCTAGCAATTGTTATTTTATACATATACTTTAATTTAATAGAAATTATTGCTACGATTAGTTATTTCTAGACAATAAAATGAATCTTATTACACATTGCCAAAGAATACTCAAATAAAAACCTATATTTTTAAATATTTTCTATAATATAACTCATCAGAGTTGTTTCATTAATACTATAGTTACTAAAAATAATACGATCTAGCAGTTGCTATTTTATACATATACTTCTATTTAACAGAAATTATTGCTGCGATTAGTTTATTCTATACAATAACATGAGTCTTATTACACATTGCCAAAGAATATTCAAATAAAAACATATATTTCTAAATATTTTCTAAAATAAGTCATCAAAGTTATTTCATTACTACTGAAGTTACTAAAAATAATATGATCTAACAATTGTTATTTTATACATATACTTTTATTTAATAGAAATTATTGTTGCGATTAGTTGTTTCTAGACATCAAAATGAGTCTTATTACACATTGTTAAAGAATACTCAAAACATATATTTCTAAATATTTTCTAAACTATAACTCATTAAATTTATTTCATTAGTACTAAAGTTACTAAAAATAATACGATCTAGCAATTGTTATTTTATACATATACTTTAATTTAATAGAAATTATTGCTACGATTAGTTATTTCTAGACAATAAAATGAATCTTATTACACATTGCCAAAGAATATTCAAATAAAAACATATATTTCTAAATATTTTCTAAAATAAGTCATCAAAGTTATTTCATTACTACTATTTACTTTACGATCTATTTCTCTTTTATACATATACTTTTTCTTATTGCTTCGATTAGTTTATTCTATACAATCTAGTTTTTACACATTTATCTCTCTTTTTCTTTTTTTCTTCTCATCTTATTTCATTACACTGAAGTTACTTTATGTCTAACAATTGCTTTTTTATGCGTTTTTTATCAGAAATTATTGTTCTAATGGGTTATTTCTAGTAAAAAAAATAAATATTACCAAGCATTGAAGAGCCTAAGTATATACAGGGTGTTTCAAAAATGACCAGTATAGTTAAAAAAAACAATAAAAACAAAACAGGCAGTGATAGAAATACACAGTTTATTGCAATATGCTTGGGACAATATTAAATGTTTAGGCAGACAAACTTTCAAAATTAGTTTCAATATTCCACAACAGATGACGCTGCAGTGTGGAAAAAATCTAAACTACGATATTTTCCAGATATCCACCATGCGCAGCAATAATACGGCGTATTCTCAGAAACCCGTGTAAACCTCTCAGGCGGGATGGCTTCACATGCAGAACTGATGTACTGTTCCAGTTATTCAATTGTTTCTGGATAGTGGCGGTACACCTGGTCTTTTAAGAGTCCCCACACACAAATATCGCAGCTTAGATTTTTCCAGACTGCAGCGCCATCTGTTGTGGAACATTGTAACTAATTCTGAAAGTATTTCTGCCTGAAAATTGACTATTATCCCAAGCATTTTGCAATAAACTATGTATTTCTATCACTGTCCGCTTAGTCTTTATCGATTTTTCAAATATATCGATCATTTTTCGAACAACCTGTACATTCAAAAACATATATTTTAAAATACTTTTTAAATTATTACGCATCAAAATACTTTCATTAGACCTCTAAAATGAAACGGTCCAACAATCCATTTTATATACACAGATTATTATTTAATTTAGAATATATAAAAATGTATTTTTATACATATCTTTAAAAAATTACATTATTTTTCAAAACTGAAGATTTGTATATTTTTTTACCTCAAACGCTATGGGAAAAAAAAGAACATTTACAAGATTAGTTCAAACATTTATTCTTAATAAGCAAAGGCTAAAACCATTCTGCTAATTTCTAAAGAAAATTTTTTTATATATCCAAAAATCACCAGAAAAATCTAGCACACGAAACACAAAAAAAAGAAAAATAATGAACACAAATTCGTAAGACAAACATTTTTTTAGATTAAAAATTTTTTTAGGGGGAATTATAATATTTCTTCATTCAACAAAAGAAAATATTGCATATTTCAATGGTAAAAAATGGCACGAGGGACCAAATTTTTTGTTATTATCCCAATAAAATATCTATCACTGAGCTCGGAATGTCGTTTTTCTGGTATTTTTTTAATTAATTTTTTGCTTCTTATAAAAAACAGTTGCATTAAGAAAAATGATTATTACTTAGTTCATCAAATTAAAGTCTTGCCATTCATTTTATTTCTTATGAGATAATTAAGCTGCAATGTCGTTCTGCCATAACGCAAAAAGAAATTTTTCCGTTAAGACTTTTCGTGACATTATGATCAAATTTGATTGTACTGTGTCTTTCCTCTTACTTTCCTTATTCTCCATTCCCTTCTCTCCCTCTCCATTCAATTCTCCATCTCACCCCCTCTGATTTTTTCTCTCTATCTTTCTATCTCTCTTTCACTATCTTTCTCTTTCTTTTTCTCTCTATCTTTCCTCTTCATCTATTTCTCTCTTTCTCTCTCACTCTCTCTCTTTCTGTTTCTCTTTCTCTCTCTCTTTCAGTCTCTTTCTTTCCATCGCTCCCTTTCCCTCTCTCTTTTTTTCCTTCTCTCCAACTTTCTCTATTTCCCACTCTCTGTTTTCCACTCTCTCTCTTTCACACTCTTTCTCCCATTATTTTTGTCTCTTTTTCTCCCTTTCTTCATCTTTCTTTCTCTCATTCTTTCTCTCTTTCTCTCTTCACTTTCTCTGTCACTTTCCATCTCACTCTCTCTTTCTTTCTTTTCTCCTTTTCTCTTATTTTTCCTCTCTCTCTCTTTTCCGCTTTCTCTTTATGTTTCTCTCTCCCCTTCTTTCATTCTCTCTCACTTTTTCTCACTCTCTTTCTTCCCTCCTTTTTCTCTTTTTTCTCCCCCACTCACTTCTCTCCCCCTCCATTTCTTCTCTCTTCTTCCCCTCTCTCTCTATCTTTCTCGCTCTCTCTCAGTATATATATATATATATATATATATATATATATATATATATTATAGCTTACTTTTAATACAGGCACACGAGACCCTAATAACTCCGTATAAAATTGTAAAGAGCAATAATTAAAGGAGAGTGTCTTGAGATTGAGTTGCTGATGAACCCACGCTAAGTTTCTGTCCTTTGTCAGTGTATGGACGCTACCCACTGACCGCCATTTTTAATGGTTCAATACTCATTTGTTATGAAATCATAAATAAAGATTTTACTAAGAACTATTCGGCCCTCTGACTAAATAGTTGACAGCCACAGGGCATGTCATGAGACTCCATAACTGGAACTTTTGTGGGAAACAATTTTTTTAAGGATCGTAATAATAATGATGATGAAATATTGGTGAACAATGAACGCAACCTTTCGATACTTCAAAAATTTCGACATACCCCCACTCAGTGACGAACATCTTCTCATTTTCTATTTTACAACAACATAAAGTACGACATGAATAATAATGCATGTCAGATTATATATATATATATATATATATATATATATATATATATATATATATATATATATATATATATATATGTTCCATTAAATACTTTTCATATCCTAAAATTATATTATTACATAAATACCTAAGAAATTGCCTAAAATTACAATCTTAAAACTATTATAATCATATCATTATAATCCTAAAGTTATATTATTACATAAATCTCTAAAAAAATTGTAGGTAGATTTTTTTTAAGAATTTAGATGTTTAGAAAATTTTTATAATTTAAAACTTTTTCTTATTTAATTTTACTATACTATTGATATATTTAAAATACTATATAATTTTTTAGGGATTGAAACTATATATATATATTTAAAGATTTTCATAGTGATTTGCCCATTTCCGCAAAACCAACATCAAATACTCTCCGTAATGCTCTAACGAACAAAAGCATCATGGAAGGAAAATGTTTTTGGAATATTTTTTCAAGGATAATAAAGTTTTGAGAGATTTTTACCCTAAAGAGTTTTCGTCCAAGATATTTCGGGGTTTTTTTTCTTGCCTTTTTTTTGTTTATTCATGGGGAAATTTCACGGTTAAATGAAAGTTTAAATACATTAAAGAAATCGGGGATATTTTTTTCCTTTTAAACTGTTTATAAAAACTTAAAGAATGTATCTGAACTTCTCCAGTTGTTTTTGTATTAATTTTCAGTTGATTGCTTAAATTGCTAAAGGGAGTAATTTTTTCATTCATTACTTATGCAATGAAATTGGCAGTTACAGTATTGATATTTTGAAATATTCTGTATCTAATGCTGAAAAGTTCATGTATAAATCTTTAGAGTGAAATATGTCTTGGGACTTCAGTTTCGATTAAACCTTTGTATTTTCATTTAGAATTTTCATAATTTTTTTCCATTCTACCTTAAATTTCTACTAAGTTGTTATATATATATATATATATATATTATATATATATATATATATATATATATATATATATATATATATAAATATATATATATAAAATATTTATAATATATATATATAAATATAAATATATATATATATTTATGTATATATCTGTTATATATATATATAATCTGTATATATATAATATATATATATAAATAATATATATATATGTATATATATGTATATAAAATATATAATGTATATATATATGTATAATATATGTATATATAATATAATATATATATATATATATATGTATATATATAATGTATATATATATGTATATATAATATATATAAATAAATATATATATATAATATATAATATATATATATATATATAATGTATAAATATATATATATATATATATATAATATATATATATATATATATATATATATATATTGTAATCGTCCAAGAGTCCGCTAATCGTCTGTTGGAAAAAAGCATATCATTCGTAGTGGCCGCACTTAATCTTTATTTCATCCTATAAAAATATCACAGAATCCAGAGACGTCTGAACCGCACGGTGTCAGAAAGATCTCTCTCTAAGTAATAGTAATGCCAACCTTCTGCGAGAGACGGCTAAAACCAGTGTGTGGGAAAAATGCTGAGGCACGTGTTATTTGCTTATAGAAAGTAACCTTTGACTGGAGAAATCTGCTATAATGTGGCTTCTCAGAGGAGCATTACTGCTGATCGTTACAAATTTTCATGGGAAAGTTATAACATCCTAATTAAAATGCCAGCCATATCATTTTCTGTTTTGGGAATCATAGAAAGAATTTCGGGGTTACGCTGAAGGAATGAAAACATCCTCGTTTAAATTGGATGACTCGGAAAAAAGGTTAATATAAAGAGAAGAAATTAAGATCTAAAATAATGAATGGAAAAAACTGATAATTTTGGATATACTTTAGGGCTTAGATATTGATATTATTACAGATATATACATATATATATATATGAAACATAGCAAAGCATGCCATGCTTCAGAGATGTAACGTCTTCGAAAGGCTGTAGTCAATGGCGAAAAGAATAAGATTTATCCAGAGAACTTTGGCAGCATCTTTATTTAGCAATGTCTAACAGCACAATCCCTCAAAAAATGGTCGTGCGGCCTTTTATAACTGTGGAGACACCACGGGCGGGAGAAAAGGAATGTGCTAAATGAGGAAAGTAGGTTGGCGATTTAATTTCTCCAACAGGAAGGAGATTATTCTAAGATAAAAGAGTTTAACGCCAAGAGGCTACTAAGAAGATGACGAAATCTAGGACTTGATAATTTTTCAATATAGGAGTTAGTAGTTTAAGGCTACACGTATTAAATTTTTACACACACACACACACACACACATATATATATATATGTATACACACACACATATCTATCTATATATATATATATATATATATATATATATATATATATATATATCTATATATATATATATATATATATTATATACATGTATACACATATATATATACACTGAATGGGCCAAAATTTCGTGAAAATTCGTAAGAATGTATAAAAAATGTAGGAATGATGGAAAAGATGTGAGCTTTGTGCGAAAGAGGCAAAAAGGTGTACTATAAATCGGTTATTGTTGACAAAACTTTTAAAGAGTATTGTGTAAAAAGAAAGGTAGATGTTAAAAAAATATCACAATCATTATAGCAGCTTTGAACATGTCATTCCAATGATTTTGTGATTGGAAGAAATGCGTGATTTCTTGATTATTTGTATATCCAATATGAAATATTTTTTTGGTAATAAATGCTGTAATGAGCGAAAAGATTGTTTGTGTTTTGTGTTTTCGTTATTTTCTGCGCAATTTATATCGGATATCCCAAAATTTCTTCCCAAAATTATTTGACAGAAATTTTTATCCCTATCTAATTGTTTCATTTCTAATATATTGCTAAAATGGTTTTATTATATGTTTATTTTATATTATTTTTGTACAGTTATTTGGAAGAGATGGACATAGAAGATTACTTGGACCAGTTAAAAGGCCTTTGATATAAGAAGAGCTACTTGATGAGAAACATTGTAAGGAACAGTAACTAATTTGTGTCTAAATATGAAAGATGTTTTATTTATAAAAAATGATATAAAAATATATAATATTTTATTTATTTGGAACTCAGATTAACATGTAAATTTGTATTATGATTTTTCT
>CM063511.1:5665058-5670058 GCA_032207245.1 Pardosa pseudoannulata
AAAATAACATTTTTTTTCTAGCATTATGACGTCATTCCTTTAACCATCTTCTCTAATCATTTCTTATTTGAAATGATCTAAATATCGTCTGCCTTTTTTTCATATGTTTTATCACTGAACTTAGATATGACGTAAATAATTTTCTTTTATATTTAAATTAAATAATAGATTAGGTACATATGCGATAGTTTTAAATTGAATCATCGATTATTTTTTGGTGCAAGATAATTCTCAGCCAAAATGTAAACTATTTTTTTTTATCTGCCTCTTAGGGTACTTTACAATTCTGGAAAATTAAAAACTTCACTTATCCCATCATATGACGGGATATATTATAGTGATGGGAATAATTGTCTAATTTTTATTATCTAAAATAATTTGAGTCCAATGATAGCCTAATGATTTGGGTGTTAATCTTCGTTACCGGAGTTTATGGGTTCAAATCCCACTGTACATGAATGTTTTTAGCAGTTCGGAATAGATTTTAAGCAGTAGGTCCCTGTCTCATTAGCCCTCGTGAGGCAAAATGTAGACTGCAGTGTTTCAAACTAATCTAAAAATAAACTAAACACTTTGCAATAAATGTTGATATACATTTGACTCATCATTGATGAAACTAATATTATTGATGAAAACTGATATTTTGATCATAAAGTTTGAAACAGTGCAGCACAGATATTACATTTTTATGACACATATATTTATATTAAATATTATTGATGAAATCTGAAGTATTCATGCACTACAGGTATTTCATTTTCAATGCATTTTATTTAGTGATGGGGTTTTTTTCACTATGACAGTGAGGATAATATAAAATACTGGTATCTCAGACTGCTCTTCTTTTATATCAAGAATTCTGTAATATTCATATTGTTTTCATGTCATATAATTAACCCTTTACCTTAAAACAACGTATGGGAGACGTGATCGTACTGCTATGCCTCGTATCACACACGTGATGATTATTTCTGGCCAAAAGTGAAAAGCTGGTGTCAGAAACGTGATGATTATTTCTGGCCAAAAGTGAAAAGCTTGTGTCAGACACGTTATGATTCTTTCTGGCCAAAAGTGAAAAGCTTGTGTCAGACACGTAATGACTCTTTCTGACCAAAAAAGAAAAGCTCGTATCAGACGTGTTATTGTTGTTTGGTGATAATGTTTTTGTTATAGTATATTACAGTTGCAATATAAGAGTTGGCCGTTTATTCTTAGGCGTCATTGCAATAAAGTATTGTATTATATGCAATAAATAATTAACTGTTGGTGTTTAAAAAATCTTTAAAAAATCTAAAAATTTAACTTAATGGCAGAAAGAAAAATGGATCTAATAACGGTGCTGTTAGAAACGGTGTTAGAAACTGAAACAGATACCGATTCGGATACATCTGAAGGTAGCATTGTAGTTTGTCCTATACAAAAACGTGTGCAAAATTTAGTTGGTGATGAAACTGCTTCTGGTCACGACGCATGAGAAAAGCCTTCATCGAAAGGGGCACACACAATCGTTGCTCGATTCATAAGGAAAGAGGTTAATGATTTTAGATTTCTATAATGTATTTAAAATTATGTTTTTCTGTACAAATACCAAACATCATAGTAATGAAGAGACGAGAAAACTGTGTTAAAGGAAAATCAAACCTATATTTTGCAACCTATGTGATTATTATTGCAACCCGATTCATTAAGGGTATTATTATATGAGAAAAAGTTTTATGAACAAATAAATGAATTTTTATATAAATTTATTACTGGGGGAAAGTTATTGATTGCAAAATTTTTATAGTAATGTTTTATAGTACCCCTCTTATTCTATATTTCCTCTAATTAACAGGTGGATATTTTTTATGGATAATCAACTGCAAATTCAAAATTTTTCATTTAAAAAAGTTATAAGAAGTTATTAAAAAGATTCAACTTACTGAAGCATAATTAATCGAATTAAAATAATTTACCTCAAATATAACAAAAATAAAAGCTTGTATTCCCTGAATTTATACTACATATGTTTAAACTCTTTTTAAAAAATGTTTTTTAGTATCAAAGCCTTTAGGAAATCTCGAGATATTAAACTGAATTTTTAAATCACGTTTAAAATTTGTGAAACATATTCAAAATGCTTCATGAATTGTAAATTTCTTACTTAGTGATCGAGAATATTTTATTTCTCTGCATAGAATATTCTTTCGTAAAACTAAAATTTCACAATAGATATATGTTCGAGCGGTAACATACTCTTAAAAGGGCTTTTAAAAAAAGCTGAGTAAACGCTTTAATATTATAACAATTATAATTTTAGCAACGAATATTTAAATATTTTATTATTTATGGCACTTTGATATAACATTTTTAAAACTTATATATGTGGCTGTAACATGCTTAATATGTTCAGATAAAAATTCAAAATGCAATGAATACTGTTTAAATACATTTATTTGATTAAATATGTATTATTTTCAAGAAAATATTTCAAACGGTAGGCAGTAACTAAACGAAAAAATTTAAATTAACCTTTAACTAGCGATAATTTTTTAAAACTTTTTTATATGGAGGAATTTTTAATTAAAATAACAGATTATAAACTGAAATGTTTAAATAAAGAAATATTTTTAAAATGAGTATATCAGTGCTGTTTTAATATGAATTTTCTAAAACGAATATATTGCTTTAGTCGATATTCGTTTGATGTTCTTTACAATTATTTTAACTATTGGAAATGAATATAATGTTGATATTTTCAGAACTGTTTCTCTTTTAGTAAAAAAATTATTAATATTTTCGAAAGGGTTATTCTATAGAGAAAACTTTGTTCAAAATGTATGTTTACGGAATACAGGTTTATCTGGTTTGTTTATAGAATAGATATTGAGAAGTCATATTCATAACTAATTTCATTCTTTGTTAATTTCTAAAGTAAACAAGTTTTTCTTGTTTAGAGATCTGGCACTGTAAGGAATAAACGTAGTTTTTACGTTAGAGGACTTTTTGAAAAATTAAATATAAGATTTCTAGATATATTAAAAAGTTGTTTTGATTTATAAAATCAGATTTGTTAAGCATTATATATATTGTTCGTAGGCATAGAGTTTAAAAGTGAAATAGTGCATTCTCTTTCTAATTTACAATGTCAATACAACAAACTTCTATAAATAATTTATATGTTTGTGTGTGTGTGTGTGTGTGGTGTATGCGTGTGTAAGGAAAAAGTTAACTAAACCTGTAAAAAAGAAAGAGATTTGTATAAAACTGCGAAGTCAGACCCTTAAGGAATACATTCTCAGAGATGTTCTGGTAATTTGATAGTTAAATCGTGCCAAAGTAAATTTATAGCCAAGAACCTTTAATACGGCCCGAAATTTCTCATAATTCTCATGGGTTTTCAAAAAAAAAGGACAAAACCCGTGCGCCTCCCTCCGCGTTTCTTTGCTTTCCCTCCTTTTAATCACTAATCTAAACTGACCTCTGGGACTACAGTTCCCGTTCTCAAGAAAAGGGTCTAGCCAATGAAAACATCATTATAATACCCTAGTGGTAGATTTCTGAAATTCTGAACGAAAGGGGGATAATACAAACCAGAGGAGACTGCTTGCAGGGCTCTGCAGGTTACCTCTTTTTTTCTAGTTGACATCGTCAGATAAAGCGTAAAACAGGCAAATAAATTTTATATTCCATAATACCAAACCTACTCTAATATTTAATAATGAAAACAGCAAAAACCATAAACTGCTTCTATATAAATTATTGCGTTGTGTGGGGCATTCCCATTTAGATATAAGGCAAATACGATTAAAACGCATTAAATCCTTATAACGGTTTCGGAAACTGTCGAATATCTTGATCCAAAAAAACAAATAATACCAAAACATTTCAGCTTTTGGCCCACAAATAATATCTGCTTACACAACGATAGGCAAACGACAATAAATCCCGATCAATCGATCTGAAACGTCCGTAAACGTAAATTTGGTCACCGTCTATCTCTGTATGGTCATTACTGAGTCAGTAGTCTAGAAGAGGTCTGTTAATAGTACTTTCACTCACTCCGTTATGGAAACTACAGTTTATTTATTTACACACTAAACAAACTAGCGATCATGACGAGTTAAAGTTAGTAGATCCTAACAGAGAAAATGTCCAAGCTAACATTAAGAGCCAACAAACTTGGTATGGGAGATATTACATTTAATGGTGATTCCACTTTAGAACAGGGATCATTGGAAACATTACCGAAAGGGGACCCCCTAGCTCTATCGTCAGCGTCTCCAAAAGAGTCTCCTAGTAAGTCTAAAATTTCTACGAGTCAAGTGAGAACCTTTCCTCCGTCACCAACAAGACTTTTCGCTTCTCTTAGAAAGCAATGTTGATTAATGTTTATTACTCTATAAGGTTTTTGTAATCAACCTTATTAATGAGCATTGTCACTTTTAACTAAACATGTATACTGTTGTAAGTTTTCTCTTAAATGTGTAAAGTATAAATAATTTTTACATATTTAAAACATTCGTGTAACCGCATACTCGAAAATTACTAGGGGCAAATTCTACTTCGCGGTTTTTTAGTTTTCTTGGAAGGTTCTGGTCCTCATTAACCCCGAAAAAAGAAGGATCACCGTAAGTGTAGATTTGTGTAGAAAACTTGTTTTTTTCAAACTGAAGTTTTATGATCTTCATCTGTGAAAAAGAATTCAGAATGTTTTACAATCAACAAGGATTTCTTAGAAATACAAAATCATTTACCATAAGAATGCTCTGACATAATTTTTCGTAACTACCTGAAAATTAAATATCTTTATGCAAATATTTTGAATCAAACTGGAATTTGATTAAACTTTATTTCGAGTGTTAAATTTAAATTGAATGCATTATTTAAAAATATTATCATGGGAAAATTTTAAATATTATGATGAGCTAACATACAATCTCTTGGTTAAATCATAACTATAACCATCCATAATTCCAGTCATACCGCTAAAAAATGTTAATACCGTAAATATGAATATA
>CM063511.1:5675058-5702558 GCA_032207245.1 Pardosa pseudoannulata
TAAAATCGAGGACAGACGTACAGATAACTTAAGCTATTATTATACAGGGGATTTCTTATGATACTGCATATCTTTCAAAAAAGTTAAGCAACATTTTAGGAAACATTAAATAAAATATATTTTACTTAGGTTAGAGATGTATATTAGATATGCAGATATATTAAATTAGGAAAAAGCAGATAGCAGTTATTTTCGAATTTCTGCACTTCATTCTATATGTCTACCAGTAGATCTGGTTTGGTTTGGTGTGCTGCGGTTTACTGTTTTCCAACACGAGGTCTAATGAGATCGTGATCTACTACTTAAAGCCGATTCCGATCGGCTACAAAACATCCATGCAACTGTGGGATTCGAACCCACGAACTCCGGTTCCGAAGGCCAGCACACTAACCGTTCGGCCATCGTTCGGCCTTAGGGATCATTAATATTCTAACTTAAGTTCTTAATTGCTTCAAAAGAGTAGAATGTACTGAGAACATTTATTAGAAGACTATCAAGCCTTAGAAAATTGAACGGAGTTCAATTTATGCAGTTAATGTGATGATTAGTGTAACAGGGGTAACTTTTTAACAACACGTTAAGTTTTGTCAGTTTATTATATTTGCAAAGTCTTAAGACTCTCAACAAAGCGATGATGATAACGAATGCAAAGTTTCAAGTTATTTAACCCTTAATTTGACAAGATGTTTTTTCAAATATTTTTTAATTTCTGTTATTTTTTCCATGTCTGTATAGACATTTTGCGAAATAAAAATTTTACTTTTTTTTCCGCAATAAAAATATATTTTAAAGTTTTTGATAGATATTTAAGCCGTATAGAAGTTTTCATAAACCTGTCAGATTTTATTTATTTTATTGATCGTTGTAGCGGACTAACCGTAGTAAAAGGAACTAAAAATATTTTGATGTTTTATAGAAAATAAAAAAAAATGTATTTAAAAATAACTAAATTTTTTTCAACAACTTGATTTTTTCATTAAGAAACAGCAGTGTTAAAGAAGAAGACTATAAAATAATAAGAGTAGAGCTTATATTGAATGTACATTTCTTGGTTTTAACTATAATAAGCTTAGTTTTACCCGTTATTCCAAACTATCTATATGGGGATATTAATACATTTACTCAATGATTTATATGTATAAATATGTTTGAAAATATACATAATTATGTATTTATCTATATAGTAAAATATTCTGAGAACATTTAATAGAAGACTATCAGTCTTAGAAAAATGAATGGAGTTCAATTTATGCAGATCATTTGATGATTACGGAAACGTGTGGAACTTTTAGCAATATATTTTATTTGCAAAGTCTTGAAGAATCTCAACAAAGCGATGATGATAAAGAATGAAAAGTGTCAGGTTATTTAAAAGCTGTAAAGGGAACTAGAAATATTTTGATGTTTTATAGGAAATGAAGGAAATGTATTTAAAACAACTAGGAATTGTTTCCTTTTCAACAGCTTGATTTTTTCATTAAGAAACAGAAGAATTAAAGAAGAAGCATTCCTTATATTATAATAGCCTAAGTTGTCTGTCCGCGAATTTATGAAGCGGTTGTACCTGGAATGGATACAGGCATCCATATTGGATTTTTTATCAGTTAGGGTTAGCAAAATTCAAAGCGTTATTCGCTTTGAATAACGCTTTGAGTTTATCTTTTCCTAAACTATAGGTATAATTATCAAATAAATTGGTATGAATAAGCTTCGTATCACAGCGAAAAATACTGTCATCTTTAAAACGTTCGAAATCCACCCCGTCCCCCTTTTCGAGCGTTTAATGCCATTATATCGTGCCCCATTTTAAGAGCAGGCGATTAAATTTATCACTTAATAAATAGGTAAAAATAACATTTTTTCTATCATTATGACGTCATTCTTTTAACCATCACATTTAATCATTTATTTTAGACTATTTAAATATCTTCTGCATTATTTCTATACGTTTTATTACTAAACTTAGATATTACGTAAATAATTATCTTTTATATTTGGCTTAATAATAGATTAGGTACATATGTGATAATTTTAATCGATTATTTTTGTTGAAAGATAATTCTGAGCCAAAAATCAAACAACTTTTTTTATCTGCCTCATAGGGTACTTTACAATTCTGGAATATTAAAAATTTTACTGATCCCGTCATATGACGGACTGTATTCTAGTATAAAATAATAAGTATAGAACTTATATTGAATGTACACATTTCTTGGTTTTAACTACAATAAACTTAGTTTTACCCATTATTACAAACTATCTATATGGGATATTAATACATTTACTCAATGCTCTATATGTATATATGTTTAAAAATATACATATTTATGTATTTTTCATGTAGCACGAATATACAAATCCCTCTATTATAAAGTTATACTCTGTTCTGCAAGATTTAAAGGCAGATTTTATCCCGAAAACAATCCTCCAAGTGCTTGCCAGAGTCAAAGAAGAATAGAAGCTGTGTTTCTTTATGCTCATCTTGCATATGCAATCACAAGCACTGGGTGATTCCGTAGCAATAAATCACGGACTACTCCCGAGAAAAAGAAACACAAAAGTCACAGTGCTTTCATACTAGAATGAAAATATTTAAAAAACTGGCTCCGTTCCACGCGTAAATTTTGTTTTTGCATTTATAAAAGAATACTTTCTTAGTGGAATTTCTTTTTTTTCTTTGTCATGCAATTTATGATAGATTTGTTTTTTAGCATTAAGTCAAAATATGTACTGACGGGACAATATTGCTTCCATAAATTGTTCTGATCTTTACATTTATATTATTTTAGGGGCTTTCATAATAATTGAAATTAATATATCTGTACGTACATGCTTACATATTATATACAAAAAAAAGGAATTGAGTTAAACAAAATATTAATATACGTGTTAAGATACATTCAAATATGAAAAGGAAAATTATTTAGAATAATAGGTATAAATGTGGGAACAAAAGAAAATTATAAAATGCAAAGATGTAAGTAAATTAAATTTCGTTTACCGTATTTGAATACCAATTTAATATTTCAGTTAAATGTGTATCATTATGAAACAAAGACTTTAGATAACAAATAAGGAATTGAATTATGTATCCAATAATGTAATTGAATCTAATTGTACCACTTTCGTTTTAATTACAATCTGTATCATGTCTAGCAATAAACTTCAATGAAATTGTATTAACATCGCAGATTTTCGCCACATTGCAGTTCTTTAATACAAAAAATATTGTAAGTGCAGTTGTTAAGGGGTATATAAGGAAGTCGAAATAAAAGAATATAATTGCAGAGGATAATTTTGAATTTTTACTATTTATTACTTTATGTAATCTCAAATGTTTCGGCTTATAAACGAACATGTATGTAATTAAAAGAATCTTAATAGAATAGATATTAACGGAGTTGTTTTGCCACCACAAAGCGAAATATGTACATATATACTCATTCATCTACATATATATTCAAACGTATATATATATATATATATATATATATATATATATATATTATATATATATATATATATATATATATATATATATATATATGAGTATAGAACAGACTTTTTAAATGTAAAACCTTTTTATTTTCGGACTTAATTAAATATAATGAAATAGCGTTCAATAGAAGAAACTAGTTCAAAATTAACTGGCGAATAATTATCTAGAACACACTGTAACTTAAAATCAAAATTTTTTATTTTTGGCTTTAAATTATCAACAGAATATTAAAAAGTGAAATAAAATATATTTTTTCGATCCAAGTGAAATAAAGTGGAGTACTTCTAGTTAGATAATACTGCATAATTATCTACAAATTTATAACAAAAATAAAAGTGAAGTATGAAACAGGGTACAATTTAAAATACAAGAGGAACCTCTTTGGTTTTAAATTATAATCTTTCACCATAAAACAAACTTATTAAGTGTAAAACGCTTTTAAGGATCTAATTTATTAAAACTGAAATATGTATCATTATATAAAGTTATGTTAAATAGATAAAAGTGGTGTGGCATCGCTACACCCCATTGGCTTCACAAAGAGGTTTTGTTAAAGCCCAGGGCAAGGCGACACTCTGTCTGGGTTTTTGACACTACACTACAAATGGTTTTCCCTTCGACCACGCCTTGAGTGAACTGGATGATCGGACGGGACAACGAAATGTCAGACTGTGAGGCGCCACCGAAAGAACCAATTAGAGGGTACCAGGACGGCGACGCGGAAAGAAAAAGCCAATGGGCAGAGGGAAAGGTGCCGTCAGGCGGCGTGAGGTTTTCATCGAAGAGTTCCCAGAAAAAAAACTAAGAGAGGTTCGATTTGTGGAGGTTGGCTTTTATTTTTAGAACTTTTCTCCAGCTTTGTGTGGGACTCAAGGAGACCCAGTTTTATCCCTGTACAACGGTATCTGTCTGCACCTGTCCGCAGATTGGTTTTTTTAGGTTCGCTTTGAACCGGGGACTTTTAGGTCTGCACCAGCGAACCTGAGCCTTTTGATTTTCTTTTGGAAAATTTGTACATACTCCATTTTAATCAATAATAAACGTTGCTATTGTTTCTAAGTTGTACGTCGTGTCATAACCACTTTGACTCCCACACGTTAACCGACGATCCCTTGACGTTACACTGGATAAGAATTATCTTTCTTATGTCTAGAATCAGAAACAAATTTATTTTAAATATGGAATAGGATATAATTGTAAACTCAAAATTTTGCATTTTTATTTTAATTTATAGTCACTCACTTTAAAACAGAATATTTAAATCAAAATATTTATCCCGATCATATTTAAATAATGTGGAATTCCGTTGAGTAGATGAAAAAGTATGAGAATTTACTGCTTTATCTCTAGATTCGGAAGCAAGCCTATTTAAAGGATAATCGAAAAACAAAAATTTTTTATTTTGGGGATATATTTTAAATAAACCATCCCCTCAAAGAAAATGCAAGATTACACGAACGAACGATCTCGCCTCTTAAAATCAGAAAATAAGAAGGAAAAACAACATTTTAGCTTCATCCACTTCCTCCCACTTAATCCTTCAGATATTTTTCTGGTGTTAGCAATTCCCTCCTGATAGCACCGAGAAGGGTTAGTAAATATGATCTCAGAATGGATATAAGCATTTCCAGAAGAAAAAGGCGAAAGAACTCGGGATGTAAGGGGGGGTGTAGGGAAGAATGGTTGGAACAAGAGATTCTTCGATAATGATAGAACATCCATCACCAGTGACAGAAGATTCAGCCGGAATACTTTCCTCGACTTCAGAAGAAGTTGACATCGAATTTTTTTTTTTGTTCATGTAGATATGCTTATAAAAGTGAAGTATGATTTATGCGGCGAAGTTCATTTGTTAAATAGTTTCCACTTTATGCATTCATACATTTCTGTGTCTCCACTTTTAATGCTGGGTGTGTTTCTGGAGCAGAGGCCAGACGGATAGGTTCTTAAAATGGAAAGTATCCAAATACAAAGTATTCTACTTTTGCATTTTTTCCCCTTTAATTTAAAGAGGTCGTCTACTGCGAGAGAAAAATTACAGAGATCTCGTTTTATGGTGTTAGTGTGCCCTGCTGGTTCCAAGTGCTTGAGAATTAATTGAAATTTTTCGATGTTTCCATTCAACATTTCAACATTTTTAATGTGTACTATAATTAAATAGTTATAAGGATAACACTTTTTTTTAACTTTTCATTTCACTATGATGCCTGTGCATTTAATTCATTAATATTAAACTATTTTCTACGGTAGTCCTAGTTTCAGTAAATTCAAAAGGAAATTTAAAGTTGACATAGATAAATATACATACACTTTCATATGTAGAGAATACATATACATATATATAACGATAAATCTGCGAGCTCTCTCTCTCTCATATATGTGTATATATATATATATATATATATATATATATATATATATATATATATATATATATATATATATATATATATCAGGTGGCCATAATTAAACTGACAGTGCTCATAGTGTTCTGTATTTGCGAGAATGGAGCCACATTTTGTACGAAGATTAAACAAGACGGAGGATGAATGATTCCGTGAAATAACAAATGAGTTCCAAAAGTCAACGCTAGGGGAATATTTGGCTATGTGTTATAGAAAATAGAGTGTTAACAAATGCAAATTAATAAGGAATAAAATTACCTTTTATTATGCACATTTTCTGATTCAGTTCAAGTAATTTAGATAGTGGCAACGCTTGTAAAAAATCGTAAATTCTACATAAACACCGATAAAGTCTCGTGATCTGCAATATAACGTACGCTGAGCAGAAGAAGAAGTTCTTTATTCAAATTTTTGCGTTACATCCACTGGCACAGGCCAGAAGGTAATTTCCGTATTTATTTGCAGTTGTTAACACTTTATTTTCTATTACACAGCGCCAAATAATCCCCTAGAGGTGACTTTCAAAACTAATTTGTTTTTTCACTGAATCCTCCGTACCCTGTCTTGTTTAATCTTCCTACATAATGTGGCGTCATTCTCGCAAATAGATTACATATCTATATACATATATATATATGAATTAATTTATATTCAAATACATACACACACATATATATATGTGTGTAATCCATCAAATTAATACCTACCGGTCACAATAATTATGTAGCCCCTATTGTTTTTCATTTGTCCGGGCTACTGGGCAAGGAAAAAGCTAATCAGCTAACAGTAATAACGATGCATCAGGCCATTGAAAGAGACCTGCACAACCCTAACTAAAACTTTATTTTAGAGCTGCTGAAACGGACATCTTTACTACTCTACGACAGACAAGAGATATACACAAAAATCGCTTTGCTCCTAAAGAGGTTCCCCCAAGAGCGAAGGCAGAAAGAATTTTCCCAAAGGGCAAGAAAATTATTCAGCGAATTTAGATCAGAAATGCCCTGAACCATTTGCCTGCGACAGCTGAAAAATGTGTTGAATAGACAGAAAATTTACATCTATAGGACAGTAAGCTTTGGGAAATGTATCTATATAATTTTAAGTAGGGGACGCTCCATTGACTAAGACGTTTAGAGAATAGGAAAAAGATTTTAAGGCATTAGAAGGGTAGAGAGGACGTTTTTAAGGAAATATTAAAGTTAAATAATTTCGATATATTATATAAATATACATATGCATGTATGTGTTTGTGTGCATAGACATTAATATACACATAAAAATATAAAACTTTATATATACAGAATATACTCTTTCCTAACAATTCAAGTAAAAGATGCATTAAAATTATACAAAGATTCAATTTCCACATAAAAACTTAAAATATCCATTAATATAAAATTAATATTAAACTTTATTTGAAATATTATATTGACATTCATTATTTATCTATTATTCATTGGTATACTTTTCCTTTATTAGTTTGTTTGATTGATTATCATTGTGTGTTTGATTAAGATATTTCTTATACACTGTTATATAAGTAATAATAAAAATTAATAATGATTTTAAATTCCCATTCATTCCCGGTTAAATTATTTTGTCAAATAGTATGTCATATTTTATTTTTATATAAATAAATATAAAGAAATTTATCTAAAACTTGTTTCATGAACTAATCTCAAAACGGTATTTTTTTTTATTTAAATGTAATAAAATCCATTTAGTATAAAAGTCCTTTTTGATACTCTTAAGAAAATAATTAGTAAAGTATTAAGTCATCGTTTCGTAATTGCATTGATAAATGATCTATTCATCTTACAGAAATCAAAAATTTTTTTAACTTATTCTATGAATTGATACAATATAGCTATTACTCCTCATTTTTTTTCTATTATATTTATTTTTTCATTAGTTCTGAATATTTTTGTAATGAAAAAATGTGCATATAAATTCATATATTATGTAAATGCAACAGTTTAATATTATTCAATACATATTTCTACAATAATTTTCTTATTTTTAGTTTCTTTTAAATTATACACTAATCGATTTTTTGATACATTTTTATTAATATGCTTTTTCCGAGACACCTTAGGAACATTCTACGATTATAAATGTAAAAAAAATGAATTCTTTAGCAAGATCATTTTTTGTACTCATTGCAATGTAAAAATATATATTTATATGTCTACATAAATTTTGTAAAACATTTCGTAATATACTATTACCGAGTCACCTCAGAAACATTCTACGATTGTAAGTGTAATAAATGTATTCTTCATCAAGATAAATCTTTTTATTAATTGGAATATAAAAATATGTAATTTTATACATACACAAATTTTGAAACACCTTTCGCAATTTATTTTATTTCTGAATCAACTCTGAAACTTTCTACGATTGAAAATGTAATAAATTCTTCCTAAATGTATAGAATTCTTTGTACTCATTGAAATCATTCTAAAAAAAAAAGACGGAAACCACAGTCCATTCATTGTATATATATATATATATATATATATATATATATATATATATATATATATATATATACATATGTATATATATACATATATATATGTATATATATGTATATATATGTATATATATATATATATATATCCCCTGTATAATAATAACCTAAGTTATCTGTCCGTCTGTCGTCGACTTTTTGAAGCGGTTGGACCTGAAAGGGATAGGAGCATCCACATTGGATTCTTGATGAGTTAGGGCTAGCAAAATTCAAAGTCAGTCTTTGAAACGTTCGAAATTGACCCATTCCCCCCTTTTTGAGCTTTTAATGCATTACATCAAGCAGTATTTTCCCTGGTTAAGAGCAGGCGATTGAATTTATCCCATAATAAATAGGTAAAAATAAAGTTTTTTTTCTAGCATTATAACGTCATTCCTCTCATTTAATCATTTCTTATTTTAAATTATTTTAATATAGTCTGCATTATTTTCATACGTTTTATAACTGAACTTAGATATGACGTTAATACTTTTATTTTATATTTGGCTTCAGTAATAGATTAGGTACATATGTGCTAATTTTAAATTGAATCATCGATTATATTTTGCTGCAATGGAAATTTTATCACCGGTATTAACAACAAATTCTTTTCATAAAATCTAGGAGTCTACTTCACGGAGTCATAAATATCAAGCGTTTAATTTATATATCTTCAAAAATCAAGTAGTTTATGTGTTCGTTTTGTATACCTAACCACACGGTTTCACTAAATTAATTCAAAGTCATTTTAAACTGCATTGACAGTATCGGGAGACTTTAGAGGAGATGGAGATAAAGAAATGATTAAACTTGTACCGGATAATTCCCAGCTAAAAGAAAACAAACCACTTTTTTTCCTGCTTCATAGGAATATTACTAATCCCTTCATATCACGTGCTATATGCATGCATATATATATATATATATATATATATATATATATATATATATATATATATATATATATGTATGTATGTATGTATATACATATACATATACATATACATATACATATATATATATACATATACATATATATATATACATATACATATATATATATACATATATACATATATATATACATATACATATACATATACACACATATAAATATATATATATATATATATATATATATATATATATATATATATATATATATATATATATATATATATATATATATATATATATATATATATATATATATATATATATATATATATATATATATATATATATATTTATTTATTTATTTATTTATTTATTTATTTATTATTTATTTATTTATTTAGGTATTATCGAATTTCAAACAACACATAAATCTATCCATTCTGTATTTGCCTGATTTTTAGGACTTTTTATACATCATCTTTATTTCCAGAATATTTTTGAAGTTATAATTTCAGAACATAAATTTTCTGAAATACATTAAAACACTATATAAAGAAAATTAATGGCATACACCTTATTCTCTGCATAAAATAATGCAAGTCATATACATCAGAAAGCTAATTCTGGTGAATATTTTTTCCCGATTCCTATTGTTCCAACCATAAGAGATAGTCGTTCCGTTATATTTTTAGCGCTCCCTTAGCCTCATTTAGTGAAATATCTTTGACCCTGACATTATTTAAGCTCCCAGCCTCTCAGCCAATCGTAAACAAATAGATCAGTCGGGATCAGTGTCACTTTGGATTGGTACAATCTAATTGTCGTTACACAGTTGCTTTTTACGCTTTCTGTTTTGGCATCTGTTCAGTTGAACTCCGTTAGTCGAATTGGAAGCAATCCCTTGATAATGCACTCCTGAAACATAATGTATTCGAAATTAGAATATTTTTTTGTTTTCTTTAATCTTCTTTAGGGATGTTCTCTACCTTGAATTATTTAACAAAAAGTAGTAGTCTTTGTTTAGTCAGAATTTTTTTATATATAGAAATATAATAATTTCTTAATAAAGTAAATATTTCACTCAGAGATTATCATTTTAATTTAGCAAACATTTCATAAATACTTAATAATATGGGGTTTTACTCAAGTAGGATTTCTTTCTCTAGCCTTAATTTTTTGAAATATTCATTTTTCAGAAAAATGTGGAATCTTAACTACTTTTGTACAATTGCAAACAGCACATTAGAAAAAAATGCTGTAAGATAATGAATTATAGAGCAAAATGCATCTGCTCATTCATAGAAAATACATAATTAATCAAAGTCATTTTATTCTACATACTATTTTATATCCTTATATGAGCGTTTACTTTTAAACTGTCGCGTGCATTTTTATTTGTTTTTCAATGCATAAAATTAGCTAAGAACTTTAATTTAACCTAAATTTAAAAATTCAGTATCATAAAGCAGTCTTTATGCTTATAAAATTACTATTTTCATTATACTAAAAACTATTTTTTCACTATACCATAAATTATTATAAGAGTATATTTTAGATTCAAGCTGGTACTGTTATTTTAAAAAATACTCTACACTTGAATTTTGCATTTGTATTTCAAAAGAAATTTATAATTGGGCGCTAGTACATATACTAATTCTAACTATAACATTTCAACCCGGTCGTCTGCATAAAATTTACGACTGATTCGGTTTTAATCTTAATTTTTTTTTAAAATTCATTTTTCAGAAAAATATATGTGAATCCTTAATTACTTTTGTACAATTGCAAATAGCTCCTTAGACAAATTTTCTGTGACATAATCAATTATAGAGTAGATGATTCATAGAAAATACATAACTGACGTACATCATTGATCAAAGTCATTTTTTTCTACAAAGTGTTTTACATCCCTCTCTGCGCGTTCACTTTTAAATTAACACTTGGATTTTTTTTCAATGCGTAAAATTAGCTAATAGCTTTATTTTGAACCTAAATTTAAAGATTCGGTTTCAAACAGCAATCTTTTTACTTATAAATTTACTATTTTTATTATACTAAAAACTATTTTGTCACTACACCATAAATTATTATAATAGTACATTTTAGATTCAAGCTGGTACTGTTATTTTCAAAAAGGCGCTAGACGTAAATTTCGCATTCGCATTTCAAAATAAATTTATAATTGTGCGCCAGTACATATATTCATTGTAACTGTACAGTTTCAGCATGTGTGTCTGCACAAAATTTACAAGTTTGGTTTTAACACACTATTTACAATATCCCACCTGGAATGTCTCAAAATAATTTCTTTTACTCTT
Source organism: Pardosa pseudoannulata (assembly GCA_032207245.1). NCBI lineage: Eukaryota > Metazoa > Arthropoda > Arachnida > Araneae > Lycosidae > Pardosa > Pardosa pseudoannulata. Next base: position 5,686,693 of record CM063511.1, read on the forward strand.
TTCAACCCTTCCCCACATAATGGAATATTCATGCAGTAATTCACTTGAAAATTTAAATTTTTAACAGGGCTTTTGTAATACGTTGTACTTTGCTCGTAAAATTTACGACGTTGGTCGTGTGTGATAATTCGAAAAATAGTTTTTTCAAGCATTATGTAATTTTGTGGTAATCGAAGAACTATTATTTTAATTTGTAAAAAGTCCAACATATAATTTTATATCTGTTTTACGACAAAAAAATATTAACAACCAGATGCATTTTTCCTCATTCTTCAAGAATTATCTGATGAAGTAAAAGTTTAAATAAAGTAATGATGAAGTAAAGTTAATTTTGTGGTTATCGGCGTAGTATTATTTTAATTTTTTCTAAAAGCGGAATATATAATTTTATATCTGTTTTGTGACAAAAAATATATTAACAACCAGATGCATTTTTACTCATTCTTCAAGAATTATCTGAAGAATTAAAAGTTAGGAAACATTTAGATTTAGGAGGGATAGCGATTTTAGTGATATAGAAATAAATATTATCAGCATTGAATTTGGACAATATATTTTGGATGATATTGGAAATAATAATGATTCATCCCCTATATAATAATAGCCTAAGTTATCTGTACGTCTGTCCTCCAATTTATGAAGCGGTTGGACCCGGAACGGATAGAGGCATCCATTCAAAGCGAATAAAGTTTATCTTCTCCTAAACTATCGATCCGATTCTAAAATAAATTGGTATAAATATGCTTCATATCACAGCAAAAAATACTGTCGTCTTTAAAACGTTCGAAATCCAACCCTTCTCCCCTTTTCGAGAGTTTAATGCCATTATTTCAAGCCCTATTTTCCCCGGTTAAGAGCAGGCGATTAAATTTATCCATTTATCACTTAATAAATAGGTAAAAATAACAATTTTTTCTATCATTGTGACGTCATTCCTTTAAACATCTCATTTAATCATTTCATATTTTAAACTATTTAAATATCGTCTACACTATTTTAATATCTTTTATCACTGAACTTAGATATTACGTAAATGATTTCCTTTTATATTTGGATTAAATAATAGATTAGGTACATACGTGATAATTTTTAATTTAATCATCGATTATTTTTTGTTGCATTGAAACTTTTACCACCGGTATTAACAATAAATTCTTTTTATATGAGTCTAGGAGTCTATTTTACGGACTTAATAAATATCTAACTTTTAATTAATATATATTTGGAAATTAAGAAGTTTGTTTATTATACATAACCACACGGTTTGACTAAATGAATTCAATGTGATTCTAAACTGCATTACAGGATCGGGAGACTCTAGAGGAGTATGAAGATAAATAAATTATTGAGAGTGAACCAGATAGTTCTCAGCCAAAAAATAAACCCTTTTTTACATGCCTCATTGGGTACTTAACAGTTCTGGAATATTACAAATTTTACTAATCCCGTCATATGATGGGCTATATGCTAGTAGTAAAGAAACGACGATAATATTTTCTATTTTTTGTAAGGATAAATTTACTGAGCACGAAAATGCAATGAATGAAAAATGCTCATAAACAAAACATACGAATACTGTGAAAGTACTACCGAAACTAAAGCACCATGCCTGGATTTAGAAGATGAAATAAGAGCATTTTTGATAATAATAGCTCTATATATGCAAGATTTAATTTTCGAGTATTCAAATAAATATATATTTGCTAAACAGTAAAATACTCTAGAGACAGTGATAGCATTGCTATTTCAAGAATTCAAGTAATGGCAAAATGTAGATTACTATAAACGATTGAAATACAATAAATATCAAATTTATTATCAATATTATCTCATGGATGCAAGTACTGGTTGCACACAATGAAGAGTCAAGAGATAACACAGTATATTAAATGCCAAGCTACCTAGCTCGTATTCGAACAACACCTGCCATTCTCAGTTTTAACACAGGCTTTTAGAAACAAAACATTCTAGATTTATTTTAATGGTACTGAAAATTTGCATATTGTAGGAGTCTTTTGACTCCTACAATATGACAACATATAAAATTGTGAAAATAAATTTGTTCTGACTCAGGATCGAACTGGAGAACTTTCGGTTAGTAGCAAACAAATTTAACCATTGTGCCATGGAGCTCTGAAGATTGAGTTTGAAATGTGGAAATATTCATTTCTTCTTATCGTTTTTCTTGCCAAATTAGTAAAAATAACTGTTTAAAATACGAAGTAAAGGGACTTTTGTAAAATTGTTGAGCGCACGTTCAGGAAAGTCAATTAGTAGTACTTACTTTTCTTAAAAATTCACTAATATTTAATAAATTTCTGTGTATGCAATAATACTGTTTGGAAATTATTGATATCTTCTATATTTAACAAAAAAACATTTATATATTTAATTAATATTTTAACCCTTTGACTTAAAACAACGTATGGGAGACGTGATCTTACTGTTGGGCCTAAAATGAGAACCTCGTATCACACACGTGATGATTCTTTCTGGCCAAAAGTGAAAAGCTCGTGTCAGACACCCCATGATTCTGTCTGGCCAAAAGTGAAAAGCTCGTGTCAGACACCCCATGATTCTGTCTGGCCAAAAGTGAAAAGATCTTGTCAGACACGTGATAATTCTCTCTGGCCAAAAGTGGAAAGCTCGTGTCAGACATGTTATTGTTTTAGGCGATAAAGTTTTTGTTATTGTTTGTTACAGTTACAATATAAGAGTGGGTCGTTTATTCTTAGGCGTAATTGCAATAGAGTATATGCAATATATTATATGCAATATATGCAATATAGTATATGCAATATATTATATGCAATAAATAATTAACTGTTGGTGCTTAAAAAATTCTTTAAAAAATCTAAAAATTTAACCTAATGGCAAAAAGGAAAATGGTTAATGCTATCGGTGCTAGAAAGTGTCCTGGTGACACTTTAGAAATTGAAACAGATACCGATTTGGATACATCTGGAGATAGCATTGTAATTTGTCCTGCAAAAACATGTGCAAAATTTAGCTAGTGATTAAAGCGATACTAAAGAAGAAAATATCAGGAATTAGTTATCAGGACAATGGATTTGGCAATCAAAAAATAATTAACCGAAGATATGAAAGTATACAGATACTCCTGGCATAAAATTAACGTCTACAGGTGAGTTAATGAAAACAGTGGAAAATGAGACTTTTTTATGCAATATTTGACAAAAAGTGTTGGGAAATTTTTGTAATTGAAACAAGTTGCTATGAAGAGCAATGTATAAACTATAAAATGCAGTACTATTAATGTCCTCTTGTTTGCTCCCAATTTAGCCCTTGATGAAACTGCTTCTGGTCACGACACATGAGAAAAGATTTCATCGAATGTGGCACACACAATCGTCGCTCGATTCAGAAGGCAAAAGGTTAAAAGACTTAAATCAAAAACTTTAAAAAAATTTCTTCAATTTCGTCTTTAAGATTAATGAAACCTCTTAAATAATATATTGAAACTAACATAGAATAACAATAAAATTATTTAACAAAAAGTAATCTCAGTAAAATTTCTTTGTCAGGGACAAAATCTTTCCATCGAAAACATAATTATAGAAACCTCCTACGTAATTACTTATTGTATTTTACTTCTATTCTCTATTTATAAATTATTAATACAGAAGATTCCTATAAATCTGCATTAATATTGCTATTTTGAGAACATTTATTAAAATATATAAATACGTATTATGTGCGTATATATATTGCATTTTAATTTGGAAATTTAAAAAATGATATGCATGTTACTGCAAAATGTTAAAGATAACATTTTTTTAAATGCATATGCATAAAATTCAACCCTACTCATCAATATGAGTCTCAATATTGCAAGTAAACCGGAACAAATTAATTTTGAAATCCATCGTGAATTATTAAGGAGAGAGAAAAGTGTTTAATTTATTAAAACAGTGCATTTAATCTTTTCATAAATAATAAATTTTAGGGAAATCCCAAGGTACGTAAAGTCAGGAGAGAATTTTTCCCGATATATTTGTTGGAAAATGTATTTACAGCAAACAGCCTGTGGAGATCTATTTAAAATTCAATTACGCCTATCTAAAATTTAAATATTTACCAACATGAATTAAATATTTTGCACGAGTCGATCTCCCCTGTTTTTTTCTAACGTCCCTCCTAAACCAGCCAGAATAAAAATTACTTTCTCCCCAACATCTATCACAATGCTCATCTATTATTAATTTATGTAAATTGCGGCAGACGTTGCATGTAACTTGAACAACTTTAAGAAATTCGCCAAAATGCTGCATTTATGATAATTATTCAAATCAGTGATACAATATTCCAATATAATTTAAATACTAATGAGACTACAAGCTCATATGTCGTAGAGTCTTGTAGCAAAACAGAACAAGTTTTTTTCTTTCTGGGTTAATGCAATCTTAGGAGCGATAATATTGCAAATTCTCATTCTGTGCGCGTTTTAAACCTGAATTTTATTTTAAACGCAAACACTTTGTTTTGAAGATTGTTTGTTGTCTAGATCTTTCTGTTACATAACTTCATTAGAGCTTTTTTCCAACTGAATTTTTTAGCGGTGTTTTCGACTGATAATAGTTGTATACCGAGTAATTTGTATTATATGGTGTAAATTTTTATATGTCGATGAGTTATGAGTAAGATTTTAATTATTTATTTTCTATGCTGTACGGTACTTTTCATTTATAAAACAATTATAGAAGTTAAAATGTATAAAGCATGCTTATTTTTTAAGCATTTTAACACAACATTAATTAAATTATTGCTATTATTTTACAAAGAATTCTGATTTTGACTAATAATATACCGCAGACTGAAAAACAATTTTGTAATTTTTATTTTAAAAATTCTGTCGAAAAAGAATCTCCTAATAAGACCATATTGTATGCATATATTGTTACGTATGCATATATTACATCCCCTACATAATAATAGCCTAAGTTATCTGTCCGTTCGTCCTCGAATTTCTGAAGCGGTTGGACCTGGAATGGATAGAGGCATCCCTATTGGATTCTTGATGAGTTAGGGTTAGCAAAGTTTAAAGCGAGTTCGAAAAGTTCGAAATCTACCCCTTCCCTCTTTTTCGATCCTTTCATGCCATTATTTCAAGCCCTATTTTCTCGTTTAAGAGTAGGCGATTAAATTCATCAATTTATCACCTTATAAGTAGATGAAAATAACATTTTTTTCTATTATTATGACGTCATTCCTTTAACCATCTCATTTAATCATTCCTCATTTTGAATTATTTAAATATCGTCTGCATTATTTTCATGCGTTTTATCACTGAAATTAGCAATAACATCAATAATTTTCTTTTATATTTGGCTGAAATAATAGATTAAGTACAAATATGATAATATTAAATTTAATGACCTATTATTTTTTTGTTGCAATGAATTGTATCACCGGTATTAACAACAAATTCTTTTCATAAAAGTGTAGGAGTCTCTTTCACGGACTAATAAATACTAGAGTTTGAGTTATATATCTTTGAGAGTTAAGTAGTTTGTTCGTTTGCATGTTTGCTTTTCATACAAAACCACACGGTTTGGAACTATCGGGGGCAAACCAAATCCAAATCTAGAGATTTTGGAGCTTTTTATCTTTAACTGACCCAGAGGAAATAATTAAGAAATGGTTTAGTAAACATAATGTAATGATAAATGTAATTTGGTATAAAATGTAAACTTATTATTTTAGTTTATCTTTAGGTCGGCTAAAAAAAGTGTATAGATTACTATATTCTGTTATAGGGACTATTAATAAAACAATCTATCAAAGTTTACTAAAGAAAATATGTTTACTTTTTGTGTATATTTTAAATATGAAATTTGGTAACTCAAAGGGTTAAAAAATGACATGATGAATTAAAAAATGATGAATTAAAAAATGATGATAGAGCAGACCATGAATGCTACAGGGTATCTAAACATCTTTGCGGACCAGTTGCACCCTTACATGGACTTTGTTTTTCCAGATGGAAATGGAATGTTCCAACAGGACAACGCCCGATGTCACAAGGCTGAAATTGTATTGGAGTGGTTCCAGGAACATGACGCTGAATTCCAGTTAATGTCCTGGCCGCCTCACTCACCGGATCTCAATCCGATATAAACCATTTGGGATGTCATGGGATGGCAGCTCAGAGTTCAAGGACCATCCATTCGCAATATCTCAGATTTGTGTAACCGTTGGTTAAACATCTGGTACACTCTGTCTCCGGCCATCTACCAAGGACTTGTGGCATCCATGTCAAGGCGGGTAGAAGCTGTGTTGCGTGACAAAGGAGGGAAAACTCGTTATTGACAGGTGGTCATCATGTTTTGGCTTTTGAGTGTATATTACAAATATAATGGAAGAACAAATGTACTGAATATTTAGTTCAACTAATAAAATAGCATTGACTTATTGATTTATTAGATATGCTATATAGATATTATATTGAGATAAAAATATATATCTAGATAAAAAATGCCGATGTATAGTATTTAGCCTTAGAATACATCATTTTTCATTAAAATTCCTTATTAAAGTCTCTTTATATTGTTTAATTTACTAAAACTAGTTCTACTCACCAAAAATATTTGGTCATTTTCCGCCACAGAAAATATTCCAGAAAATTTCGGCTTAGAATATTTGCAATTACGCCGTAGGTAGACGTCATCTCATTCTCTAGTAACCATATGATTTATTTTTCATGGTTCATGAAATATGAATAAGTCGGAATAAAACCTCTAATGAAAAGTCGAGTAAGTGCGGCGACTGAAGCCTTCAAAATCAATACGTCATTTTCTGAAATAAGCACAATAAATTATGCAATTTTAGTATTAACTAGTTCATTACACAAATGAAATGCATTTATATTTAATATGGGTTATACCATCGACAGAAGCCTTGACTTCTGCGTAAATGGCACATTTTGAATCAGTAATTATGCGTGCAAAGCAAAGAAGAAATTTAGAAAGTTTTCATAGTATTCATAATTTAAAAACTTTTTCAGCTTACGAAAAGTTTTAGGAAAATTTCTGTTCAATATAGTACATACTATTATATAATAATAGATAAATATATTATTAACTAGAAAAATAATAAAAATTCAATATATTGTATATTTCTTCAGTTAATGTTTGAAAATAAGATTAAATAAATCTTATCTATATTTCATTTTAGAATTAAATTTCTTACTTTAATCTTTCCTAAGAGTAACTATAACTTTCTTTAAAATATGGTTATAAAATGATTTGTTTTGCAGGAATATATTATTTTGTTTTCCTTTCATTTACATGCAGGTGAAAATAGAAAATTGCAAATATTGCTAAAGACTATCCCAACACAAATGTTGAGTGAATTAAAGTTGTAAGGGCGATAATTTTATTTTGAATAAAACATTTAAGGTACTTAACAATTACATTCAGGATTACATTCCTCTCAAATTTTAATTAGACTGTTGACTGTAATAATTTTCATGATGTTATTTATAATTAAAAATTCTTGTTTTGTTAAGAAAAAAGATTTTTTTAATACAGCTTATGTTACGAATTTCACGATCGGAGTTGGAGACATTAAAGAATCGGAAGTCTTTAACAGGAGTCTTAGTGGATGTTGAAATTCTTCTCCTTAGATAAACCGCAAATCATATATATATATATATATATATATATATATATATACATACATATATATACATATATATATATATATACACATACGTTAAAATATAATACATATATATACATATATATATAAACATATATATATACATATGATTGATATATATACATATATATACATAAATATACATATGAATGATAGATATACATATTATATACATATATATATATATATACATATAAATGATATATATACATACATATATATATATATATATATTATACAATGAATGATATAAATACATATATATATATATATATATATATATATACATATGAATGATATATATACATACATATATATATACATATATATATACATTTGAATGATATATATATATGCATACATATGTATACATATATATATACACATATATATAAGTATATATATACATATACAAACACACACACATGTATATATTATATATGTATGTATACATATACATATATGTATGTAGGTATGTATATATATATATATATATATATATATATATATATGTAATGTAAAAACTTAACGCTTTAATTAAACTAAAATTACTAACACCTTTATTAAAAAACCACCAAATCCGCAATTTCTTCATCTTTTTAGTGGCCTTTCGACGTTAAACTCTTTGTTTCCTTCCTGTTGGCGAGCTTAACTCGCAACCTACTTAAAAATACTTATAACAAATTCCTTATCAAGTGGTTAGCGTACCATAGGTTATATAATGCGCGACGATTGTGGAAGTTTTTTGCTCTGTACGCTGCCTAAATAAACATGTATAAAATTTATCCTATCTTCGTATTAATTTTTATCGACATACAGCCGCGATATATAGCAGGCCAATATATATCTGTCATATATATATATATATATATATATATATATATATATATATATATATATATATATATATATATATATATATATATATATATATATATATATATATATATAATATATATATATATATATATATATATATATATATATATATATATAGTATATAAGTATATATTCTTTTTGCCTGTCCTGTACATCAAATAGGATATACACACTGCATCGAAAGCATCGATTCTATATTTAAGTAGAAAATAATGAAGAGTGTTTAACTTTCTAATTGACAGGTATGAAATTCAAAGCTTTTTAAGTAATGATCATCCCATAACTATTATCTCCCTGTACATCAAATAGGATATACACACTGCATCGAAAGCATCGATTCTATATTTAAGTAGAAAATAATGAAGAGTGTTTAACTTTCTAATTGACAGGTATGAAATTCAAAGCTTTTTAAGTAATGATCATACATTTTAGATTTCTTTTAAACGTTATAATGACCTGAAATAATCCATCAAAATTTATAATAATAAATATATAACAACATGTTAAAATTTTGATAAAAATGTATGTGGTTTAATGATCTGTATGATAACTGAACTTAGAAAAATGGCATTAACCTCTAACTATAATTACAGTAATCTGAAAACTGCAATACATATAATGAATAATATTGAAATCTTTTTGAGATAAACCAGATCAAAAACACATAAAAATTAGAAAATTGTACACACAGAACTAAATTATTACAAAATGAACATCAATAAAACTCTTTAATTACCCGTAGGATCTTAAGTTCATTCAATATGTAATACAAATATATACGAAGGTCACCTTGTAAGTACTTACAAACGAGAAATAGAAAACGATTACGAAATTTATCGTCAGAATATTTGTAAAATTCTTTTATTTTATAATTATTATTTTTTTGGCCTTGGAATTAGTAACATCTTAGAAATCGTCTGCTTATTTTGTTTACAGTGAATGTTTAAATGAAGCAAGTGAGTGAAAAAATTTGAGGTTACAAGTGAAAGCTTCCGTTGGATGATATTTTTTAACCCTTTATCTACTGCATTATAAACTGCTGAAAATTTCTTCATGTATATATATATATATATATATATATATATATATATATATATATATATTTAGCTGCCATATTGATAATTAAATAATATACAAGAAAAAAATCTCCCCGTTGCGAAATTTAATTTGTTAGAACTAATTAATTAAAGTGGTACTTAAAAGTACCATCAGCAGATAAAGAGTTAAAGTGGTTGGTACTTATAAGTACCGTCAGTAGATAAACCCATTGTGTGCGGGTCCATTTCGCAGCAGAATGGTACCGGGAGCGGGCGTTTTGTTCGTTCATTTAGTTTTTCAGTTCAATCTCAATAGCTCAAAAATTATTTCATTTTTTAACCCACTTTTCGTATTTTATATTGAAATATATAAACAAATATATAAATACAAATATATAAATAACAACCATAAGATTTTTGTAAACAAAAAATATATTTTTTAGTGGATAAATTTATAATAGTATCGTAAATAGGAAAAATGAAATAGAAATAGTTGTATACAGTTTTATTTTTTTTCCCTTTCTGTGGTTCCGCAAAGACTGATGTAAAAACTAGTTTTTATCTTCCAAATTTTTCCAGAATCTATGTCGTAGACAAGAACAATCGGCTTCGTTTTCCTATCTATATCGTTATTTTTGAACCCACAAACAAACCCTATCGTTACACTAACCTCAGAAAACGTACTAGTACGTGTCCCGCGCTCAAGTATCGATCATCAGAAAACGTACTAGTACGTGTCCCGAGCTCAAGTATCCATCGTCAGAAAACGTACTAGTACGTTGTTACCAAATATACGGATCTCATTCCCTGTAATTCGCTAAACTTTTAATCATCTATCGTTTTGACACTAAGCAAGTGTGTGTAAGTTAAGTGGGTTAAGTTGGTTTCTATTAAATTTAATCTGATAAGGGTTAACATAAATCACGGAAATTTGACTCTATTTTTAATCTTGGTTTTTTTTTTATCTCGTTTTATTTTTCATGTCTGAAGCCTATGTGAGAGCAGTTTAGTTAATCATTTGGAAATCGTTTTTTGTGTGATCCGTGGTATTTTTTTCTTCAGCATGTGAATAAGTTTACGAAATCAAGAAGGAGTAAAAAAGGGGACACTTTAAGTTCACCTTTTTCTGTTGTTGTCTGGTGATGCCTGTTGCTCGTCGTGTTTTTGCTTCGTCGATATAGTTAGTAAGTAAATAAGTAGTTAGTAAATTACATAAACTAGTCACTTGGCGGAACGTTTAATTTGCAACTTAGTTTTGTATTATTTGTTTTTTGGATGTTCTGTTTAAGTGTTTTTTATTTACTTTGTTTTGAGCAAAAAAAAATAAATTTTGATGTTTTTATATTTTTGTGTTTTATTTTTTTTTAAAAGAAACTTAGTCTTCAGTTAGGCCGTGCTACTGTGGTAAACATCAGTGGAAATTTGCTGATCGTTACTGTCCAAACATATGTGTCTCGTGCTCAAGTATCAATCATCAGAAAACATACTAGTACGCAACCTGCGCTCGTGCTCGAGCTCAAGTATCAATCGTAAGAAAATGTACTAGCACGTGTCCCGCATACAATGTGTTAAGATAGGACTCACTCGACAAGAATGCCTAGAATCGCTTCGTGAAACTTTTGGTAGTGAAGCACCATCAGAAAAGACAATTTATAATTGCTTTGCAGAACTTCGTCGGGATCGTGCGTTAGTGATGAATCTCGTGAAGGACGACCGAAATGGGTACCTGTTCCAAAGTACATCGATGCGCAAGATGATTGAAGAGGATAGACCTGTCCCGTATCTTGATATACAGGAATCCCTTGGTTTATAACAGAGTGCAATACATTCGATTTTGCAAGAATATTTAGATGCTAAAAATATTTTTTTCAAATGGATTCCTGATAAACTTACTTACCTATTCTTTTAAATTAAAGTACAGTAAAACATAAGAAATCAGTTAAAAATAACAATTTTATTTTCATAACAAAAACCAATAAAAACACTTAAATTACAACTCTAAACATATCTCTTAACACATCTCTAAATTGAGCTAAACTTAACAGAAATGAACTTTTAATGAAGGGGGGAGGGAACAACCTGTTAAACACATCTCCCAACTGAACTCCTATTTGCGAAAAGCACAACATACCACAAGCCAATACATCTCCCGAGGCTATATATATACTTACTAATTTGCATAAAACTCACCCTGGAGCCAAGTATGCCACAGTCGCTAAATTCCCCGATTGGCTGTGGCTATTACGTCAATAACCGGAAGGGGCGTTTCCGGGGATCGGAGGGAAATTAAAAATAAACCTACTGAAAATAAGGGATTTTAAGAAAATTAAGTTGGCAAGTAAACGGACTATTTTAAGCTTAAAATTCTGGAAATGCCAATAATTCCGCACAATTTGAGAAAAGTTAAAAAAGAATGTGTAAATTGGTGTAAGGAAATGTTAAAAAAATTCAAATTAGGAACAGAAAAATCAGTATACAACATTGTTACTGCCACCGAAACTTGGATATATTCGTAAGAGGCGGAAACTAAGCAACAGTTCATTGTCTGGGTTTTTCAAGATAAACTGAATCCCACGAAAGTTGTTCGTTCACGAAGTACTTCCAAGAAAATGATCGCTTGTTTCTTCGGCCTTACAAGATATATTGCAACCATTCCTTTAGAGGATTGATAAACTGTCAACGCTAAATGCTATACGGAAATTTGTTTGACAAAAGTCATCAACGAAATCAGGGAAAACAACAAAAATCGGTGCATCATTTTTCATTACTAAAACGCGAGCTCTCACACAGCACGTGAAACAATTGATCCCTTGAAGGATAAAAATATCGAATTAATATCCCACAGCCCGTATTCTTCCTATTTGTCTCCTAACGACTCTTTCTGTTCCCTAATGTTAAACAAAAATACGAAGGCAGCAATTTTCATCACCTGAAGATGCTGTTGATTCCTTTCAGAACCATGTTTCTGAGATATCACCTCCAGAGTGGAAAAACGGTTTCAAAAACTGGTTGAACGGATGGGAAAATGTATAAATCCTAAAGGCAAATATTTTGAAAAGCGACAAAACAGTTTGTTCTCCAAAAATTCTTTTTCGTCCTAATTTTTGTAAATGCAATCCTCGTATATACAGATGGGAATTTAGACTAAACTGTTGAGTAGAATATTATAAAACTTAACGATATCAATATGAAATATGAGATACTACGAATTGTCAAGGTACCCGTCTACTTTCGGAGAACTTTTTTCTTTAAACGTAGAAACTAGTTCATGTTTTTACATCTTTAGATTTATTTTTTATATTATTATAGAAAATTGCACTTAAAACTTTATTCATGGAGAAGTTTTTATAAAATTTATAATAAATGAAAAAAATTTAGTAAAAAGATTGGGTTTTTTCAAAAGGTCTCATTTTTTAATAAATTAAATTATTTCAATATTTATTAATGCAACACATTTCTTATACACTGGATTAGTGAATCACCTAAAACGTTTGCTTAATTTACATTTGGTAAAAATGTTGGTCCTTCAAAATCATACACATTGAATTTTTAACGAATTTTCATTACCTTTATATCTAACTATGAGTGTAACATCATAAAAATTATCCAAATTTAAAGCTTTTAGGTCATTCACTAGTAAATACTATCAAAAGCATTCATAATAATTTTCAACAAAATATTTTAAGAACTTTTAGAGATATCACATTTCAAGTTTCAACATTTTATTAAAAATACCGTTCGGAGAAAAACGAAGAAATTTATGAAAGCAACTGTAACCATTAATAAATTAAAATAAATGTTAAGAATTCCCCAAACTTTCTTGCTTCAAAACTTTCTAATTGCCAAGTTGCTAATTATTAAAAATACTAGAAAAATGTTTAAACTAATCTTCATGAAAATTTAAAAAGTTTTGTCCAAATGCTCTATAAAAGGCTTTAAATTCACAACTTCCGGTTCCAAAGTCGCTATTTCCGTTTGGTTTTCACAGCTGTCACTGATGTTTAAACAGCTGTAACTTTTCTTTAAAATGCCGTAAAGAGAAAACAAAAACAGATTTAGAAGCCTAAAAGTTGAAATTTTACAATAGAGAAATAAAAAAAATATATGATTTTTGGCAAAAAATGACGTTTGTAACGTAGACGGACACTTTCAACACTTCGTATTTTAATTAATCTATTTATTTTATAGTAATCAATGAAGATAAATTCAAAATTTTACAACAGAGGAAAGCAAATCTCTAATATATAATAAATATTTCTGTAATTTTTTTCTGGTATTAAAAAACATAGTGTATGCTAAAAAAAAAGCTCAATTTCAGCAGGCATCGATTTTCTTTAGGAGATTTGAGATGCCTTATTTTAATATAAATTATTATGAATATAAATGTCACGTATTTTTAAACGAATTTGTTCCAAGTGCTAAATCAAAATTCATTTATTTTAATTGAATACAATTTATTCAAAAATGTAATATTTTATTAAAAACATTAATTTATTTTTCTAACATCAACAATCCGTGAGTTTAACAACAATACTCTGAATAAAATGTTTACAGATAGTTTTTTAATTATTGCTAATTAACAATTCGGTAGACTAAAATTACATATTAAAATATACAATACATTAAACTATGTATTAAGTTTAAAAATATTACACTATATATTAAAATTTAAAATAAATTACATCTGCTGGATCTAGTCAGTGTCTTAAAGAAATAAAAATATTCATAATATTTCCTCGTAAATTTGTTTAGAATGCTGATTGCAATGATTTCCTTAAACGTATTCATAAATAAAAATATTTATTTTCAAGGAAATATGAATTTTTGTGTACAAATTAATGTATGTATTTTAAGATTTGTGTTTGAAGCATTAAAAGGGAACTATCCCTTTTATAGACTTAAAATATTCACTATACCAAGTATTCTTGATTTCATCCTAAAAGAAAAAAAATATCTACTCATATCAATAATTTTTCTACTTTTTAGAGTTCTAACTTAAAGTTATTTAGTTTTGTTATTTCAAGTAGCTTGGTTTGGTTTGGAGTGCTACAGTCTACTTTTTGAAACACGAGGTCTAATGAGACCGGGAACTACAGCTTAAAGCCGATTCCGAACGGCTACGAACATCCATGCCACAGTGGGATTCGAAGCCACGAACTCGGGTTCGAAACGCTATCATCCTGACCAATCAGCCATCGTTCGGCTACTTCAAGTAGTATACCTTTTTAAATAAATGTGTACAAATATATTGAAAAACATTAAACTAATTTACTTGTAAGATAGCGTTTGAAATTCGTATATTAGAAACTGAATTTTTTATATAAAATTCAAGATAAGTGTACAGATGAAAAGATATATTTAAGATTTTAAATGGTATCTAATATTTTAGAAAGACAAAAAATTAGAAAATATAATTTGCCTTGCTGTAAAATACATTTCTCTTAAAAAAACCTCACCTGATAAAAGAAAAAGGTAATTATCTTGTATTTGATATAGCTATTAGATTGTAAATTACATATTTTACATAATTAATTTACACAGAAGTATATTTCTATTCCTTTCAATTAAAACTTGGCATGCGGGTATACTTCACCGCCAACTTACGCGTGCAACGGAAGTTTTTTTTTTTTTTTTTTGTGAATCACGCGACAGTTTAGTTATTCAGAAAAATCGCGGTTAATCGAAAACTACTTTGTTTTTAGGAACGAAACTTTTTTTATTTTACACTTTAATATATACTGTAGGATTATTTAACAGAAAAATATTTTTTTACGAAATCACAAAAATAAACGATTTTTAAAATGAAAGTCCGATCATCTGTCAGCACCTATTTATTCACACTCTCTTTGTCACGACGGCTCATTTTATCCATTTTGTATTCAACAATAAAAAACCGAGCTTCCAATGGACAAAACACGACTAGTACTTTCTAGAGCTAGGAATTCGATGGAAGACGAAATAACGCAACGAAAGGCCGAGTCACTCGACAATCCTAACTTGTGGAAAGAAAAAATGCAAAGCGTTGCATAGCAACACAAACACTCATATAATGTCACATATACATATAATTTGGATTCGAACCCCCGAACTCCGGTTCTGGAGACTAGTATCCTAACCTTATACAAGGGCGTAAATCATTAGATGTGTAAATCACTTGTGATATACAGGACAAGCACAAGGTTAAGAAAGATAACGATAACAACTTTGAGTAAATAATTAGAATAAGTATTTGTGTAAAAGGAAATCGAAAGTTTTATCTCATAAAAATTA
>CM063511.1:5707558-5732558 GCA_032207245.1 Pardosa pseudoannulata
CCGGGAAACTCTTGCGCATGCTCTCATTATCTTAACTCTCATGCAATGATGGGAATTTTCGCTTGCTCCAAGTCTGTCATGACAAGATTGCCACAGTTTTGCAGCAAAATTACGTTGCAAAGGAGTGGTCGCTTATGTTCCGTCTAACTTGCAGGAGTTTTGCTGCAAGTTTGTCGCGTCAAATTTGTTATGACAAGATATTATCCAGAAAAAAATCAAACTTGCTGCAAGTATGCATGCTATCTGGGTAACAGTATTACTCCAGAAAAAATAAAAGTTATTTCCAATTCTATTGTGACTGTGATCCTTCTTCACTCTACTTCTTACTTAAGAACATTGAAGTAGTTCCAATACTACATAGTTTTAATATTTATAAATAAATACTTATATTATATTGAATAATACTCATATCACTAGCCTATTATAAAATTTTTGTAAACCCTAAATGAAATTTTGTGTTTAAAATTTACGTGCTTAAAAAGCACATGTTAGAGAATTTATTCATTACTGCACATTAAATAAGCATATATATTTATTAACAATTAAAGGGAAACTTGAAGTTTGACACACGGGACTTTGCATTTTGCAAATATACAAAAATAAGAACAATATTATATTTAAGTCTAAAAGAAAAACTCTTACTCGGACGTAAGCAAAATATAAAAGTATGACTCAGTTTTTTTCTTTATCTCCTTGTAGGTTTTAAATGATTAGGTATTTACTGTGAATACTAAAATATGAATTTTTTTATTTTTCTGAAGATATAGAATATTTTTTGAAACGCACATGATATCCCTTCAAGATTATTTTCGAACAGATGTTAACATTCCCATCGCTTATAGACAATGGGGAGTCTAGATGTTTTTCTCCATAATCTGAACCCTGAATTATAATAACAGTAATTGTCAAAGAATTAGAAACCATTTATTAGATCTTTCTTTAAATACATTTAATATAGGAAGAAAAAAATATTCCTTTTAAAAAAGGAGTAATTAAGAGAATATATTTGATGATGATAAAATAATAGCTTCGTAGTAATTTAAATCGCAAATGAATGCGGATCTTGGATAAAAACCATTATTTGCATAAAAATCTGTTTAAAATTATTTTAAAAGATATATTTTTAACAGCTTTCTAATCTGTAATATTAATAAAGATATGTTTTAAAATTATACATATGCTATAAGAGAAGATTTGAATACTGTAATTTTTTGTATCCTTCATGAAAATATGCTACATATATATACAGTTCGGGATATTCATTAACTATTTATATGAGAGCGAATAAAAGGATAAATAACATTTACACGAGAACTGAAGTTTCGGTATACCGAAAACAACGGGTTTGGTCAAAGTTACCCCGATTAGTAAAAGTGTTGCTATACACAATGTACACTGTAACGTGTAACACAAAAAGTACAATGACAAAGTACAAGTATGGTAAAAGCATAAATTCGCTTAAAATTTCGTAATGACGTATTACAGTCATCAGCGTAATATAAGAGAATCTATTGCCATCCATTGTTTAGGATTCTATCTTATCTTAACTAAAATATTTATGGTTTTTTCCTGGCGAAAACTGTACGCTTGGATAATTTAACATGATTCAGATACACGAATGTTTTGAAAATGGAAAAAAAGGTATTATAATAATGATTCACAGTATCAAACATTTTTATAATTTCACAGGATGTTAAAAGTAAATATTTACTTTAAAGTTTCATATTTCATGGCTGAACTTTTAAACTTGGATAATTAAGCCGAACTTGATACACAAGTGCCTTAAAACTGGAAAAAAGATATAATAAAGACTCACAACATTAAACATTTTAAAAGCCAATACAACTACAATGTTTCCTTTACTTTATAGAGTGAGGTAAAAAGTAAAGATTTACATTACAGTTCCATGTTTCAAGGCTGAAACTTTAAGCTTGGATAATTTAACACGATCTTGATACACAAGTGTTTTAAATTGGAAAAAAGGTATAATAAAGATTCCCAATATTAAACTATATAAAATCCAATAGAACTACAATATTTCCTTTACTTTACAGAGGGATGTAAAAAGTAAAGATTTACTTTAAAGTTCCATATTTCATGGCTAAAAGTTTTACGCTTGTATAATTTAACACGATCTTGTTACACAAGTGTCATAAAATTAGAAAAAATATATAAAGATTCCTAATATTAAACTATTTAAAAACCAATACAACTACAATGTTTCCTTTATTTTACAGAAGGATGTAAAAACTAAAGATTTACTTTAAAGTTCCATATTCCAAGGTAGAAATTTTAAACTTGGATAATTTAACCCCATCTTGAAACACAATTGTCTTAAAAATGTAAAAAAAGAGATTATTATAATAAAGATTCACAATATTAAACTTTTTAATTCCAATACAACTACAATGTTTCCTTCACTTTACAGGGGGATGTAAAAAGTAAAGATTTACTTTAAATTTCAATATTTCATGGCTGAAATTTTACGCTTGGTTAATATAACATAATCTTGATACACAGCAGTCTTAAAATTGGAAAAGAAAAGATATAACTGTAATAAAGATTCAAAATATCAAACTTTTTAAAAGCCAGTAGAACTACAATGTTTACTTTACTTTACAGAGGTATATAAAAAGTAAAGATTTATTTTAAAGTTCCATGTATCATGGCTGAAA
This sequence comes from Pardosa pseudoannulata, assembly GCA_032207245.1. Classification (NCBI taxonomy): domain Eukaryota; kingdom Metazoa; phylum Arthropoda; class Arachnida; order Araneae; family Lycosidae; genus Pardosa; species Pardosa pseudoannulata. The sequence goes on from CM063511.1 coordinate 5,710,234, forward strand.
CTTTACGCTTAGATAATTTAACACGATCTTGCTACACAAATGCCTTAAAAATGGAAAAATAAATTATTATAATAAAGATACACAATATTAAATTTTTTAAAAGCCAATATAACTGCAATGTTTTCTTTACTTTACAGAGTGATGTAAAAAGTAAAGATTTACTTTAAAGTTCCATAAGTCATGGCTGAAATTTTACGCTTGGATAATTTAACAAGATCTTGATACAATAATGTCTAAAAATTGGAAAAAAAATATTATTATAATAAAGATTCACAATATTAAATTTTTAAAATCCAATACAACTACAATGTTTACTTTACTTTACAGAGGGATGTAAAAAGTAAAGATTTACTTTAAAGTTCCATATTTCATGTCTGAAATTTTAAGCTTGAATAATTTAACACGATCTTGATACGCAAGTGTCTTAAAATTGGAAAAAAAATATTATTATAATATTGATTCACAATATTATACTTTTTAAAATCTAATACAACTGTAATGTTTCCTTTATTTTACAGAGGCATGTGAAAAGTAAAGATTTAATTTAAAGTTCGTATTTCATGGTTGAAATTTTATGCTTGGATAATTTAACAATATCTTGCTACACAAGTGTCTTAAAATTGGAAAAAAATATATTATCATAAAGATTCACAAAATAAAAACCAATACAACTTTTTAAAATCGAATACAACTACATTGTTTCCTTTACTTTAGGGAGGGATGTAAAAAGTAAAGATTTACTTAAAGATGCCATAATGACGTGGTATATTACAGTCATCAGTGTAATGTAAGAGAAGAGTTTATTGCCACGACTTGGTTTAGTTACTTTTATATCTTAACTTAAATACTTAGGGCCATATTTAGCACTTTACGCTTGGATCATTTAACACGATTACAATACACGAGTATCTCATAAACGATAAAAAAAATAACGAGTTGTTATAATAATGGTTGGCAATTTTAAACTTTTTAAAAACCATTGTTTAGGAGCAAAATCTCTCGCATTTCCTTTTCGCCATTATCTTAATAAAAAAATATAAATTTATATTACGTCAAAAAACAAAGTTTACGTGTTATCGTTTCGCTAATGATGTTTGATGAGAAACAATGATGAAAAGACAAAAATTTATTATTTTTTATTTAAGGTAATGTCTCTGAGGAGCGAAAGTCGTTATATCATAATAAGTATCTCTAACTATCTTCTTTTTTAACAAAACTCGTTAAACAACTCAGCCAAAATATCCGTTTTGTATTCTCGTTTCTGCCGGATTAGGAACAAAAAAAGTAAAATATCCGCACCGATAAAAAAATATTCTTAAAATAAATAAGTTCCTGTAATTGAAAGCTCTATGTTCTGAAAGAGGGTTAAAAAAATCTTTAAAGAACAGAGGAGTACTCTTGTGAAAAGTTTTGATAGGTCATAAATTATTAATCGAAGTTTCTAAAAGCCGCGATGCCGAGAGAAGAGAAAAAATTCACAAATTCAAACGCTGTTCATTAGAGAGGAAAAAGTTTTAAATAAATATTAAAATATCGCCAAAACGCCCTAGCTGGTTTTTATAAGGCAATTTTTAATCGTGCATGTATCATTTAAAAGGATTTCTTTGTAAAAACATTAATGACTTTATATGAAATAATATGACTTTAATCTACTTAATTATGAATTTATAGGAAATACTTTTCGAGATAGAAATATTTTAGACCAAAATGTTATAGATGTACGTTAGCACTTTAGTATTTCCAATAATGTGTGTGACAAAAAGCTTTATCAATGATGATTTGAATTCAAGCAATTTTTAAAATAAATTGATATACGTTAAAATAGCAATTTATTTTTACAGGATAAACCTTTACGAATTCTTTTTAACTTTTATAAATTATATTTGTATGATTTCAAGGTATTACGAAACGTATTAATATCGGAGTAAATGCCATTGAAAGCTATTCTGACATATAAATAATTTTAAGTGCTAAGTAGATATATTAAAAAAAGATACTTTCCTAGTCAATAAATTTTACAAGCATTATACAATATTATCATATATTATTTTCAAGATATTCAATATTTCTCTTTCAAGAAGAAAAGCAATTAAGGACAAGAAAGATGAGGATATAGATCAATTACCTCAGTAATTTTTTCTTTTTTTGTGACGAGTTTTAATCTCAAATTCTATTTATTATCTCAAATTTTATTGTAAGTACACTGTTCAAGTTTTATACAATAATATATATATATATATATATATATATATATATGTGTGTGTGTGTGTGTCAGGATTTAAAATGTAGATTAATTTTAAGAGATTTTAATTAGGGATTCTTTTATTGAGAGTGACGCGGCATGAGGATTTAGCCACATAAATACGGCTCAAGCGCAGTGATCTGGGCAGAGAGCAGTATGCAGTTTCCACGGAAGGACCTGTAGCTCCCCGAAGCAGTTAAACCTGCCTTTGTTAGAAATTGGGGGCAATGTGAGACGCTATTGTAGAGTAGTGTGTGATGAGATTTAAATAAAGAGATGAAGTTGTACTCAAGACTTAAGTGACGTTACTGGACCCTGTCATATATATATATATATATATATATATATATATATATATATATATATATATATATATATATATATATATAATAAACATAATATAATGTAAGTGGGTGAGGGTGATGTACGTGTATAATGTATATAACATGAATAAACGTGTATATTTGTGTACAGGTACACATGCACGAATACGTATATATATATATATATATATATATATATATATATATATATATATATTGTATTTTGTTTACATGTATATATACAAAAATACACACACACACATATATATATATATATATATATATATATATATATATATATGTATTATGTATTATATATATATATATATATATATATATATATATATATATATATATATACAATATAATGTACGTGGGTGGAGGTAATGTGTATATAACATGAATAAACGTATATATTTGTGTACAGATACACAGACATGTATACGTATATACACATATTATATATATATATATATATATATATATATATATATACATACATATATATATATATATATATATATATATATATATATATGTATGTATGTATGTATGTATGTATGTATGTATGTATTGTAACTGAATGATACAATATATTGAATGATACGATATATTGTAACTGAGTGATACAATGAAGTATTTCCATGTAACTTTCTTCTATGTTTCAAACAACCCCTGCAGAGGAAACTTAAGCACCTTACATCACTTTTATTTCCGAAAATCCGAATTTCTTAAGTGCATCAACGCTTCTGATTTAGAGTGGGGAGTGTGAACAGTATCACCTGCTCGACGAATAATAACACACTGTCAGAAGAGAAAATTTTTGGAAACGACTGTTTTAAGAGAATTTCATATGACGAAACATGGTGGAAAATTAAAATTTAAACAAATTTTCACCGAAATATGCTTATGGCAGAGATTAAAATTCATAAACACATTTAGTATAGTTAAATATCCTTCCGCATACTTAGAGTTGAATAACTATTTTGAGGTCACATTTTCTAAATCACGCGATTTCATGTATCAAATTAAAGGGTCATGTTCACTATCTAGAGTTAAATATTCATTATTACATATTTTACGATTAATTATAATATTAAAATTTATGAAATTTTTAGAAAGAATATTTATTTACTTTCAAAAAAGCTCTAAAGTTAAAAAAAATTATTTTGTTTTCTAAATTCAATTATATTTTTAAAATACACAAAATGTACAGCAAACGGAAAAAAATTAAATCCCCGTACTGAAAAATTTACTTTTGAAATACGTATATTAGTAACTTAATTTCTGTATCAAATTGGGGATTAATTATGTTTTTTCCGTAAACCAAACACATTAAATAGATAAGAAATTTTAAAATTTATGTATTAATAAGAAATTGAAGACTTTTTACGTTTGATGATAAAATAATAAAATTTGATTCACATTTTATTTCACATTTTATTTAGAAACGATATAAAGTTTTAAACCTTTTCTTATTTGAAGTATTATAATTTATAAAATAAAATAAATATGTACAGCAAACAGAAAAAAAAAGAAATTCATGTTTTCCAAGTTAAAATACGTATAAAATAAATTTTATTTTTATTTCAAATTGATGTAAAAATTTGTTTTTACTCTGTAAAACTTTTTTAGGATTGATCATCAAATAAAAAGTATATAGGTGGTCTTTTTGTATTAATTTTTTTAAAATTTTCCTCAAAAATGGTCTAAAGTTTAAAAAAATGTTTATTTTTTTATTTAAAGTGTTATATTTTTTAAAACATAAAAATAAATACAGAACAGAAAACTGAAATTCATATCCCACAAATTAACTTATAAAAATATAAAATAAACTTTATTTTTATACCAAATTGAAGATAAATCTCTTTTTATTCTTGTAAACCAAACTGTTTAAATGCAATCGATTCTAAAATTTTAAAAAAATTATAAACTAGTAATAATTTTTTAAAGTTAAACAGAATGCTATGAAATGAAATACATTGCTGATATTAATATAACTGTGATTATATAATAATTAAAATTATTATTTGACATAAAAAAATAAGTTTCTAGTTACAAATTTCAAAAGTTATATTACAGATTATTATTAGTGTATTACTTGGGAAAATTATTTCCTGATTTTTTAATCTATCGCTTTATATTACAAACCAAATAGTTTTTATTAATTTAAATCAGCAATGATGAACTAAAAAATTTAATACTAGACAGATTATAAATGCTCAATTTATTTTTTTACATTAAAAATAGGCTTTTTAAACAAAGACAATTTTGATCTAAAGTCACTATGTCTCTAATACACTATTAACGACATGTGAGCCATAGTTTTTGTAATATGATGTTAATATCTACCAATATTTATTTTGCTATATACCGATATATACTCGATATATTTCTGAAAAAATATATGGTGCTATAAACTGATATATACTCGATATATTTCGACCAATATATATGGTGCTATAAACCGATATATACTCGATATATTTCTGACAATATATATGATGCTATAAACCGATATATACTCGGTATATTTCTGATAATATATATGTTACTATAAACCGATATACACTCGATATTTTTCTGACTATATATATGGTGCTATAAACCGATATATATATTCGATATATTTGTGACAATATATATGGTGCTATAAACCGATATCTACTTGCTATATTTCTACTGAACTTATAATGTTGTTTATAAATTTCTACTTGATATATATCTACCGATACATTCCTGTATGCCCATACAAAATCGACACATTTCTTCCTATGCATACATTACTATACACCGATGTATATTCAATATATTTATTCCGATATATCTCGAGAACATAATAAATTACAAATCAAATTTGTTATGAATTGATATAAATTTATAACTTTTAGGCTATTATGGACTTTTTTTTGGCATTTTTACTTACACAAAACATATATTTTTTCCTGATATCTATATCAGCGTAATATGCGATTAAAGTTATTTTTGAAAGCCTAAATTTATAAAAAACGTTATAAACATTTTCAAAACTTAAATCAGACCTTCTAAGAGATGTTAAAGTTTAATATAATTCTGAAATAGATTTGAGTAAGTGTAACGAAATTGCTTTATAGTTGTAACTAATATCTTTATTACTTCTTATAATTCTTAAATTCTACTAAATTTAAAGTGACATATCGAAATTTATTCAATCATATCCATGTTTAAAAGCATCCCCAATTTTTTTTAATATATAAGAAATTTAATTTGTCCTTTTGAAAGATCAGAGAAACTCTCTTAGTAATATTTCGTTTCATCTTACAAGTTAGAAAACTATCTTCACTGAAGTATTAATTACTTTCTTAAAGTTTAAAAAAGTTTGAAATTTCGGCTATTATTAGATTTAATGTATCTCCTGAAATACCTTTCTACATATGTTTTTTTTCTGATGATATTCCTCAAATATATCCTACTGCGAAAAAAAATTATATATTTAAATTATATTATTTTTGTTGTAAATAAAAATATTCAGGCTATTATTAAATGATGTTTAAATGTAAAATATATTAATTTGGAGTTTAAATTTTGTTTTGCAGGAGTAAATAGATTATTCACCTTCAATTGAAAATTAGTCCGTGTAAAAGAATCGTAATTCTTCAGTAATATATAATTCAAACTCAAGTAAGATTTAAAATCAGTTATTACATAAAACTTTTTCATAATTTTTATTTTTCGTTTTTATTGTTTGTATATCTCACAAAAATGTCATGTAGAAGTAAATACAAATTATCATTGGAAATTTTTGATATTTTTTGTACTTAAATATTATTGTTATCAGAAAATGGAACAAATTTACTCATATGTCTAGTTTACAGTGATGTGTAACATAGAAGTACTTATCAAGTATTTATTATGATACATGAAGGTGTGCATTTTAAGTACTATGTAAAAGGCTTTGTATAAGAGAATACATGTGTACATTTATTAATTTTCATTGATGCCCTTACGGATACGTTATATATATATATATATATATATATATATATATATATATATATATATATATATATATATATATATGTATATATATATATGTGTGTGTGTGTGTGAGTGTATGTGTATATATAATATATATATGTATATATATGTGTATGTATATATATGTATATATATATATATATATATATATATATATATATATATATTTTATTTATTTATTTATTTATTTATATACAGAGTTAGAGAGAGAGAGGAAAATTCTCAGGGGTTTTCAAAATTTAAATCAAGTGTTAAAAATTCCCACGTCTTTTTGCATACCCCTTTTTAACCCCTAATTTAAATTGACCACTGGGGCTACAGTTTATGAGCTCAGAGAAGGGGGCCTGACAAATTATAACTCTACAATGCCCTAGCGGACAATTTAGGAAATTTCCAAATAAAAAAGAGATGCACACTATCGGAGGCAGATTAACCTAGAGATTTTGACTGAGATATTAACCCAGGTGTTAAGGGTCTTGTACATATAACTTCATGCTAGCTTACCTCTCAGTTTGTCCTGCCCCTATGATGAAGTGGGAACCCATCCTCCAACGTTATCTTAATAAAGGTCTTTAGCTAAAACGGTGTCCTTTTTATGGCCATGACTGCAATTACTTATCGAGAATTCCGTCTCATTATATATATATATATATATATATATATAATATATATAATATATATATATATATATATATATATATATATATATATATATATATATATATATATATATATATATATATATATATATATATATATATATATATATATATATTATACACGCAAGCACACTTATGTAAATATTTATATGTGTGTGGGCGTAATTATAAGCATATGTATTGCACGTGTGTATCATACACTGGCGTATGTGCAGACATCAATACCAGCACTTAAATATCTATACTATACAGGAGTTTATACATAATAATGTCATATTCACACACAAATATGTCGTATGTTAATTCATTTTGTTCTTTAATTCCACTTGCATTTCTCAACAATTTATGGTGGTTCTAAATTAAAAGCCGATGTCCCGGTACTCTGAATTATACTATGACGTTTAAGGGCAAAAATTTGGTTTAGTTTGCAGCACTCCGGTCTACTATTTTACAACACGAGGACTAATGAACCTACTGCTTCAAGCCGATTCCGTACGGTGACTAACAACCATGTCATGCTGGGATTCGAACCCGCGAACTTCGGTACCAAAAATCAGCGCCCTAACACTTCAGCCATCCTTTAACTACTGGCAAAGGACTAAAGATAATTTGAAAAAATAAAACCTAGTAACTTTTTAATTCAAGTGACCACAATTTTCTCTTAAGCAGAGACTGTAAAAAAAGACTAATTTATAACGTAAAATACAAATATATCATATTTGTATATAAAACACATAAACGTATAACATGTCTTATTTACACTTTTACATTTATGACATTGAATCATGAATATAAATCTATGAGTGTTAAGCCTAGAAACGGAGAATTCTATTTCTCAAGTCGTTTATTCTCAGTAAACTTTTAAGTTAAACAATCAAATTCCTTTCAGAATAAAACTTAAAATCCTGTGAGAATACTTCACACGAGATTTTATTACATTGTTACATCGTGTTTATACAGCGATTTCAAAAAATAACATTTTTAAAATTTGTTTACAGTAATTTATATTGAATAAATATTCTAAACGCAAAATGTTAAGTTTATTTTACAAAGTAATTACCTCTACTTTATTTTGCATTGAGTATTATTTTGCATCCATTATTCATTTTTTACATTGAATGTTTATTACACAATAGTATACGAACAAGTATATAATTCCTTCTTCCAGTAGAATACGAGAAATTTGCATTAAAGGGAGAATTAAAGTAGCAAAAAAATTCTCCGGTGAATTATATTAAATATATCACATTATACTGGTTATTTTAATTATGTGGAAATAATTCTGTGATTCTCTTGAGAGAAATAAAAAATACTTAAGCACTGAAATTCCTGTTTGTTTTGAGATAGTTAGAAAGGAAAAAATCAATTCTCTCGAGAAAATAGTCCAAGTAGATTACACAAATTAAGGCCTTCCTTTGCTCCCTATTATATTTTATATTGTTTAGTCGTTTATTTCGGAGTCTAGGGAGAATGCAAAAAAAATTACTATAGTCTACTTAACAAAACTTTGAAATTATTTATTCTTTTAAATTTACTTGGTGTTTAAAATATAGTAAACAATTTTAGATAACACCTACTTATTTTTTGCTTTTATTTATAGAAATATTTTAGACCAAAATATTATAGCTGTGGATTTGCACTTCAGTGGTTCCAATCATGTATGTGAAAAAAAGCTTTATCAATAATGATTTGAATTCAAGCCATTTTTAAAATAAATTGAGACACGTTAAAATAACAATTTATTTCTACGGGTGAAACATTTACAAATTCTTTTTAACTTTTACATATTATATTATTTATTATTTCAAGGTTTTCGAAATGTATTAATATCGGGGTAAATAACCCTGAAATCTGATCTCATATATAAATCATTTTAAGGGCTAAGTAGATATATTTAAAAAAAAAGAAAATTATATTCCCTTCTCAATATATTTTACAGGCATTATACAATATTATCATATATTAATATTCACAGGAGTTTAAGATAGACAATATTTCTCTTTCAAAACGGAAAGCGATTAAAAACGAAAATGAGGACATAGTCCAATTACTTCAGTATTTTTTTTGTGACGAGTTTTATTCTCAAATTCTATTTATTATCTTAAATTATATTTTAAGTACATGGTTGAAGTTTTATACAATATATATATATATATATATATATATATATATATATATATATATATATATATATATATATATATATATATAACGTAGGTGAGAGGGGATGTACATCTAAGTAACATGATTGTAAGTACATATTTGTGTAAAGGCACACAGACATACGTGTGTGTATATATATATATATATATATATATATATATATATATATACTGAATTTTGTTTACAGATAACATATACAAAAATACACACGCTTATATATATATACACCTGTGTATATATATTATACATAAATATTATATATATATATATATATATATATATATATATATATATATATATATATATATATATATATATATATATATATATATATATTGTAATAGAATGATACACATATTATTACTTATTATTTAGATTACTTATTTTTTAGTCATATTTATACATATAGACATAGTTGTTCGCATAACAAAGATCCTGACTATTTGTGTTACTGGTTATACTATATACAGAGAGTCACTCTAACAAGTTTAATAATACATTTATGACGTATGAGTAAATATTTTAGTTTAGTAAAAAACAAAAGCAACAAAAAAATTGACGATTTAAAGCTACATACATTAATATATTCGTTTTAAAAAACTAAGAAATATTTTTAAAAATTCTGCTATCAATAAAACTAAAATAAGAACATAATTCAATATTATCTAAGAGACAAAATATATAAGTAAAATGTTAAACGTATTGAAGATCTATTCAACTTTAAGACAAATTAATTATAATGAACTAGTAGATGAGCCGATTCAGAATAAGGCAAAGCGTTACCTATAATTGAGTCTATCTGCAGGATACAAACTATAGAGCCAAAGTCAGCCAACGTGCGGATATCATAAGTTGTGAATTCGAGGACGGAGGCAACCAAAAGATCCACCGTCTGCACTAATGGCAACAGACATGTCACATAGGTTCGTAGCCGCAATGTCCCCTATATTCAAACGATAACTCTCGAGGTGATAGGCCAAGTCTGGGGGGGGGGCTTCTGCTTGATTAATTCTTTAATATTAATAGATTAATATATATATATATATATATATATATATATATAAGTTTAATGACATATTTATGCGTACATACGCACACACACTATATATATATATATATATATATATATATATATATATACTTGTATGTGTTTGATAATTAAGTTTAGTATCTATAACAAGCCAATTATTTTCTCGAATTAAACTAAGAATACCAAATGGTAGTTGAGTATTCTAAAATAAAGACTGATCAGTATTCATACATAGTGTGTACATAGACATACAATAGTGTGTTTGCATCAATTATTTTAATTTCTCTCATAAGTCTCCTATGATTTTTATATAAATGATTGCAAATGCAAACCTCTTCAAATAACAATTTTTAAAAATTCATTGCAACATTAATTTACTTAAAAATAAAACTATTTTAAACTTTAACCCAAATCAAATCATAAAATAAATTTAAATATTTTTTTAATACATTTTATGTAAAACAGAAAATAACTAGTATTTTAAAATATATTATGAAACATTTAAACATTAATTAAACGCTTTCAAGTTCCTTTAAGGTTATTTATTTTAATTATTTTATCAGTGTTGTAAATGCTTTTACTTTCAGTATTTCACTTCAGGCATGATGTTTAGTGTTATTAAATGGAAGATGTTCCGAATTAGAGAATGTATTCACTATTTAAAAATTATTAACATTTCATATTCAGTTCTGAAATTTCTGGAACGCCTGATCTCTAAACAATGGTATAATAGAAAAATAGAGTTTTAGCCCACAAATATAATTATTCAATATACACTAACCACACACACACACACACACACACACACACACACACACATATATATATATATATATATATATATATATATATATATATGTGTGTGTGTGTGTGTGTGTTTGTCAGGTCTAAAAAGGGGGGATGGAAAATTTAGAGAGTTGGGAATTATTTAAAAGGGGAACTCTTTCGTAATAACCAAAAAAAAATTTAAAAAAAACGACGCTCGCGTAAGATTTTAGGATCATCCGGTCAAGCGCAAAGATATTTGAAGAATTTGATGAGTATGAAAAAACCGATAATTGTCAGTTGGCGCGTAGACGTAGAGCTATCAACGCCCTCCACGCGTGGATGCGACACGAATAAATGAAAATGGCTCAAGTGACCCCTTGAAAAGGAAACTATATTAAATAAAGAGATGATAGAGAGACTGTTTCGTCCATTCACCTTAACACTTATATATATATATATATATATATATATATATATATATATATATATATATATATATATATATATATAGAGAGAGAGAGAGAGAGAGAGAGATACATATATAGATATTTATAGAAAGTAAGGTTTCTACTGCCTTTTCGAAATTTCTTTGGCATATTAGGTTTTAGTTGCCAAATGTCTTTAAAACTGCCCAAATATGTTATCTTTCCAAGCCTGTTAGTTTTTCTGCCAAGCCAGGTGAGTATGAAAATGATAAATGATTGGTTTGGAGTACTACGGTCTACTTTCTGTAACAGGAGGGCTAATGAGACCGAGACCTCCAGCTTAAAGCCGATTCCGAGCGGCTACGAACATCCATACCACTGTGAGATTCTAACCCACGAACTCGTGTACTGAAAGCAAGCACCCTAACCCATCGGCCATCGTTCGGTAAAATGTTAAATGAAACATCTTCCTGAAAGTCATACTTTTACAAAAGCACGATATTTCATTTTTTAGCTTTCCATTCAATTAAGTATCTTATAACATTTAATCTAACAAATCCTTCTGGTCAGAAGAATTTCCATAAGCAATTTCCAAATCTTTTCCTTAATTAAAAATGCAGTCCGCCGAAAACAAGTTCTTCCTAAAAACATTTTTAAATTACATTTGATTTATTAAAAATATATATCTTTCACGTACAAAATATTTATTTCCCCTCGACAATTTATCATTATTACATTTTAGCCGCCGACTTCATTTTTAAACAAATATTTCGAAAATGAAAGTCAGGTCGTTTCCAAAACTTCTCGAAGTACATATTTTAATCTTCATTTCATAGCAAAAGTCATAAGTGTAATCATAATTACTCTTCTGCAGAATACATTACTTCTTTTTTTATTGTTCGAAGCTCCTCTTCATTTATTAAACAACTCCCCAATTTCGAGAAAACTCAAATGAATCTACATTTTAAATCGCAGAAGAACGTGGTTATACATGATCTAACTACTTGGGCGATGCATAATACTTCAAAATGACATTTCCTTAAAATGAAACTTGTATTATAAATTCAAATGTTACATTCATTCTCCTTTTCCAGGTCAATGAAATCATAATATCCTTAAAGCATCGGCACTTACGTCACAAAAATAATGTGCAGTCATAATGGAACAAATGTTTGTCATTAGGAAGTAGAATTTTTAAAAAAAAAAGTTGGAAAACTGCTTAATAATTTCGAATGCGAGTTCTTGAGTGTTTTCGTTGGAAATTTTTGTTATTTATTTACACTGTTCTACTAAGCTATTTCTTCGTCTGAAATGTTTCCATAAAGCGTTTTTGCAAGATTGAAACTTTAAATCCATTTTGTACGCAAGTACATTTGATGGAAAATGAAGATAAAAGTTCCAATTTAAGGATATTTACAAAATTGTTTTTTTTATAAATATTAATATAGAAATGAAATCTTATGCAGTTTCATTAAGTCAGAGAATCAGGACTAAAAGCTTGGTTTCTTTTGGTTTGGTTTGGAGCGCTACTAATTATAATTGTAATTATAGGTTCCACTCTAAATATTAAAATGATGCAAGTCAATTATTAACACAAAATTACAAATCATTGAGAAATAAAATTAATTTCCGAATTTCCGTCCACCAACTCGCTCCGTTGTAAATTTTACTAAACAGTTGCAACGTTTTTTTTTTGTTTTGTTTTGGTTTTGGAATGCTATAATCTACTGTTTTGCACACGAGGGCTAATGAGACCGGGACCTACTGATTAAAGCCGATTCCAAACAGCTACGAACATCCATGCCACAGTGGGATTCGAACCCACGAACTCCGGTACCGACGATCAGCGCTCTAACCAATCGGCCAGCGTTCAGGTTTCTTTTGGAGTGCTAGGGTCTATTTTTAGCAACACGAGGGTTGTTAAAACCGGTACTAGTTTAAAGCCGACAACGAACATGCATCCTTTGTAGGAATCGAACCTACGAATTCAAGTACCGAAGATCAACACTGTAAGAGTGGCGTCCGTCTCTCGTCAAGCGAACTTTTGTTCATTTTAACCTCTTCCGGATTTTTCCCGAACTGAACTCGGGCAGGCGAAATGTATCATCCTGGCTCATCCCGAGTGTAGCTCGGGCACTGTGAAATTTTACACTGTCCAGTCAGTCTTTCCCGAGTTATCTCACATATGGTTTCGAATGCTTGTGTGTACTTTTCTGGCTACTAGATTATTTGCTGCTCAAAGAGAGACAGCAGAGGTTAGAAGGTAAGGAGAGAAACAAAGTTCTACTGTCGAGATTGCGACTTTGGACTTTGTGCAGTACGGTGTTTCCGATTGTATCATATATGATCAAATTTTGATTAATAAATTCATAATCATTTATGAAAATGCAAAAGATATAAATAAAATTTAATTCAAGATAAAAGCTAGGTATTCTAAGCTTTATATTTATAATTAGTGTGAATTAACTCCAAAGTCTAATAATTTCTAACGCACAGAAAGCCAACAATACAGGTAAGTTACTCATTTATTTAAATTGATTTTTTTACATTAATTTTTAAGATATTTTGTATGCGAATTATGCTTTTATGTTTAAAAAGCTATGTATGTATGAAAATAAGCATAAAAAATTGACATTTTTTGACCCAAAATCCCGAAATAAAATGAACCTGGAAGGGGTTAACTATTGAAAATGACAGTATTGTAACCGTAATGGTTTTCTTGACGTATGGAGGTGTCAAGCGTGTCAACGCACCGACAGAGAAAAGGAATTTTGCTTTGATCTAGTCGGTTAGGCGCCAAGATCACTTCAGCTACCCCAAGGATAAGGGTCAAGGAGGGGGGGTCGATCTCCCCTAAAACCGAGTTTTCTTGTTTGGAAAAGAAGGAAGTGGAAAAGACTCTCGGCTGAATTTCGAGAAAGGAGATTGATCTAGAGTAATCTCCTCTCTCGATGAAAGGTTGCATCTGCATAAAATTTAATTTTTCTGTAAATGTTTCTTTTTGTTAAATAAATCAACCGTTGTTAAGTTTTAATCATCTACGGCTCTGGTTATTTCGTCTCCATGACCTTCTTCATTGCAAGAAACCTATGCGAAGTCGTACCCAAATGACTAGAACGACTTACGTGTCTGACGACTGAGAAAAGAGACAGCGCGACCGCTCGGCATTATTACAAACGCCCTAAACATTCCGCTAATTTTCGGCAAAGAATTAAGAAAATTTTACGAAAAATTCGGTTTTAAAAACACATTTTCGATTATCGAAGTGGAGATCATCTCTATTCTCGTCCCAACCCTATCCCACATCTGGGAATGTGCAACCAGAAATTCATATGATTTTTATCCATCCTTTCGTGCTAAGAGGCAACTTCTTAGTAAAATTTACAACGGAGAGAGTTTGTGGTTGGAAATTCGGAAATTAATTTTATTTCTCAATGATTTTAGAGTTTTGTGTTAATAATTGACACCATTATTTTAATATTTAGAGAGGAACCTATAATTTTTATATCGGTTTCCACAGAAAAATTCAGAATTGGTGGAGCAAAATGAGAAAAGAAAATATTTGGATTTGAGAGTGACGAAGATTCCTAATTCATTATCCTTTATTTCTATTTTTTAGAAATAAATAGAAATAATCAAAGTTATTTTAAAGTTAGTATTTGGAAGCAACCATTTATTTTCTCGTCCTCTTTCACAGATTTTGCATCGCTTTGCCGAAGTTAATAATTCAAAACCTATTTCTATTTTCAAGTTTACTTTTTTCCTTTTTCTAAAGTTTGTTTTGGTTTGGAGAGCTACAGTCTACTGTTTTAAACACGAGGGCTAATGAGACCGGAACCTAATGTTTAAAGCTGATTCCGAACGGCTACAAACTTCCATGCCTAAAACGGAATTCGAACCCGAAAAGCAGCGCTCTAACATTTGGACATCGTTTAGCTTTCATAAAGTTTATTATACCCTATAATAAATTCTATACTATATTGGGTTTTAAAATATAGTTGTTAAATTATAAAATCTAAAATTTCTATAATAAAATGCATAATTGTTTTTCTGCCTGTCTCATATAAACATTAACAATAATTTGCTCTCTTTTTATAATATGACATGAGTTACGTTTTACAACTATTTAATTATTTTTATTTAACAAATTGCTTATAAATATTCATTAATTTCTGGCATTTTTCGTAAAAATCCTGTAAAATAACAGCTGATGTAAAAAAAAAACACGACAAGCGCGCACTCATGTAAAATAGCTGAGCTTGCGTGCTGACAGGTTAAATGTAGGACTAACATGCATAATCAAAATTACTAAGCAGCGAAGAAGTTGTCTGTATTTCATTCATAGTAGTAGTGATAATTCAAAATTAATATATGACGAAAATTAAAATTGTCTCTAAGCAAAGGGAAGTTAATAATTTGAAATATACACGTACTAGCTATGTTAGGCACCCAGGACATTGAGTATTTGTCAAATGACCAAAGAGTACAAAAAATTATAAAATTATAAATTCGCATGTTCAAGTTAGAAATTAATAGTGCACAAGTCATTACTCTATGATAAAGAGTCTTTTTAAAAGTATATATTACTTTTTCATTATGTAACATTGCAAAAGTTATCATTTCTTTCGTATACACATTATTATTAAATTTATTTTGTGTGGACCATACACAGGTAAATATTATTTTAGATGCATAAAACGATCCTTTATATCTGATAAAAAATTGTTAAGTGATAAAAACTAAAAATATATATAAAAGTACAAAAAAAATAACATTTATTATCGATATTCAAACAAGAATATAGTAGTTTTTCATAATTCCTGAGAGAGAGACAGAGGGGGAGAGGAGCGAAAGGTAAAAGGGAGAGGGTGATATATATATATATATATATATATATATATATATATATATATATATAGATATATATAGAAAGATAGATATGAACAGATAAATAGACAGAGGGAGTCACTGAATGATATAGAGATAAAGAGGTAAATAGAAAGATAGGAGTTACGGAATGATATAAAGAGGGATAGACAGAAAGGTCTCTCTCTCTCTCACACACACCCACACACCAAAATTGTTACACTTTAAATACACATTTTACAGCTGTCTCAGTAAAATAGGTCTTACCTACAGTGATCTGTTTCTGTCTCATTTATAATAACGCCTACTAAACTCCTCTCTCTTGGGAAAATTCCCTCCCGTGTCTAGCTGTGGGACTGACGTGTTTCATAACAAAGTGTTGTTGTTCCCTACTCTACCTTTGAAACATGCTCTTTTTCTTAGCTGATAAAAGTTTAAGGACTGCCGCTTGCTTCTTTTTGTGGGATGGCCCGACAGCAAAATCATTACTACTAGCTTCTTCTTGTGCAGTAAACCCGGTTTATGTGATCGACGGATTAATTTCCGCACACTCACAGACACATCCTCCTCTCTCTCTCTCTCTTTCACACACACAGAGAGTTAGAAAGAAGTGAGATATATGGATAAATAGAGAGATAATATAAAGAAAGAGAAAAAGTGAAGAAATAGATAAAAGAGGGAGCAGCAATCTTTTTTATTCCACTTTTTGACATTAATTTCATGATAAATAAGTCGTCCGAATCTGAGGAGTCTTTCTAAAAGCAAATTATTTTTGCTCAACATAATTGGTTTACATCCAAGTTCTAAACACTATTTCTACCTTTTAACACTCAATTTGTGTGTGTTTGTATATGTTCATGTATGTTTGATCACACCAACATGTAAGATAAATACGAGGTGCATCCAGAAAGTAAGTTTACCTATTTAAAAGAAAAAAAGAACTGACACTTTCAGGAACATAATTATTGGCAACAAGTACAGCCATGTTTCAACTATTTTTCAACATAGTCACCAGCAGAATTGAGACACTTGTAGTACTGTGGGATCCACTTTTGTATTCTGCCACCTGTGAATGGAAGGAGCGTGTGACAAACGTCTTGAGCTCTTCATCGTTGCCAAAACACTCACCAGGAAACAGGACTTTCTTGAGAACGGACAAGAAAACGGGAAAATCGCTGGGAGAAAGATAAGGACTGTAGGTTGGATGATTAAACAACTCCCAGCTAAATTTCGTCAAAACAGCTGTTGTGCTTCGAGCCGTATGAGAACATGCATTGTCATGGAGGTGCACAACACCTGCAGTAAGCATTCCACGCCTCTTGTTTTGAATGACAAGTCATAATTTCACTTCCGCAGTCGTAATTTCACTTTCCAATCCGCAGTGTTTCACAGTAACCGATATAACACAGTAACGGGTTTAAAGAAGAAAACGAGCAGAATGCCCCTCCCCTTGCAGGTGGCGGGAGAAAGAATTATATAATAACGCCTACTAAACTCCTCTCTCTTGGGAAAATTCCCTCCCGTGTCTAGCTGTGGGACTGACGTGTTTCATAACAATGTGTTGTTGTTCCCTACTCTACCTTTGAAACATGCTCTTTTTCTTAGCTGATAAAAGTTTAAGGACTGCAGCTTCCTTCTTTTTGTGGAATGGCCCGACAGCAAAATCATTACTACTAGCTTCTTCTTGTGCAGCAAACCCGGTCTATGTGATCGACGGATTAAGTTCCGCACACTCACACACTTCCTATTTCTCTGTCTATCTCTCGCGCCCCCTCTCTCACACACACACGCAGAGAGACAGAGAAAGAGAGAGGGAGAGAGAGAAGAGTGATACGGATAAATAGACAGAGAGAGAATATAAAGAAAGAGAAAAAGTGAAGAAAGAGATAAAAGAGAGAGCAGCAATCTTTTTTATTCCACTTTTTGACATTAATTTCATGATAAATATGTCGTCCGAATCTGAGGAGTCTTTCTAAAAGCAACTTCTTTTTGCTCAACATCACTCGTTTACATTCAAATAGTAAATACTGTTTACAACTTTTGGACATTCAATTTGTGTGTGTTTGTATATGTTCATGTATGATTGATCAAACCAACATGTAAGATAAAAACGAGACGTATCCAGAAAGTAAGTTTACCTATTTAAAAGAAAAAAGAACTCACACTTTCAGGAACATATTTATAGGCAACAAGTACAGCAATGTTTCAGCTATTTTTCAACATAGTCACCACCAGAATTGAGACACTTGTCGTATTGTGGGATCCAGTTTTGTATTCCTCTGTCTTAGAATTCTGCCGTCTGTGAATGGAACCAGCTTGTGATAAACGTCTTGAGCTCTTCATCGTTTCCAAAACGCTCCACGGGAAACAGGAATTTCTTGAGAACGGTCAAGAAAACGGGATAATCGCTGGGAGAAAGATAAGGACTGTAGGGTGGATGATCAAACGACTCCCAGCTAAATTTCTTCAAAACAGCTGCTGTGCTTCGAGCAGTATGAGGACAAGCATCGTCATGGAGGAGCACAACACCTGAAGTAAGCATTCCACGCCTCTTGTTTTGAATGACAAGTTACAATTTCCGCAGTGTTTCATAGTAACACAGTAACATGTGGAAAGAAGTCAATGAGCAGAATGCCATTTCCTTGGAGGCGACGGGAAAAGGAATTAGAGCTTCCATTTCGAACCACTGCTACTATACTACTGGCACGAAGCGGACCTGTCCAGCTGGCATATGATTGATAAGTCATAGCTCTGTTACGTACGCTCAATTGACAAGGCTAATTACGGTTACTTTAAAAAAGAAAACATCGGTAAACTTACTTTCTGGATGAGCGTGGTATATGTAAAATCTAATCATGTGTTTTAACCCTTAATTTGGCTAAGTCTGTCCGCTATATCAGACATGTATATTTATAACTACTATATAACATAATTGTCAGTGTTCACCACAATGGACATTAATTATCTCAAAAATGGAAAATGATATTTTTGTGTATTTTAGAGAGATCCTAATGTCTATACAGACATGGAAAAATAACAGAAATTAAAAAAAAATATTTGAAAAAACATTTTGTCAAATTAAGGGTTAAAATCCCTTTCCATATAATATAGCTATATGAATATTATTATGAACAATATATCTATATATAGTAACTATCGGAGACCCAATATTATATGAACTATATTATTATGTTCATATACTTTCGGCACATCCATTAGATACACAATTTAATGTGTACATTCATTTATAATACACTTTTCTGTTATTCGGTATTAAACATGTACACATAAGCAAATTTCTTTAACAGATAAAAAGAAGAAAAAATTTCCCCCTCTCTGAAATACTCTTTGAAATCTAAAGAAATAAAATTCCCTTTATATGTGGAATTGTAACTTGTAAATTACAAGAATTGTTAATTTCTTTTCAGTTAAACAATCAAGACTACATGTTTGGAATTTTACATGCTTTTTTTTCATTAAGAACCGAAAAAAATAAATGCATTGTACAGCATTTTTGTTCTCTAATTAGTATGATAATTTACCGCAATAATGCATTTGTTGATAAACGAGTGACAAAAGCGAATAAAAATCAACGTAAAAAATACTAACAAAAAAAATTAGATTGTTAGCATTCGAATCTCCGCAATTTCTTAAACATGTTTGTTGAGATTAAATAAACATTTGTTTTTACTACACATAAAAAAAAACTTGTTTTCATTGTTATACCTTTTTTTTCATTAGAAATAATTTTTAAGTAATCTCTAAAGCATGCCTAAAAAATGTACTTAAATAAATGCTTATACTTAAAAAAACTTTTTTTTTATTTAAAAATTATTTTCATTTTTTTGTTTTCTTTTTATTTGCCGCAAATTATGAAATGTACACACATGTGCAGCAAATGGAGTGAGAGAAAAAGTTTTCATGTGCGTGTGTTTTCTTGACACACACACACACACACAAAATAATGTGTGTGTGTGTGTGTGTGTGTGTGTGTGTGTGTGTGAGAGAGAGAGAGAGAGAGAGAGAGAGCGAGACAGTTTGTTGGATCGATGATAGTTATGGCGTTATATTTTTAGTCATGTTCAAAGATTTTGTATGCACTATCTAGCAATATATCTCTACATAAAAAGCCTAACATTGTTGAACTTTCATAAAGATGCCCGTCTTTACAAGCAAGAGATTTGCATGGAATAACCGAGAAAAATACCACTTTCTTTCAAAGATTTTTCCCATCGAAGTGCCAGTGAACCTAGGAATTTTTCCCCAAGAGACCTAAAGATTTCACAGTGATTTTAGGATTCAAGAGTGAACTTTGATCGTTTAAGTGAGCTCGAAAACCAGATAGGCAGGCAGAAATTTAGTTATTGGAGATAAACTATTTCCCTGGGACAGCTGAAAAAAGTAGCCAGTGGACAGAAGATTAACATTGATTTTGCGATACTTGTTATATTATTTTTGTGGCATTTAAACCAATAGCAGTGAATGTATATTAATAAATAAAAAATAACCTTATATTTGCAAAATCAAATTATGTTACATTAAAAAGAATGTAAATTAATTTTAAAACTTATATTAATCAAATTAATTTTTTAATAACTGTATTTTAAAATCCAAGATAGTTTAGTATTCATTAAATGCAAGTGTATATCAGTAAAAAAAAATAAAAGGCACTAATTACTTCTACAGGGAAATTTACTTCTATGACGTAAGATAAAAAAATAAATGACTAGTTACAATAACTAGTTTTAATCATTTTATTTATTTTTTAAAGATAATAATAGAATAGAAATCTCAAATCAGTTATATATGCACATTTTTTTACAATGTAATGAAATGTAAATATCTAATTTTTGAATTTTTACAGATTAATATAATACACATTAATCATTAAAAAATTATAAAACAATTGTGAAAAATTATTTTCCAAAATTTTACGCTCTTCAAAGCGCTTGAAGAAAATTGTACGACCAAGATAACGCGTAGTACAAAATACCAATTAAAAACAGAAATTGTTATATTAATTCCAGTTTAAATATTCCATGGTGTGGGGAAGGGTTTGAAAGAGAAAATTGAAATGACTCTCAGACTTCCCAAACGCAATATTTAGAAAAACTTAATTAAAGCTTGTTTTGTCATAAAATTTGCACACACGTGTGCTGGAAGGAGAAAGTTAATGTTACACTTTGCTGATGATACTGTTTATATTCCATTTGCACTAACTTTGCTACTTATATAGGTATTAAGTTCTATTCAAATTGTTTATTGATATTAATATTTATTAGGTATGGTATTTATTTAATACAGATGTGGTTTTTATACACAGTTTAGCTGTAAGCATGCAATTTGTATGGTATCTCGCCGAATTGGCGAGATATTGGATCCTTAACAAAGTTTTGGGAGACTCATTTTTGGAACCAAGTTTGGCTATATATCGCCAAATTTGGCGACATGGAGACATTTGTTGCCGACCCCCACCCTTTCTCTAGATTTTACTAGAAGCTTGTGTAAATTTCCAGAAACCTGAAAGCTATATAAAGGGGCCGTGAGTTCCAATGAAAAGTCAGTTCACGCTTAGATCTGGTGAAAGTATGCTCTCCGTATTGCTCTGAAAAAGTTCGCCGAAAGGCTGCCAAGTTTTATCGCCATCTGTTGTCATTGTGATGCATTTGGCGTGTTAATAAATTATTATTGATTTTGTCTTAGCCAGTCTATTCAATCAACCAACTTTATGCGAGAATTTTGCAACAATATATATGAATGTATACATTAAAACTGCATGTATGCTTGCTTTAGTTAAAGACTATATATTAATATACATATTTTCTAAACATT
>CM063511.1:5740058-5765058 GCA_032207245.1 Pardosa pseudoannulata
CCACACACCCGACTTCAGGTGGGTGGATGGTTACAGGTAGTACACGGCTTTAAGCAGTAAGTCCCGATCTCATTAGCCGTTGCGTACCAAAATCCGCAAACCATACGCTACAAACTAAATATGACCAACACTATCAATAAGCATCAAAATTTTAGTATCTAACAGCTATCACGTAACAAATAATTTCAGAAATCCAAATTTGCATACTCAAAATACGTTTTGCTCTATTTCTCACTTGCACTAATTTTCACATTCTCTAACTTACCATTTTGATGTTACTGCCACTGATATTTTCATATATTCTTAACAGTTGTCTATTTGTGTACGTATACATGTGTGTGTTAAGTATACCGAAAATATATCACCTTCATGCATGAATTCATAAAAATAATTTAAGGTAAATCTAAATTTCAAACAAAGAATATAAACTAAATTTAAATACAAAAAAATACTTAAAATTTTCTTTTTCTATCAAAAATACGCAACAATCTGATGATGACAATAATGCCACAATCTAAGAAGACGAAAAATCAAACAAATAAACATCAGTTTAAGAAACACAGTATATAACTAAATTTTGAACTGTTAGCATCAAACCGTCAAAATATTGAGAAACATATAAAGACAATTCTAACGAAAGACATAAAATGTAATTTAGATAGCTTAAACTCTGAAACTGAAAAAAATATTCAAGCCTAAATAGAAGAAAAGTAAAAACCCATTTCTTACAGAGTCAAACTCCGTCAAAAATAAAAACAGCTTCTTATATAAATATTTTATTGCATTACTATTTGAAAAACACTCATGAAATAATAACACTCCTTTTGATTGGACTTCAAAATTTTTAAGAAAACTAAATAAAAACACTGGCTCTAAATGAAAGAAGAATACTGAATGTGGAGAGAGAAATTGTAAAAAAATAGATGATTTTTTTTCCTTAAATCCAAAGTGTTTTTGATCTTTTGCCAAGATAAATTTACCGGTCGGACTGGAAGATGTTTTACGTCAAAAACTCTTATGTCCAAAGCAATAACTCTTAAAAACAGTACAAATGAAATGTCGAAATATTATTTACTAATTGAAAAAATCTAAATTTTTCCTGTTCTGGGAAGATAAAATGTAACAAATGGATCGAAATAATATAAGAGGTTTTAGATATCGAAACAAAACTTGTGTTCTTTATGAAATTTCTTCCTAAATAAATTAATGACTAATATCTAGCAGTCATATTTTATTTTTTAATATACCTACATGCCTATTAGCATAAAATATTTTTTAATTGACTTTCAAAAGAGGGTATAAAATGTAGAGAAAACGGATTTCTTACAAAACAAACTAACATTATACATTAAACTACCAAATTAAAAGAAAACTAAATAGTACTAAATTAAAAGATAAAGATTATATTAATGCTTGAGCAAAACGTATAGCGAGGACAATTAATAACTAATAATACTGTTTGTTAATGTGTAATAAAATGAAGTAGATAACTATGCAGTAAAAACACGTATTTAAAGACATTATTAGTTAATAGATATAAAAACACATAGGCATGTTACAGGACAAAAATATTATCACCGTTACGATAAAGTTTTAGCCCCTATTATTTTAAATTGCACGGGCTTACTGCAATGGAGAATAAATAACTAATAATACTGTTTGTTAATATGTAATAAAGTGAAGTAGATAACTATGCAGTAAAAAGCACTTATTTTAGCACATTATTAGTTAATAGACATAAAAACACATATGTATAAAACAGGGCGGTACTATTAACGCAGATAAAGTGTTAGCCCCTATTATTTTAAATTGCACGGGCTTACTGCAATGGAGAATAAATAACTAATAATACTATTTATCATCCAAACTAAGCAAGCTGTTCGGTTGGATAATGGAAAATTCAGAGAATCTACAGGCCCCGTAACAAGGCTGATTCTGAACTATACCGCGCTATTGTATTTATTTTCATGCAATTATCTTGTAATTATCATCATTATATTTTTATCATAATTTAATTTTTTTATTTTATTATTATTACTTTTTTGTACTTCCAGTGTTATTTTGTCTGTTTTGTATTTGTATGTGTTGTTTTGTAATATTATTACTGTATTTATACTGCATTGCATATTATGAACCGTTGTGAATTGTACACTTGGAGACACCCAAAACATCTGAAAACTTTGTTTTAAGGTAGATGGTCCTCGTTAATGCAGCCAATAATACTACTTGTTAATATGTAATAAAATGAAGTAGGTAACTATGCAGTAAAAAGCACTTATTTTAACACATTAGTTAATAGACATAAAACACTTATATAAAAAACAGAATGGAATTATTATCGCCGTTACAATAAAGTTTTAGCATCTATTATTTTAAATTGCACGGGCTTACTGCAATGGAGAATAACTAATAATACTATTTGTTAATATGTAATAAAATGAAGTAGATAACTATGCAGTAAAAAGCACTTATTATAACATATTATTAGTTAACAGATATAAAAATGCATATGTATCTAACAGGGCAAAATTATTATCGCCGTTACAATAAAGTTTTAGCCCCTATTATTTTAAACTGCAAGCGCTTAACTGCAATGGAGAATAAATAACTAATAATACTATTTGTTAATATGTAATAAAATGAAGTATATAAGTATGCAGTAATAATTATTTTAACACATTATTAGTTAATAGACATAAAAACACATATGTATAAAACAGGTTGGAATTATTAACGACGTTACAATAAAGGTTTAGCTCCTATTATTTTAAACAGCACAGGCTTACTGTCAATAAAGAAACCTAAGTGATTTTCTGCCTTGGTTCCATTAAAAAGAAACTGCGAAGTCCAACATAGTAGACATTCCTATTTTATTAAGACTAAAAGTCTTTACAGAACAAGAGCTTTTCATCGAATGATCCCGAATATACACTTTTATTGAATCGAACAAGATGTGATCACGCGAATATTTTTCCGCGAGTCCAATCCCCTTGTTAGCGGTACTGACACTCAGAAATGAAATTTTTTGATTAATGTGTATTATTTGGGTTATCTCGAAAATGTGGTCAAATTAGCATGAGTTCTAACGTTAATTTTGAGAGACTGGTAAAACGAATTTACGTCTAAGGACATTCCTTTAAATCCGACATTATACAGCTGAGAAATTCAGTATTAACCCTTTTTATACTGAAGGTACTTATAAATATTACTTCAATCAAACACCTATATATTCCAATTAAAGCCTAATAAAGGTAGAGTTGATACACGTGTTGTTCAATTGAATCAATTTAGTGGTTTATTACCAGTTATTTGGTACTATTATTTTTTAGTAACTTCTATACTTCGCAGGTAAGCATTTCATTTGTATTATTCATAATTTAATGTTTTATTTTCTGTCATAGAGTCAAAAATATATGTTGGTACTAGAAAGTACCAGTTGCAAAATGAATTGCTAAAATACAGTTAAAATTAATTTTCTTTTTTCTATGATTATTCTCCATAAAAACTTATCTAATGATGCAAAAATTCAGTAAGAAAGTGGATGGTAAATTAATTTGGGATATAAAGGGTTAAAGAATTAGAAGTGGAAAAAGACAATTTTAGGTATTTTTAATGTAATAATATTGATATATTAAATATATCTAGATATTTTTACATACATCCATTTACACACGTGTGTAAATATATATGAGTTCGAATGTGTGTAATATCTAATCAAAAACCTAACGTGCAACGAAGGATTTTAATTATACATCCCTCCATGTCAAAAAACATTACAATTACAGATCTAAACTTAGTAAAACATAAAAAACTTGTATTAAACTATTTACTTGTCAGATTGTAAAACTGTTCGGTGCATTCAAAGTGAATCAAATAAATGAGTTATTCAGTATGACACACAGCTGAAACAATCTGGTATTATTTTTTATCTTCATTATTAATGTACAGTAGAGTTAAAATTTGTACATATTTGTTCAAGCTGGTATTAAATATTTTGTGAAAACAGCTTCGCGGGCAATTGAGATACATTATAATTTGAAAATCAATTCAGGATATTCAGTTCTTTCATTTTTAACAATTTCGAAATAAGTAAATGAAATTAAACATGACTGTAAAAATGTTTCAGTTTGTTTAAAGCACAGTTTTCCTAGGCTAGGTATAATGAATACTACTCTTTTCGAACGACTTCGGACATCCATGCCACTCTGGGATTCGAACCCACGTACTGCGGTACCGTTCATTAGCGCCCTATCCATCCAGTCATTCTCTCACTTCTTATGTCTTTAAAGTGAACCCTTGAACAGCTCAGTTTAATACACACTCACACACACACACACACACACGAGTTTTCATATATTATATATATATATATATATATATATATATAATATATATATTGTCGCGTAGATGAGATGAATTACTTGGTGAGATATTTTGAATGTCAAGACCAGTCAAGTCCTATATATATTAAAACGCAGGAAATCCTGCTTATATACACTTTTAGAACCTTCCAGACTTGGAACACACACAAAAATTAGGAACTAAATTTACATAAATTTGCATATATGAAACTAAATTAACATATATTATATATACAACACACAATTTTATAAACGCAGCTTGCCTAGCTGTTTATATACAATATACACACTATATATACACATATATATATATATATATATATATATATATATATATATATATATATATATATATATATATATATATATATATATATATATATATATATATATATATATATATATATACATGCATACATTTAATAGCCTAAGAGACATTACCTATGAATTTTTTTTTATCTATGTATACGTAAATATACAAGGGAGAATAAACATATGCGCAACCGTTCTATATATTCGATAATGCAGAAAAGTTAATAAGCTTTTGATTTTGTATTTATATTACAAAATTGTACATAAAATACATATTTTTATTTGTTTACTAAGTAAGTTTTATCTAGGAAAATATACAAATATTCATGTATATTTAAAATAATACTGATATATATAAATAAGATATAACTGCAAAACTAAATTTATAAACTCTGAAATCAATTTACTTTAACGTTTCCTGTAAAATTGTTTTTTTTCTTTTCTGTTTTATAGGGGAGCAATAGATGTTCGAAATTTGACAGATTGATGGGCCATTGGAGGAAAAAGAACAAAACAGAAAACTCGTAATATCCAGTTGCGGCTCGATGTGTCATTTGAAACCGAAGATAAATTTCGACTTGATACACACTATTATGTTTGGGGACATAAAAAGTGAAACACGGAATTCTTCAACTTTTGTTTTCTATTTCTAGTATGACATTGTAACTTTAAATACTGGTGTAATTTTTAACCATGGATTATGTTAAAGTAATACATTTCTAAAATTATAATGCGAATATATATATATATATATATATATATATATATATATATATATACATATATTTTTACATATTCATATATTATATGTATATATATATATATACATAAAAATTATGTTTTTTTCTGAATTAACTGGCAATATATATTATCATTCAATTTTATATATATAATTTATTATTTAAAGGAAATGTATAAAAAATATGTGTGTAAATATATATATATATTATATATATAAAAAATTAATATATATATGAAATATTAAAGGATATTTATATATTGTATATTTTCATACACATATATAAGGGGATAAATATATTTTATATATATATATATATACATATATATTATGTATATTATATACATAATTTATATATTATACATATATTTATACATATTATTTATGCATATATATGTATATAGATACATATATATATAAAAAATTTTTGCATATTTTATATGTATTTATATCATATATATTTCATTCAAGTCTGCTATAATTAGGTATATATTTCATATTATATATATTATACATATATATTTCATGCATAATTATATATATATAAATATATAAAATTTATGCATATATATAAAATATATTAATATTATATATATATATATTTTTTATATATATTAGTGTATATATATGTATATATTATATATATTATTATATATATATATATTACACATATGTATATATATATGTGTATAATGTATATATATATGTATATATACGTATATATAGTGTATATATTATGTTATATATATGTATATATATGTATATATGTATATATTTGTGTATATATATATGTATATATTTGTGTATATATATATGTATATATATATATATATATATATATATATATATATATATATATTATTGTATATATATATATATATATATTTATATAATATGTATATATATATGTATATATGTATATATATATGTGTATATATGTATATATATGTGTATATATATATATATGTATATATATGTATATATATATATATATAATATATATATATATATATATATATGTATATATATGTATATATATATATATATATATATATATATATATATGTTGTGTATATATATGTATATATATGTGTATATATATATATATGTATATATATATATATATATATATGTATATATATGTATATATGTGTATATATATATGTGTATATAAAAATAAAACTATTATGTTTTCTGTATAACAAGTCAAGTTTGTTTAATAGAAATATATTTAAAAATGTTTAAGAAAATTTCTAGATTTTTAAATATAATACAGAAATTTGAAACAGAAATTGAAAAACAATATTTAATTTTTAAAAAAACTACATTTATAAAAAACTATTCAAACGTAAATTTATAAATGCTAGGATTTCTAAAATAATGTCACTTCCACATTCCTTGTTCAACTATTTTTCTTGTACGGAAGCAATACCTGTTCGGAATCGGACAGATTGATGGGCCATTCGAAAAAAAAAACTGTAGCAGAAACCTTCTAATATCCAGTTGCATATCCATGTATCATTTGGAACGGAGAATAAATTTCTACTCGATACATATGATTGTGTTTGAAACACAGAAGTAGAGTAGAATATTTTTCAGATTCTTTTTAAAGTACGCTTTATCTTTCTTCCTTAGGCAAAGTAAAAGATTTATTGTAATTATGCAATAAATAATAAATAAATCAGTGCTATAAGTGGAAATACTTATATTGACCTGCTCGACTCATTGGTGATACGTTTGAATGTTATACCTATATGTACAATGAAAGTGTCATTTCAAAATGTTAAAGTTAGTTTTCACCATACCTCGGCGCACTTTGACTCGTTTCGATTTGATAAAAATGCATATATGTAACGGAAAATACGTATTGAAAATGCGTTACATATATGTAACGTATTTTCAATTGAATTTAACTCCTACCATTTTTAACTCTTTAGGATTACTCAGTAATGAGTGAACCTAAGTATTATTCAGTCGTGATTATATTACAATGAAACAGTGAAGTAAGTTGTGAAACTTTAACGTTATTCTATGCTAAAAACATGTTTCTCCGACAAGAGCAGAGTAAGCAAATAACACATGGAAATACTTTTCTTTTTACAAAGTTCGTCCTACAGCGAGAGATGTATAAGTTTCCCATGAGAAAGAAACTTAATCAGCTTTATTAACATTCAGAAAGGAACTTAGACCATTCGAAAAGTGAATCATTCAGACAATCGAGAGCCAAATCGGGTCCATATGGCCGTGAGGCCCTCCAGTCTGATCCCGGCGGCGTTGGGCAGATCGCAAGTATTGGGCTACCCCACCTTGCACTAAATCCTTCGAAGTACCCGACCCGCGCTCGTCGCGACGCAGGCGTAATCCACGAGTGAACGCATTGTTAACTTTATATTGCCTAATTTTGTTTCCACCACACACTGATTAACATTGTTGTTAAATTAATCTTCAGTTTAGTTTAAATTTAACCACCACTTTCTAATTGTTTTTTCTTCTATTCCATGAAGAAGCCCTCACGCCATGCTAATTTGTTTCATGAACTGTATTTCACAACCAGTTGAATATATATAAAAGCAAGTCGCTCGTTATGCGGTGGTAATATTTTGACGATTAGTGATCTGTGTCTCATTTTTTATGTTTTATGTTTTTTTATGTTAAACTGGATGTGTTTTTTAATTACGTGATGATATTGAAGAATAAATTCAGTTACCATCGCCTGTGGATTGATCATCATTTATTTATGGAAGGTTATTTTTATCGATGTGTTGGGATGGTTCAAAAGAAACCGGGTATTATGTCAAGTAGCTTCCTCGTTATAAAATGTTTACACGTAGAAGACGTGCGCTGCTAGGAGAAGAGAATTTGGAATACTTACTGGATGCTAAGCGGATCTCCTGGCGCACTTCTTCTTCCTTTCTCTCTCTCCGAGGGGTCCTGAAGATGTCTGAAAAAGTTCGTTGGACAGCGTTGCCTTGCCGAAGAGGGCTACTCCGCCGTTAGCAACCCTCTTGACCAATGGGATAGAAGAAGGGTCACTCACGTCGCTTTCGCCTCTAGGTCAGTTTCGAGCTGGCTTTGTAGAACTGTAACTCTTTGTTAAAGTTAGCAGATTTTTCTCATGCGGTTTTTAACAACACGTTTAGAAACAGTACTTCTTATTGGATAACACGACATTTTTCATTGCTATTCCATTAGATTTTGCACCTGTTTACTTGGATTGGCAGGTGAAAAAAAAAGATTAGGGGAAGGAAAACATGAAAACCTGAGGACATCTCACATTCCAGTGTGTGGGTTTTAAAGAGTTAAATAAAGAAGTACACTCCTCCAGAGCAAAATGCAGCTCCAGTTCGATATTGTTACGACAGAGGTCTCCCAAACGAAATGATTGTATCACATGAAGATGGTGATTATTGTCCATTTTAATGCCACAGTCATTCATGTCGATTACGTATTGATGCAATGCATAACTTAAATCATAAGCTGTTATAAAGGGCGCGGAATAAAACAAATACGAAATTTATACGATTTTGAATATTACATCAAGTCACGTTAGTGATTATCTATAGTTTTAAACATCACAGGATGCCATTTATGACAAAACGAAAAACTTAACGACATACAACGACAAAAGATTTATGCAAAATAAGTCCTGTAAAATAGAGTTTATAATAAATGGAGCATTTTTTCATCATTTCAGTCTATATACCTTTTGAAAATTCCAAAACTGCCTATCGAAATGGGCTTTGTGTGATTTGTTTTGAAGTGCTAAGGTCTACTTTTTGTAACCCGAAGGCTAATGAGAAAATGAAGTACACCTTAAAGCCGATTTCGAAAGGCTAGGAACCTCCATGCTACCGTGGGATTCGAACCCATGAACTCCGGTACCGAAGGCCAGCACCCTAACCAATCGGCCATCGTTCTTCCGGATCGAAATGGGAAATTTATAAATAATAGAAATTACTTGAAAACTGGATTTTTTATATAAGACTTTTCAAAAAAAATTCGTTCTAAGAAAACATAAAATTTCTACAAGCTATCTTTTAGCGGTATCTAAAATAAGACGCTAGGTATTCAAAAACTAAAAATTATCTGAGATCGTTCAGTTTGATATTTAAACCATAATTAAAGAACTAACGTTGTCAAATTTTAAACTTATACTTTATAATTTTGATACCGACTTCAAAAATCATTTTACTTTCATAGAAATGCCATCTATACTCCACGTTGAGTACTTCTAAAACTCTTCCTCTATGTTTAACTGTAACAATAAGTTACATTCAGTTCAAGTCCCCGTGTGTCTTCGAAGGTGACATGCCGGGGCAGGACCGGTTTGAATGCAGAGCGACTTCGGACTTCTCCCAGTCAATAGAGGTGTCCGTTTGGAGAATTTTGACACCCCCCCCCACCGTTCTGAAGTTCCGCGGACAGTGGAAATTTTTTTGGATCGGACAAGGTTGTTACGAGAAGAAAGAGAGGTGAATGGCTGGCATCCACGTTTTAGTGAGAGAACCCTCGGCAAAGAAATTTTAGCCATTTTTTTTCTTAGGTCGACCGCGATTCGAGAGCAAATGATAAGTTGATTCAACTATTTGTATTCCTTAGGCATTTATCTTAATTTATTAAATAATTAATCAAGACCTATTTTTCATCTTTTTCTTAATGAGTTTTAATTTTTTTCTCAAACACTAGTCCAACGTAACATTATTATTCTTTACAATAGCATAACTATATTTTGTTAAAATTTAGAGACTACTTCTTGCAATATGTATGCCTTCAGTTTTAGTGTTACACTTTGTATTTAATCTATTTATTAATTCTGCAAAGAAAAAAAAACTGCATTTCTTGTCTTCATTTCGAATTTGTTTTATAAAATCTGAAACAACTCATACTAAATGTACTTTATATACTGAGTATAGAAAACCAAAAAGAGCAATTCAGAATAATAATTTTATTTAATTAGACATGTTTTAAATAACTTTTTTTTTACTTAACGTATATTTAACGTAAAATATCGCTTTTCCAATCTTAACTACTTAGAAATCCATGCATGCGCAAAATTCTTCCCGTCGTTGAAAAAAAAACTAAAAGATTGCGCTCAAATAACGAGGATATAGTTTAAACTTCATGATTTTCAGCTTTAATTATTCAGATTACATAATTGAATTTCAAAATTTCGTAATTAATCAGGAATTGCTTTTAAAATAATGTAATCGATGAAGATGAAATGCACCATACGGCCATTTTTCCCCCTGCTCAGAGTTTTTAAAAAACGTAATTCAGTGCAGTATTAATCATTCTTGAACATTAATTATTCTGTGAAGCGAAAATAATTCTTATCGTTACAAGCAAATATAATTGCATTTCGTAATTGAAAGTAAACAGTCCAAAATATCTGAATTAAAAAAAAACTTCAGAGAATACTTTAAAAAATTAAGTACAATCATGATTTTTATCAAATTTTTTTCGAATGAATTGTTAAAATATGTATCGGAGAATATATAAATTAAAAAAGCTTTCAAAGCATTTTACAATAAAAAATAAACATTGTTTTAACTTAGCATTTTTAAGTGATTTAAGGATAGTACCTTTTGAGCTTAAAAGACTTCATAATATAATAGCGTATTTTTCATTAACCATTTGACAGTAATTTTTTTTTTTTCAGAATTCGGTCATAAAAATGTCACATATTTTTATTGCATTTTTTTTGTTCATTTTACATTTTTAAGTAAAGATATGTTATTAAAATTAACATTTCTAATATTTTTAAGCATTTATTACAACTTTTTTTATTTCTATGAAAGCATCATAGAACTGAAGTTTACTTTTAGTCTCATCGATATCCAAGTTTATTTTTGGAATTCCAGTGAAAGTAAATCTAGGAGACGGATCCGAAGGATTATCACAATTAATTTTAAAAAAAATTGTCTTCCTTGACCGATTCCATTTGTACTACTATCAGAGCCACTACTATCCAGGTCATCTAGTAAACTTTCGCTACTATCATTTACAGATAATTCAATTTCTGATTCTGAATCACAGTTCAAATCACAAAAAATTAGCTCCATAAGCTCTGAATTATCCATTATTTAAAAGTAAAAATATATTATTCAACTCTTACATCAATAAAATTATCAGGTGGTTAGTAAAATATAACCGGAAAGCTATACACTGAAAGATAACAATTCGTCTTCTGATACAAAACATGAGAAAAAACCCGCGCTTTTGAACCAATCAGAGTAGAAAATACAATAAACTGCAAACTATCATTTACTGGACATCTATACGAATAATTTGTTACTAAAATTGGAAAAATACGGCCGAAACAGTGCAAGCAAAATAGAAATCAGATTGCCCGTACGCCGTACGGGCAAATCAGTAAAGGCCCAGAAACAGGGAAAGGGTTAAATCAGAAATAAAAAGGATTTCTTAGAAATAAAAAAGGATTCTAGAAATAAAAAAGAATAAATTCTATTTCCTTCATTGGAAATAGAATTTCTCCTTGAATATTAATAATATTCTAACTGTGTATAAATTATTTAGTTTTATATAGAAAGCAATATTTAAAAAAAAACATAAAATTTGTATGCTAAGTAAAAAAATGTAAATCTATTTACCCACAAATTGAAATAAGAAAGATAGAAACTAAATTTTTCCATCAAATATAATTGTATAGCCATTTTTATTCTGTTCATCAAATAATATTTATGTTAGAATTTTACTCCATTTTATCTCATAATGTGTGCTAAAGATTTGATATTTTTTAAGTTATTAAAATATCATGTATCTTTCAGTTTTAGTTTGCGAAATAAAATACTATTTGACTTCAATTTTCTTTAATTTAGTTTCTGCTTTAAAACGTACTACAATATCTGAAAATGACATTGAACCTAAATTTTATGCATTTAAATAAATATTTTTAATAAATATTTGAAAAAAAGTATTTTTTCCTTTAAAAATTAAAATTATATCATTGAAAAAAGGGAAATATAGAAGAAAATTTAGATTCAATCGAATGAAAATTATATTATATACAACCTGTAAAAATTTCATGAAAAAATATTGAAAAGCGTTTTGAAAAACATGCGCGTTACATAAAAAGAACACAGTTCGAGAAAAATCGAGTTAAGTTAAATTTCTTCACAGTAAAGAGCTGACGCGATTTTATTCAAAATTCGTCTTTAATATTTGAAATTTTTTGTGCTTTGTTTTAAAATGTTCAGAACTGAACTCTTTATACGTATATGTTTTCGGAAAAATCTAATTTTTTCTCGATTTAACAATCGTAGGAGCCTTTAAATGAAAATAAATATTTAAAAGCGTGTAATATTCAGGATCAAAGGCAATAACGTATTTCATTAGAAAAAATATAAATTGCATATTTAACATCTGTACCTTAAAATGCAACGTAGTTTAGTATTTAATTAAGGAGAGTATAAAAAAGTAAAAAAGTAAAAAAAAAGGAATTCACTCACCTTGGAAATGAAAAATCATGGGCTTCATATAACCAACTTCTGCAAGAAAATGTATTTCTATGAAACAACTAGAGAAAATGTATGAGTGTTTAAAAACATATTTTGAGCTAATATTTAATTTATATTCTTTTATTTATTTCTAAAAAATAGAAGAAAATAATACAATAGAAATATTCTTCACTAAAATTCCCCTCTCTCTAAAATTTGAATTTTTTTTCTTTTTCTTCATCTCTGATTTCTTGAATACACTCAAGAGCAAAAACATTATGGCCACCTGTCAATAACGAGTTGGCCTACCATTCTGCGTGGCCCTGCATTGTATTGGGTTGTCAGCTGAGCCACTGTCTGGCTCCGGGTTTGCTTCATCATGCGAGACAGTCTCCGACAGCCTTTTCCTTTGATAGCGTGTGGACGTCCAACACCATGTCGTCTACTGCTGGTTTTACCGTCATCCATCCCCTTTGCATAAGTACCAACAACTGTCGATCGCGAACAACCCACGAGTCGTGCAGTTTCGGAAACACTTGTTCCGAGCCTTCGAGCCATTACATTGCGAATGGGTGGTCTTTGAACTCTGAGCTGCCGTCCCATGATATCCCAAATGTGTATTATCGGATTGAGATCAGGTGAGTTAGGTGGGCAGGACATTGTGGTCTACTGCTGGTTTCCCCTTTATTCATCCACTTTGCATAAGTACTGACAACTGTAGATCGCGAACCAACCACGAGTCGTGCAGTTCCAGAAATACTTGTTCCGAGCTTTCGAGACATTATAATCTACCGTCTGTCAAAATCGCTTAGATCCGCAGCCTTTCCCATCACACACAGAAGTAAGTGATAGAATGATTCTTCAGACTCTCCAGCAGTAGTTAAATACCACTTCCACCTGATCACGTGCCTTCCACGTCATCCAGGCGAGTTCATTGCAAAATGTAGGGGTGGTCATAATGTTTTGGCTCTCCAGTGTACACGAAAAATCAATTTATTGTATATATTTTGCCATAAAATTCGGCTTATAAATCATAGGTATGATTTTACACAAATTAAAATAACACATGTGAATTATTTACACAAATTTACAAAACAAATCAGAAAAAATAAATATTCACCCACGACTCCGCGGGTATCGTAAATTTTACGAACAATTTACCCTTAACAGATTCGGTAAAAAATAGGACGAGCACTCTCATGTCAATTTTTTAAGTGCACGGATCAAAGGTGCTTTATGATAGATTTCGTAATTTATATTTGTATCTTTATAGGAACTAAAAGTTTTTAACCACATATTTAAGAGAGTGGTCCATAATTTATTCATTTACTTCGACCTCGTGTTTATTTAATACTCTATCCCAGAAATCTGTCTCCCACCTATCCAATAAATCAGCGTCTAATATATATATTTCAATGACAGAAATAATAACAAATATTCACTCACGACTACGCGGGTATTGTAAATTTTACAAACAATTTACCCTTAACAGATTCCGTAAAAAATATGACGAACAATCTCATATGAAATTTTTATGTGCTCGGATTAAAGGTGTCTTCATGATATATTTCGTAATTTATATTTGTATCTTTATAAGAACTAAAAGTTTTTAACCACATATTTAAGAGAGTGGTTCATAATTTATTCATTTACTTTGGTCTCGTGTTTATTTAATACTCTATCCCAGAAATCTGTCTCCCACCTATCCAATAAATCAGCGTCTAATATATATTTCAATGCCTCACGCTTTGTTAACAAATTCGAGCGAAAACAACAAGTTTCAACAATTAAGTCCGAAAATGCTGGCGAGAGAAAACTTGCAATTTAATGCCCTCAGCAGTCTTCGGTTAATTAAGTTCCGATCGATTATATCTTCGGCAAAATTATTCTCCGCAGAAACCTTTGGTTCATTTCCGCGCACCCCTACGTTCAATAATAGATCATTTCGTAAAGTGTGTTACTGGCAGACATTTTACTCTTCTTCCAATACTTTCATTGTCAAACATAGAAGTGTCTTTATTAAGCACTTGAACCCCGTGAAATTTTTCTGCCTTCGAGGACAGTAGGGGGGGGGAATTTTATAGAAGCCAGTTTGATTTTAACTGAGCACAGAAATCTGTCATCGTGAGACAGAAGGTGGAATGAAAGACAGGAATATTTATATTTTTCAATGAAATAAATATCCTTTAAATTATAATAAACTTGTTTTAAATTCTTAATTTCATGTTGAACATGTCCGAACTATATACAGCTAGTTTAAAAGGAACAATTGTTTAATAGTATAAAACGTAAGCATTTTCTAAGAAAAGTTAATTTTTTAGAGCTCTCTACGTTGAATTTATAAGCGTTTCTGCTTATTTTACAGATATTTATGTATATGCATGATATGTAAAATAATTTTCTTTCAATATTTTCATTGTCAAACGTAGAAATGTCTTTATTAAGCACTTGAACCTCGTGAATTTTTTCTACAAAAGCATCTATAACAATAAGGGTGAATGTTTATATAAGCCAATTTGAACTTAACTCAGCACAGGTTTCTGTCATCTTGTAATAAAAGATGTATTTGTATTTTTCAATGAAATATACATCGTTTAAATTATAATAAACTTGTTATAAATTCTTAATTTCATGTTGAATATGTCGGAGCTATTTACAGCTAGTTTGAAGACAGCAAGTGTTTAGAGTATATAACGCAAGCATTTTCTAAGAAAAGTTAATTTTTTAACACTCACTAAGTTAAATTTATGTGTCTTTCTGTTTCATTTACAGATACTTATATACCGGGAGGCCATAATTAAACTGACAGTGCTCACAGTGTTCTGTAGCGCGATCTATTTGTGAGAATGACGCCACATTTTGTAGGAAAATGTCTAAGACGGGAGACGAAAGATTCCTCGAAAAAACAAATGAGTTCCAAAAGTCACCGCTAGGGGAATATTTGGAGCTGTGTAATAGAAAATAGACTGTTAACAAATGAAAATCAATACGAAATAAAATTAGATTTTATTACGCACATTTTCTGATTTAGTTAAAGTGCAATATGGCAACACTTTTAAGCTTAAAATCTACATAAACACCGATAAAGTCTCGTGATCTGCAATATCACGTACGCTGAGCAGAAGTTCTTTATTCAAATTTCGCGTTATATCCATTGGCACAGTGTAATTGGTAGTTCCGTATTGAAATGAGTATATATATATATATATATATATATATATATATATATATATATATATATATATATATATATATTGAATATATTGTAATCGTAGGACCAACTGGCCCCGAACTTTACACTTAAAAACTCATTTTAAAATTGCCCCTATTATTTTCCTCAGCCCGGGCATGCTGGGCTGCCAAGTGACCCGCTAACCGTCCGTTAGAAAGAAGCGCATCATTTGTCGTGGCCGAACTTAACTTTTATTTCATTCTATAAAAATTGCACAGAATCCAGAGACGTCTGAACCTGACGGTGTCAGAACGCTCTCTCTCTCTAAGTAATTGTAATGCCAACCTTCTGCGAGAGACGGATAAAACCCGTGTGTGGGAAAATTGCTGAGGCACGTGTTATTTGCTTATAGAAAGTAACCTTTGACTGGAGCCATCTGCAAAGTGTGGCGTCTCAGAGGAGCATTACTGCTGATCGTTACAAATTTTCATGGGAAAGTTATAACTTCCTAATTAAAATGCCAGATATATCATTTTCTGTTTTGGGAATCATAGAAAGAATTTCGGGGTTCGGCTGAAGGAATGAAAACATCCTCGTTTAAATTGGATGGCTGGGAAATATGGTTAATATAAAGAGAAGAAATTAAGATCTAGAATAATGAATGGGGAAAAGGGATAATTTTGGAATACGCTTTAGGGCTTACATATATTTATATATATATATATATATATATATATATATATATATATATATATATATATATATATATATATATATATTTATATATATAAGGAGTAAAATAATCTGATTTCAATATTTTTGTTATTGAATACAGAAGTGTCTTTATAAAGCACTTAAATCACGTTAAGTTTTCTGAGATACACTTGTGGAACAATGGGTTCAATTTTTATAAGCAGTAGTTTCATTTAAATAGAACATGTGTTTGCCTTTCGTGATGCCAAAGGAGAAGGGAGAAAAACTAGAAAGTTTACAGGATTCAAAGAATGAGTAAAAGACAAATATCGTTTCCAGGATGCATTTGTTTTACAACGTTCATTTCACGATTAATATGAGACTTTTGTTCGCAACAACTTTTGAAATAAGGGATTGTTTCCAAACACACAGATATTCTCTTAGAAAATATGCATTTTTATTCAACACAATTCCTTTTGAAATTGTTACGGGTTTTGTTTACAGTGATTTTTGAGAGAAATATTCTTTAGTATTCCTTTGATTCTATTTATAATAATTTTCGCTGTGAAGTGTGGAATAATAACAATAATACAGAAAATAACTACACATATATTATAACATTTTATATCCCCTATATAATAATAACCTAAGTTATTTTTTCGTCTGTCCTCGATTTTATGATGCTCTTGGACCTCGATGGATAGAGGCATTCATAACGGATTCTTGATAAGTAGCAACATTCGGAATGCACCCCTTTCCAAGTTTTCTAGCATTTAATGTAATCACTTTAAGTCCTATTTTCCTCGGTTAAGAGCAGACGATTAAAATTATCACATCATAAATAGATAAAAATAACATTTTTTTCTAACATTGCGACGTCATTCTTTTATCCCTCTTATTTTACCATTTCTTATTATCAGTTATTTAAATATCGTCTGCATCATTTTCATATTTTTAACACTGAAGTTTGGGTTAGCATGGTCCGAAATCCACCCCTTCCCCCCTTTTCTACTACATAATGTCATTATTTCAAGACCTATTTTAGCCTAGTTAAGAGCAGGCTATTAAATTTATCAATTTGTCACACAAAATTAAAAACTTTTCTAACATTATGACGTCATTTCTTTAACCACCTCAATTAATCATTTCTTATTTTAAATTACTTAAATATCGTCTGCACCATTTTCCTACTTTTTTATCACTGAACTTCAATAATACGTAAATAATTTTCTTTTATACTTGGCTTCAATAACATATTAGGTACATATGTGATAAATTTAAAACTAATCATCGATTATTTTTTGTTGCAATGAAATTTTATCACCGGTATTAACAACAAATAAGTTTCATAAAAGTATAGATATAAGTATACTATTTTTCAGACTAATAAATATCTACCGTTTAATTTATATATCTTTAAAAATTAAGAAGTTTGTTCATTTGTATGTTTGTCTTTTATACACAACAACACTGTTTGACTAAAATTCAGTGTGATCTAAACTGCATACACAGTATCGGAAGACTTTATAGAAGTGTGAAGACTTCATTGCTAATATATATATATATATATATATATATATATATATATATATATATATATGTGTGTGTGTGTGTGTGTGTGTATATATATGTGTATATATATATGTATATATATGGATGTATATATATATATATATATATATATATGTGTGTGTGTGTGTGTGTGTGTGTAATATATCAAAATAATTTAACTTTAATATTTCCTTAAAACCTCCTCTCTCCCATTCTAATTCCTTAAAATCTTTTTCAAAGCCTCTAAATGTTTTCATCAAAGAAGCGTTCTCGACTTAAAATTCTTGCGATACAATTCCCAAAGCTTTCTATCCTATAGATGTTAATTTTCTGTATATTCAACACGTCTCCCATATGTTGCCAGCCAATGGTTGCACGTTTTTCCTGATCTTACACTTAAATTCGCTGAGTAATATTCATTTCATATATACCGCCAAATAATAACTGCACATATAAAAACCCCTGCTGTTCATCTTGTCACGTAATATTACAAATTAAATTAAAGTTGGCAGCTAACATGCGGTCAGTATAGATTAAATATTATTGATCATGTACCAGATAATACTCAGCGAGAAAACAAACCATTTTTTCTGCCTCATAGTGTACCTCAAATTTCTGCAATATTGAAAATTTTTCTGATCCCGTCATACAAAGGGATTAGTAGGCGTTAGAAGTGGTAGTCAACATGTTTAAGAGGCTTACATACTACGTACAAAAGTGTCTAACCTCTCAAGTTATAATGTATATATATATATAGTAATATTAATAAGTATCTTAAAGTAATTATAAGTATCTTAATATAATTTTAGAATGATTCTGACCGTTTATGGCAAAACTTAGAGACTATTTTTTCTTCTATTTACTGAGTAATTCCAAAATTAATTTTTGCTGAAGCTTGCTCTTCTTCGATACCCCTTTATATTATTAGTTTCGCTTCCGACCTGTCATCACAAATCTACCAACTAACTCTCCATTAAGAACCCTGATTGGTTGGATCACATACCTATAAACTGTTAGGTAGGAATAGTTGACTTAGATAACAACGACAACAACAACAAGAACGAAAACAGCGACAACAGCAACAACAACAGCAGTAGCCGAAACAGCAGCAGCAGCAGCAGCAGCAACAGCAGCAGCAGCAATAGCAGCAAGAGAAGCAGCAGCAGCAATAGCAGCAGCAGCAGCAACAGCGACAGCAACTGCAGCAGCAGCAACAACAACAGCAGCTACAGCAACTGCAGCAGCAGCAACAGCAGCAGCAACTGTAGCAACAGCAGCGACAGCAGCAGCAGCAGCAACAGCAAGAGAAGCAGCAGCAGCAATAGCAGCAGCAGCAGCAGCAGCAGCAGCAGCAGCAACAGCAGCAGCAGCAATAGCAGCAGCAGCAGCAACAGCAGCAGCAGTCACAGCAGCAGCACAAACATCAACAGTAACAGCAGCAGTAGCAGCAGCAGCAACAGCAGCAGAAGAAGAAGAAAGAGCAGCAACAGCAACTGCAGCAGCAACTGCAGCAGCAACAGAAACTGCAGTAGCAACAGCAACAACAGCAACAGCAATTGCAGTAGCAACAGCAGAAACAGCAACTGCAGCAGCAGCAGCAGCAGAAGAAGAAGAAACAGCAGCAACAACTGCAGCAACTGCAGCAACAGCAACAGCAGCAGCAGCCAGCAGCAACAGCAGCAGAAACAGCAGCAGCAGCGACAGCAACAGCAGCAACAGCAGCAGCGACAGCAGCAGTAGCAACAGCAACAGCAAAAGCAGCAGCAACAGCAGCAGCAGCAACAGCAACAGCAGCAGCAAATGCAGCAACAGCAACAGCAGCAGCAGCAACAACAACAGCAGCAGAAGAAGAAGAAGAAACAGCAGCAACAACTGCAACAGCAACAGCAGCAACTGCAGCAGCAACAGCAGCAGCAACTGCAACAGCATCTGCAGCAACCGCAGCGACAGCAGCAGCAACAGCAGCAGCAGCAGTAATAGCGACAGCAGCAACAGCAACAACAACAACAGCAGCAGCAACAGCAACAACAACAACAGCAGCAGCAGGAACAACAACAACAACTTGACGAATTTAACTGTTAGATCAGAAGAAAAGCCAAGCCGGCGACAGCTGGAAACTTGAACAGAAAATTGAACAATTGAATGAACAGAAATTTTACATGTATGGGACAAAAAGCTGTCAGAAATGTATTGAAAGAATTTTAAGTCACTGACATTCCTTTGATTACGTCATTTCGAGGCTTGAAAAAGATTTTAAAGAATTAGAATGGGAGGAGGTTTTTAAGGAAATATTAAAGTGAAATAATTTTGATATATTTTATATATATAAGTATATTAATGGTAATAAAATATCAAAAATAAATAATTATTGTAATAGAACTTGAAATATTAATTTATCATATTATAATACTGAAACTTTTACTAAATAAAATAAAAGAGTTATAAAATTGCAAATATTGCTATCAGCTATTTAATCATTTCAATATGCGAAACTCTGAGATGGCGATTTTTACATTTTTGCGAAAGAAAGCTTTTCCAGACTTAAAATTTTCGATATTATAATTTCTGCAGTTCTTTCTAAATCAAAGAATTCTGAACCTTTAAAAATTTTTTACGAATACTTTTATTACACTGTAATAAAAATAATTTTTGTTATTTAATAGCATTTTAAAAATAATTCAAAATACATTACCCGAAGTGGAAAAAAATGTTAATCTATGGGTTATATTTTGCAAAAGGTATCTAAGAAAATCAATCACGGGAAGTTAAAAATAATAATAGTGATACCAAATGAAAAACAGATTTTTCTATTTGTAAACT
Source organism: Pardosa pseudoannulata (assembly GCA_032207245.1). Lineage (NCBI taxonomy): Eukaryota > Metazoa > Arthropoda > Arachnida > Araneae > Lycosidae > Pardosa > Pardosa pseudoannulata. The sequence goes on from CM063511.1 coordinate 5,761,164, forward strand.
ATTAAATTTAAAAGGTTTCAGAAAATTTAAAATTTAATAAGCTTAAAACAAGATTTCCAGATTTTAATTAAATGTATTTATTTTTTGCTACACTAAATACAGTGGACACCGCTTAATGTCATCGCGGTTAATATTATCAATCGCTTATTGTTATCGAGATCACTGGGTCCCGATATTCTCTATTCATTTATATGTTAAAATGATCTCTTTATGGGATCGTTACATCGGTTATTGTTATCCGTTTTCGAACCTCATTTTAACTGGCAAAGGAATATTCTCAATGTATTCAGAAGGAAACCATTCTTTTCTTTCCCTTCGCTGTTGTTTGAATTTCCTAGAGGTCTTCTCTTCAACCGAGGGAAATGGGAAATGAACAAAGGAGTGGGGTATTGCAAAGGAGTGAACAAAGGAGTGGGGAAATATGAATATTTTTTTTTTCGTTTTTTTATGCTTTTGACATTTAAAAATTACAATAAATGATAGTACTACTCTTAATTTATTTTTTCTTTTGAAATATATGTATTTAAACTTCATGTACCTGGAAAGTTAGTAATTCGATTTTTTTCACTTATGACCCCAAACAAAAATATCTATTCAAACAACACTTATAATCCGTTGATCTGTTTATTTATTATACTTTTTAAGAACACTTATTTATTGTTCTTCCAATATAATTAAAATTTTAAAAAGTATTATGTTCACGCTGCACAAGGGGGTGGGTTTGTCAGTTAACCCCTCTCAATCCCTCCTACGGTATTCTCTAATACAAACCTAAGGATTTTAAAGAAAAAATTTAATACATTTTGTATTTATAAGTTTCAGAGTTAATATTTATAATAAAATTTCATTAACACTAGATTGCGCAAGATTTCTTGTACACCTATATTGCCCAAAAACAGTCAAAATGACTGCATTGTGAAAAAATAACAAATATGTAAAGAAATTTGTTTAAAATTAATTTTTAATATTATATAATAAAGGAGGGTGAAAGTAACTACAATTATTCATAAACCCATTTATATGTTATAGAAAAAGTCACCAAATTCTAAGAAATTGTGTCATTATATTTCATAATTGCTTTTCTAATTGAAATTAAAAAACAGTCAAAATGACTGCCTTGGGCAATCTAGTGTTAAATTCCAAAGATTTTATATAGGTGACCTTTAAAGGGTTAACATTAAAACAAAAGATCGAAATTCTAAATCGTTATGACAGGTTGATTACGATGACGAACAATTTATCAATGAGCTTCTTGGAAAAAATTGTAGACAGTCAACAACTGATCCATGTTTTAAAATTATATGCACAATTCTTATGTTTTAAATGATAATATACAGTACATAAATATAAGGTGTGTTTTTTCATTTTATTTTGAAATTTAGTACGGGGAAATTAAAGGGGGGTAAATTTATCTAATTTTGCGTATCGATTATTGTTATCAATCGGTTATTGTTATCGAAATCACGGTATCCCAAACTGATCACATTAAGCGGAGTACACTGTATATCGGTTGATTTGGTAAAACTAATTTTTACAAAGTAAAGAAATAATTTGCTTTTATTTGATAAAAAAAAATATTTTAAAATATGAAAACTAATTTTTGGTTAATGGATTCATATTCTTGATGTACATATTTTGTGGGTCCACAAAACAGTACTGCTGTATGTAATAAATCTGAGTCATTTTTGTAAAGTATAAACCCTATTAACCCTTAATTTGACAAGATGTTTTTTCAAATACTTTTTAATTTCTGTTATTTTCCCATGTCTGTATAGACATTAGGATCTCTGTAAAATAAACCAAAAAATATATAATTTTCTATTTATGAGGTAATTAATGCCCGCTGTGGCGAACACTGACAATTATGTTATAGAGTAGTTATAAATATACATGTCCGGTGTAGCGGACTTTTTAATTGTTAATAATGTATAAAAATTTTATTCTCAATAAACTAAAGCATTTTTAATTTTACATTAAATCAAATATAGGCTGTCATAATGAGGAGATTTAAAGTTATTGTGACTCCTTAAATACAGTATTTCGCAAATACCCATAATAATTTTTTAGTGTACTACTTTTTAGTGTGTAATTATGGTCCAACAAGATAAATGGCACGATTTAAATGTAAAGTGGGCTTTCCTAAATAATTCAAATTTTAAATAACGAAAATAAAACCCAAAGGGGGTGGGGGTAGAACGGGAAAATTCTATCACCCATCGCGTAAGGCTATTTTCTGCTCCAGACATCCGGAAAATGTATCCGACTAATGAAACAGCAGCAGAAAACGACTTAAATATTATAATTCGCGTTGTTGAAAAGTGCATTCGGTCCGAACACGCGGCAACGAAATATCCGAATACATTTTAGAGTATCGTGTTCCCCTTAACTGCATTTTCATAATGTCTTAAAGTAGGACGATCCTTTGAATACGTGAAATGCAGATTTTGATTAATTTCGCTTATTTATTATTAATAATTAGACATACACGGGATTCATTAGGAGGGGAATTAAAGGAACCGTGCCGCTGCAATGAAATCAGGGGAAATACAGAAAAGCCTAATAATACTTCCTGACTGTTGCATAATTTAGCAATCAGACGTTCAACCAACTCATTGAATTTACATATCCTTTTATCTAACTCCGCATATACCGGTACTGCATTTAATTCGAGTACATGTTAGTACTAAATATTCTGTTTTCAAACTTTGCAGAGACTTTGATTTTAGGGGGCCGCAAAAATTTACATTAAGTTTCGAAACTATAGAAACAACTACACGAGTTTAAGATTAATTTTCTATTCTAATTCGAGGAATTTCTAAACCTCTTCGCAAGCACTAGAAAGATTTATAACCTTCTGATTTCATTTAATCGCAAACAGTTGGACTTTTTTTTACTCTTCATTCCCTGAGTTATTTGTAATTTCAAATCTCCGAGTAGAATAGAATATATTTACTTTTAAACTACTTTTTAATTCCTCTATCTTACCTAACAGATTTTTGTCCGATTAATATTTTTTGTGATAAATATGCATTTAAACATAAGATAAGCCTTGGTTTTAAAGTCGTTTGAAGTTTTAAATTTAGTTTTGCGAAAATAAAAAACTCTGCTAAGATTAGTAACACTGCAAAACCCTGAATCTTTCTACTTCCTCTATTAAAACGTTCGACAGGGGCATAGTCAGTCAGTCAGTCAGTCAGCCAGTCTCTCTCTCTCTCTCTCTCTCTCTCACACACACACACACTATTTATTTCACCAACCCAATTATTAGAATCTAATACATCATTATTATGTAATTTTTTCAACATGCAGCTACATTTTTGTCGCTGTAGTACATATATGAGTATCTACTTATAGGTATATTTTAGATACATTAAACCTCTAGTCGTAGTGACCTGCTCTTTCGGAATCCCCCATGGTCCTAAAAGCGTATTCATTCATTCACTCATATTATATATATATATATATATATATATATATATATATATATATATATATATGTGTGTGTGTGTGTGTGTGTGTGTGTGTGTGTGTGTGTGTATAAGTATAAATACAGTGCGTGTATAGTATATGCACATCAATTATATCTGATTGCAACGAGAGAGTTTCCCGCCAATTTAACTATCGTCTGCACAAGCAGTTTGCGTTTGCATACTTAATCATATTTTTGCTTTTATATTGTGCTATGATTCTTATAACGAGTTTTAATTTTTTATATTTATAATAGTAATAATCGAAGGAATTTAGAATTTTTTCCTCAAAGTTGAATTCTTAAATTTAAATTGATTGCTTTTCTTATTTCAAACAATTTTTTGTCCTGGACGTAGAAAATTAAAACGAACGTTTGAGGACAAAATGGTCATCTGAGAACTAACTAACTATGAAAAATATATAAGTC
>CM063511.1:5770058-5797558 GCA_032207245.1 Pardosa pseudoannulata
ATAATTTCCTAACATTTTGGTAAAAAAAAGAGACAAAGAAGAGAGAGGGGACCCAATTTTTATATTTAAATATTTATAATAAGTACCTTTGTGGATATATTAGATGTGCCAGAATATAATCTTGGGAGATATCAGTGAAATGATCTAGAAACCTTGCGTGTTATCTCGATTGGTGGGATGAAAATGTTGACTTTAGACTCACCGCTGGTTTTGGGGCTTCTAAATAAATTGGGGGTGATTCTGAAAGGTGTATGCGCTGCAAAAGTTCTAGTCGGTATACGATGTCCAAGTCTATCTTGGACTCAACTCTTCCTTTGGTACCCTCAACATGCAGCTGGAATATGGAAGCAACTCCCGCTGATGACGCTATCTTTAGATAAACAAAAAAAAGTTGGCGTTCCCTGCCTCTGCTGAAGTTCTCTTCGCTTCGTCTTTTCTCCGAAGGGGCCTTCAAATCTGCCGAGCAACAAAATCCAAAAGCTGCTGTTGCCAAGGCCAAAGACGACCGACCCGCGTTATCCACCCCTCTTGTCCAATGGGATGGAAATGAGGGTCACTGACATCGCACTCGTTCCTCGGTCAGTCTCCCGATTTCGCGTTGTCCAGTAGTTTAACTCATTGTTACAGTCTACAAATATGTATTTCCCCTCTCTTTATATTTTTCAGTTCATCTACTAAATTTTTTCACCAATTTTAGAGCTAAATCTCAAAATTAATCACGAATGTTAACCTCTTGCCTTATAAATCGATCTACGATTGTGTGTGCCACTTTCGATGAAAGCTTTTCTCATGCGTCGTGACCAGAAACAGTTTCGTCACGGGATAAACTGTGAGCAAACCAGTTGGCATTAATAGTACTGCATTTACTATTTAATAAAACCACAGAATTTGATAATTATGTTTCATTTCATTTTTATTAAAATAATTGATTAATGTTTATATTTCGTATAATATTATTTCTGTTTTTGGCTATATAACAAAAGTAAACGTAGTGAAGAATAGGCATCTGTGTCAGTTTCTAAGGTGTCATCAGGACTCTTTAAAGCACCGTTAGTAGTATCCATTTTCCTTTTTCCCCATTAGGTTCAATTTTTTAATTTTTTAAAGAATTTTTTAAACAACAACAGTTAATTATTTATTGCATATAATATAATACTCTGTTGCAATTACGCCTAAGAATAAACGACCAACTCTTATATTGCAACTATAAAAAACAACAACACAAAATCAAAAAACTTTATCACCTAAAAACAATAACATGTCTGATACGACCCTTTCACTTTTGGCCAGAAAGAATCACCACATGTCTGACACGAGCTTTTCACTTCTGGCCAGACACAATAATCACGTGTGTGATACGAGATTCTCATTTTAGGCACAGCAGTAAGATCACGTCTCCCATACGTTGTTTTAAGACAATGGGTAAATTACCAATTGCGAAAATATAACGCCAAGTTTATCGACTTGGCGATATTCTTGACCCCTATTCCCTTTCACAGGATACTCACTCCTCTAACATATTTTCTTTACATAGTATCCCTAATGCAGGTGAATCTAAACTTATAGTCTTTAATATGCATTATACATACTTATGCGTAGATATGATGAAAAGTGCATCAAGATAGTTAACGTTGCATGAAAGCTTTCTCCTTAAAACTTCAAGTAATAACACTTAAAATATCCTACACAGTATATTCAAAGTACTTTCATCAAGTCGTTAAGACTTATGACACAATTAATTTGATGATATCTCCCTGCAAGTTTTATTCTCACAGCATTTAAAAGACAAATAGGACTGCATCAAGAAATTCAATTTGCAGATTACTTTCGACTGAATCTCTAGTTTGAAATCTTAACTAAATGGGTATCTAAACACTAATGGTATTGAAATTTGACCGACCCGCGTTAGCCACCCCTCTTGTCCAATGGGATGGAAATGAGGGTCACTGACATCGCACTCGTTCCTCGGTCAGTCTCCCGCTTTCGCGTTGTCCAGTAGTTTAACTCATTGTTACAGTCTACAAATATGTATTTCCCCTCTCTTTATATTTTTCAGTTCATCTACTAAATTTTTTCACCAATTTTAGAGCTAAATCTCAAAATTAATCACGAATGTTAACCTCTTGCCTTATGAATCGATCTACGATTGTGTATGAGACTTTCGATGAAAGCTTTTCTCATGCGTCGTGACCAGAAGCAGTTTCGTCACGGGATAAACTGTAAGCAAACCAGTTGGCATTAATAGTACTGCATTTACTATTTAATAAAACCACAGAATTTGATAATTATGTTTCATTTCATTTTTATTAAAATAATTGATTAATGTTTTTATTTCGTATAATATTACTTCTATGTTTTTGGCTATATAACAAAAGTAAACGTAGTGAAGAATAGGCATCTGTGTCAGTTTCTAAGGTGTCATCAGGACTCTTTAAAGCACCGTTAGTAGTATCCATTTTCCTTTTTCCCCATTAGGTTCAATTTTTAAATTTTTTAAAGAATTTTTTAAACAACAACAGTTAATTATTTATTGCATATAATATAATACTCTGTTGCAATTACGCCTAAGAATAAACGACCAACTCTTATATTGCAACTATAAAAAACAACAACACAAAATCAAAAAACTTTATCACCTAAAAACAATAACATGTCTGATACGACCCTTTCACTTTTGGCCAGAAAGAATCACCACATGTCTGACACGAGCTTTTCACTTCTGGCCAGACACAATAATCACGTGTGTGATACGAGATTCTCATTTTAGGCACAGCAGTAAGATCACGTCTCCCATACGTTGTTTTAAGACAATGGGTAAATTACCAATTGCGAAAATATAACGCCAAGTTTATCGACTTGGCGATATTCTTGACCCCTATTCCCTTTCACAGGATACTCACTCCTCTAACATATTTTCTTTACATAGTATCCCTAATGCAGGTGAATCTAAACTTATAGTCTTTAATATGCATTATACATACTTATGCGTAGATATGATGAAAAGTGCATCAAGATAGTTAACGTTGCATGAAAGCTTTCTCCTTAAAACTTCAAGTAATAACACTTAGAATATCCTACACAGTATATTCAAAGTACTTTCATCAAGTCGTTAAGACTTATGACACAATTAATTTGATGATATCTCCCTGCAAGTTTTATTCTCATAGCATTTAAAAGACAAATAGGACTGCATCAAGAAATTCAATTTGCAGATTACTTTCGACTGAATCTCTAGTTTGAAATCTTAACTAAATGGGTATCTAAACACTAATGGTATTGAAATTTCGAAATTATTAGAATAAATGGCACCGGGATAATTCAGTCCCAATGAATAGTTAAGTTTTATTAGTTAACCAAATTACTTATATTAATCCATCCCGGTGCTGCATTGAATTAAAGTTTGATCTTTGTGTATATTTAAAATCCCTTAAAACACAGCCCCGATAAAAAATGTATTTATGTTAAGTCTCTATAAGCTCTCATTATATAGACAGTATAAAAAAAAGCATTGTTATTTGCACAGCAAACTAAATTTTCCTAATTTTCAGCAACTCAAATATTTAAACTACTCTTAAATTGAAGTATGTTTACTTATTGCGCTTTAAAAATTCTCTCTGAGATTTGCTCATTAATTATGCTTTTATTCACTGGATGCCTGCACTTTAATAAATTTAACAAGATTAAGAAATTATTGTAGAAAATAAAAAGAGGTTCATTAAAAATCGATAGTCATGCATTCTTTTATTTCATTTATTTTTAATGCTCTCTCCATTATAAATGCACAATAGAAGCTCTTTTATAAAAAAAATAATTAATATATAGAGAGATTATAGCCTTAAACTTTTATCTTTGTTTCTGCTTTTAATATTTTTGGGGGAAGGGATCTTTAGAAAAGCATGCAATAGATCATCTCAGTTATTCTATGCATGTCCCTCGGTAACAAAAGAAAGATAAGTATGTCTTATTATACAGAGCATTTTTCTGACGGTTGTCATTAAAAAAAATTGAACCTCATAAAAAATTAACACCAGGGAAAAATAAAAAGTAGTATTTCTCTTTTGAAAAAGATATTTTGCATTTTTTAAAAGGGTGGATGTTTTGAAAGAAAATTTGATCGCTTAAGTATACGTTAGAAAGTATTTTGAGAATAAATTAATAATAAAAAAGTGTATATTTTACAGAATATGTAAACCTACCATTAAAGTAATGATGTAAATTTGCTTGAGTAAGATTTGAAATTAAATAATTTCGACTTTATTTATTTTCCTTTGATGTTGTGTAAACAAAACAGTTTTTTGTCAGTTCTTTTAGTCATTTAATTGATTCCCATTATCTCACTAAAAATAAAACATGCTTTCTTTAAGACAAAGATTGAAGCGTTTAATAAATAAAATGTTATGTTAAATTGAAATGCTGAATAAACAATGTAGAAAGGTTAGCAGGACTTATTCCTTAAAAGAAGTAAGACTTTAATGGCGTATGAAGTCGAACGCTCTAGTAGTCGTCCTATTTTATATATGCCTTAATTACAGATATTTTTTAGATTCCCTTCACAAAATCTCATGTTATTTATTACAAAATACTCACTGTTTGCATTTGATGGACAAAGATCCATTATATGAACTCATTGGTTAGAGCAGAGTTTCATGGTAACCTGGGGTTCATGGACCGCTTGGGGGTCTATGGGTCATATTTTGGGGGTCCGCTGCCTGCTCCTAATTTTTAAAATGTTTACATCAATATTTAAAAAAAAAAAACTTTTTTGTCACGGGGAACCTCTGTAAGCCGTCTGTCTGCCATTTCCCAATAGAGACCTCTACAATACGAGGAAAAAAACATTCACAAACCATATAAAATTTGAAATTTTTAGAAACACAAAGTAGCCTTTGAATTTTACTTCACTTGGAAAAAAACTGAAGTTAAAATCAATTCCGCAAAAGTTCTTGCAAATTTTTAAAACAAAATATTTGTTTTACTTTTTCATTTCAATACTTAATGTTTAATTTGATTATTTGATATTTTTTGTAGCCCAAAATGACCAAAAAAAGGGAGTATGATGAAAATTATGTAAAATATGGAAATCGACTGAATATCGAACATGATATGCGCGTTGCTTGGTCAAAAACCGTCCCTCAATTCAATCTGTTAATCAAGGAAAAGCAGCTACAGCCTTCACATTAAAAATTTTAATTTTTTCAAATTTTTTATACTATTCAAATAAAAATATTAAAATAATTAAATAATAAAACAGAATTTTTTTTGTAATAAATGATGTTTAAGCAATTTTGTTTTCACAGAGGGGTAAGTGACATATTTAAAATTTTTAAAGTGGTCCATTGTGCCAAAAAGGTTAAGAAACACTGGGTTAGAGTCTTGTTGAATGTCAATATCCTCGCCCTTGCAGATTCTATCAGGATACCTACCGAATGCTTTTAAAGATTAAAGACAAATTAATCGTTCATGGGAACTACTTATTACATTAAATTCAAACTTCATATCTTTAAAGGCAATGAATAATTTTATAGCAGTTAACACTAGTTTAGGATGTTGATCCTATACCTATTTTTACTGAAGCGACCCCATCTGATTCATATATGAAAATGGAAGTTTTTTTTGCAAAAAAAAAAAATAGTTCCAAATTCATTTAAACAAAATTATTATTATCAAAAAATTCATGGAAAACATTTTTTACATATAAAATCTGTTTTGAAACACATTTTCGGCAAACATTTCAATTACATTTATCATAATTGTTTCTACATCTGTCTCTTTTGCATGATTGTTGAACTCGACAATTTTCCGTGCTTCAGTAGCACGAATTTCTGTCATTGGAATGGAAGTGTTCTCGACTTCTTCTCTATATTTACTTTATACTATACTTTATATTTACTTTATACTATATTTATTACTCTATTTTCATAGACAATCTATGAGCCCAATTGGCTGACAACTTTGAAAATAGGTATACCCTATTGGATAACGCAAAATGAAGGGGTTTGCGGGGAAGACGAATGAAAGTTTAATTATATTTTATTACTTAACTAAAAACCAACGTATGTTTTTGAAAAGTGTTATTAAAGATATATATATATATATATATATATATATATATATATATATATATATATGTGTGTGTATATTTGTATATATGTGTGTATATGTGTGTATATATATGTGTGTATATATATATATATATATATATATATATATATATATATATATGTGTGTGTATATATATATATATATATGTAGTATATATATGTGCATATATGTGTATATATATGTATATATATGTATATATATGTATATGTGTATATATATATGTATGTATATATATATATATATATATATATATATAGATATATATGTATATATATGTGTATATATGTGTGTATATATATATATATATATATATATATATATGTGTGTGTGTGTTATATATATATATATATATATATATATATATATATATATATATATATATATATATATATATATATATATATATATATATATATATATATATATAGGCTCTGTCCGTAAATCTAGTGTTAAATAACTGCATATCCGCAAGGAAGACATTTTTGTTCTTTTTAAAGTATATTTTCTAAAATCTTAGTCTTTCTTTTTACTTAATATTAATATAGTACTTCATGATGATCTAATCATATATATTACTGTATGACTTTTCCAATGAATAATCTAAAATTTCATTAAATAACAAAGTATAGGGTATAGGTAAAAAAAAGCTAGTTACAGAATTTATTTTATAATAGTTTAAAATTTCAATTTATTGTGCAGAACATTATAATGTGTTTTTATCTACTACTGTTTTGCTTCTTAGTTTCTCGTATAATCCAACGATAAGATAATGCCTCTTAGATTAACAACAATAAGTAAACAAAATTAATTAACCGTATAATCGATTCTTCATCTCCGTGAATATAGGAATTCACGGAGCAAGCCATTACTATGCGTAGCATTATCTACAGTTTCTTACTCTCAAAGAATCTTTGAAATTTATCGCGTAACACTGATTAATAGACTTACATGATTTTGGATTAATAGTTAAAGGAGATTAAATGGAGGAGAAGTACAGGCAGGCATCTAAGAATTGACGAAAAAGTGATAAATCCACTATAAACTTATATAGAATGTATTTGGAAAAGAAATCATGAAGCAAGGTTATTTTGATTTGTTAATTGATTAAGAAATAGATAAGTAGAATAAATAATTGGTGAAATAATGACAATCCTCAGTATTTATCATATTATTAAAAATACCGTTTTCTATACTTTTGATTCTTAATCCTAGAAGTAGGTTGCAAGAAAATGGTCCAGTGTTCCAAAATCTTAGTTTAAAAGGGATTTCATTGAAATTAATGGTCAGATATTTCTGCATGCATGCCTGTTATGTTTGAAAAAGAAAATATTTAGTAAATGTAGTCAAAGAAAATTTTGATCAAATATATGTTTTGTAACGATTCGTTACATGACCCGAGCGAAAGAAGAACGGAAGGTGACCTTTCGCAGTAAACCATTATGATTAGCGGTAAGTAGACACGCGTAGTCCGGACAAAGCCGTTTGTGTACTAATATCTCCGGCACAAAGCCGAGGCAGTCGCTTAAGAGGCGGTACATTAAGAACTGTCAGTACGCCACAGCCAGTGTGTCTACTGCCGTCAAAAGACTCTGATAATTATTAATCGAGTGACGATGTAGTGCACATATGGGCCCAGTTATCGGTGCCGCCTATAAACTCAAGTTGTTTTGGTCAATTAACTTAAAGACGACCTTTCGGCCACATCTGGAAATGGTTTAACTGATCTAGGCGGGTCGGTTGACCTCAAGATTGCGTCAACCTGGTTCTGGAAGGTTCCGGAAGAATCACGCTAGGGGCAACCAGGACCCCCGTAAAAGAAGATTGGCTGATCCATGAGAAGGGGGGGTTCTTTGAGATTTGGTTTGGAGGAGTTTGTTTTTGTGGAGCTCCAGAGGAGTCCATTTGTGTCTCCGATTGCCGGAGCTTGCTTTGCTTTAGAGAACTCCAGCGTCTCTGCTTTTTGCTAAGAAGTCGACTTTCGACTTTGGGATCTCCTCCCCGTCATCTTTAATATTTATTGCTTTTTCGTGCTTAGAAGTAGGTCACTGAGAGTGACACTTACTCATTTTGGATCGTCCTGCATCCTTCGTTTCCTCAACAAACTCCAGCGTGATACGCATTCGGAGCGTTTCGAGCCTCAGTGTGGAAGTCGACTGTACTGATCGTCAGCCCGGAGATTATAGTGTCAGCATCCCTTACCGGCACTAATTAGCGAACTGTTCATGTGTTCGAGAAGGACTAGCTTCACTGTACCCACGTGTTGTATTGTGTTAACGTTTATCTCAGCACGAGATCTCAGAAGAATTGGAATCTACTGAAACTTGTACATAGCTGTACATAATTAATCACCTGAATAAAGTATTTACTCCATAGTAAACAGATGTCCAACCTGTATCATTGACGGCCTCGCCTACCTTACTACAGTAAGTCACAGTTTGCTTACAATTTTTTTAATAATAATGCAATGTCATCTGTATGTTTTATTGGTAAAACGAGACTATTCATAGATATGTTAAAATATCTGTTGCAAAATTATTTACAAAATTGAGACATAATAATAAAATATGCATATTAAGAACTGAATCCTATTTTTACGTCTTCGTTTAGTTTTGATTTGGGAGTGCTACTGTATACTTTTTTTGCAACACGACAGCTAATGAGAGCGTGGCCGACTGCTTAAAACCGATTCCGAATGGTTACGATCATCCATATCACACTGTATTCGAACTCCCAAACTCTGGTACCGAATTCAGCGTCCTTCCTAACTATGCAGCCATCTTTCGGCTTTCACGTCTTGGAGACATTTACTTACTAAAATAAAAAGTTATTAAAACGTGAAAATAAATTTAATGTGCATTTAATCCTTTTGAAATGAGAGTTAATTTTTTTTTCACTTGTCTCCAACCAGTGTTCCAGCGGTTATCCTGGCGCAGACTCTCTTAAATTTTCACATAAATATCCATTATGCCCAATTTTGCACACCTATGTTTTCTCTGGAAATTTTATACGCATATTTTCAAACTAAACGAAAAGCACTTTAAAAGTAGAACCCACCTGCACTGGCAAAACTGATCTTCATTTCAATCTATTACTTTCTCCCCTATCAGTTTATTTCAGACCTCCAACAATTCGTTAATAAACCTTCGATTAACGGAAATGAACGAACCAGAACTAATTAACACCACTATTGATCTTCCTTTCCTCGAGTTCAGAAATTCATCGCTTTATTTTGCATACTTCTGTTTCTTTGAATCGCTTAGAAGCGTATCGTTTAACGCTGATTAACCTAGTTATATAAATACGTAATAAACAGTTAAAGACGATTGCGAAGAAATATATAAGCAAACAAATTTAATTAACGGAATTATTGATATTTTCTTCGAAAAGGAATAAAATGCATCGCTTTGCTATAGATAGCTGTATCTTGTAAGTTTCGACTAGCAACGAATCGTATCTCTTTAATCGAGCTTACTAATAACCAGTTATTTTTAAAAGAATGTTTAAAGAAAAATTATGCCCCGATATCAAACAACTAAGTAGGATACAAAAATATATATATAACGTCTAATTGTTTAAAAAGTTTTTGAGAATTTTATTTTGATTTTGCTAGTTTATGCTAGTGGGAATTTTTTATAAATAAAATATACAAAAATGAAGAGAAATCTTCTTAATATGAACTTTTACTCTCTTGCAAACAACTTGAAGTTACTATCAAATTTCTGAATACATCTATTTGACAATTCTTATAGATTGGTAAATAGAAGAATTTTATTTTGATTTAATAACAAAATAATGAATAAAACGTTGAGGAATTTGGAATTGAATTTTACTTTTTTTAAATAACCGAAATTAATATATTTTTTCATTTATATAATTCGTCTAGTTTTAAAAATTCAATTATACCATTACTTAATTTCATTCCTAAATAATTATTACATGAAAATTTCAAAACAACACCTAACTGCAAAATACTAATCTTTACTTTTATTTACGTGCCCATTTTCCTCAGTAAGTTTTATACGATCAGAAGATTTCTTAAAACATCTTCCTCGGATAAAAAAAAGTAAACCATAACTAATAAAGGGACAAGAGCAGCCTAATTTCAATTTTAAAGATATTTTTCTAATTAGAATATATATTATGTTGCTTCATAAAAACATTAGACACAAGAATATGTTAGTTTGGTTTGGTTTGGAGCACTACGGTCTACTGTTTTGCACACGAGGGCTAATGAGACCGGTACCTACTGCTTAAAGCCGATTCTGAACGGCTACGAACATCCATGCCATAGTGGGATTCGAACCCACGAACTCCGGTTCCGACGATCAGTGCCCCAACCAATCGACCAGCGTTCAGCCAAGAATATGTTAGAAATATTTGTTTATTAAATTACATGATTATTTAACCAAAATTGAGTCATTCAAAAATATTGTTTAAATTTTTGTCTAGTGTACATTATTATTATTTCCATTTATTTAATCATTTTACTTAGATATAATTATATCTATATACGACAGATATATTAAATAATTACATCTAGGTACAATAGATGTAGTAAATAGCTAATTATGTCTATTATTTTTAATTACATAGATAATATTTAATCAATTTACATAGAACTTACATAGAAACAAAACTGACTTTCTATGTAACTCTTCTCACTTATGTTAAATACAATTTATACGAGACTATTAATTAAAATTTTACCCTGTTTTACAACAATTTTCACCTTCTTGTTTTATTAAATCATATGTTATTCGAGAAAATAATTTCTGATTTTTAGAAACATACCCAGTTTAATGATAAACACATAATAGAGAACTTCCAAAAATTTTAATGAAAAAGTACATAAAATAAATGCACGTAGAATATTTTGAAATTACTAATTAGTTACGAAAATCATTAAAATAGAAAATATTTTTTAAATTGTATGACAAACAAAATGCATGTTTTAGTGAAATAAATTAATATTTTATTAAATAATGAGTTTTAATAAGAAAGCAAAGACCTAACTTGATTTTTTTTTTCGAACAAAATTTAATTTCATATTTTTGGTCAAAATTTACTATTTAGTAGATCAATTTCCTCTTAAGAAAATATTGATCTTTTTGGTCCAGCGAACATTAAAATGGGTCACTTTATTATGCACAGTTCTATCCTTTATTATATTTTACTTATTTTTACTTAATTTTTTTTTGTGTAGCACTGGTTAACAGAGTTGCATAATCTTCATACCCATAAAGGTAAAATGTATGAGATACTTTTCAAATAAGGATCACCTTAATATAAATGATACACATTTGCAACATGTGAGATACATTGCATTCTGTATAGGTCAGTAACAGTTAAACGCGAATTCAAAGACAGTTGCAGACAAATATTTCTGAACTGTCTAAGATGAACGAATAAATGCAAGGGAATCAAAAGGAGAATTTCTTACATATATGTGGATATATTTAAATACATGTATATATATATATATATATATATATATATATATATATATATATATATATATATATATATATATATATACGTATGCATACATGTGTATGTGTGTAACAATTCGAATGTAGGAATTAATCTACATTGTAATAGGATAAACCAGTATGCACCAGTATGTCTTTAGAACACTTATATGTTCTTGTCTTTTATAAATTATCCTTCTTAGTATTCTTCTCTTTAAAGGAAAAGTTAAATTAAAAAATTTAAGGGAAAATAAATATTATCGATGATATTAATTAATAAATGATAAGATGGTAGGTACCAGGTTTAAAAGAGAAACTTAGAATTCCGGAAAAGGTACCATTTTAGGTATAGAATCGCCATAAGTTATTCTAGAATATATTTGTAATTATGTTGGTTGTTAAAATATTATTGCATATATATATGTATATATATATATATATATATATATATATATATATATTTATATATATAATAGTAATATAAGATATATATGTGTGTATATATAAAATATGTGTATATATATATATATATATATATATATATATATATATATATATATATATATATATATATATATATATATATATATATGTGTGTGTGTATATATATATATATATATATATCAACATATATTTTATATCTTTGGTTTGATTTGGAACACTACTGTGAATTTTTTGCAACACAAGTACTGATGACACCGGAGCCTACTGCTTAAAGCCTGTTCCAAACGGCTACGAATATCCAAGCCGCTGTAGGTTTCGAGCCCACGAACTCTGGTTCCGAAGATCAGCACCCTAACCATTCGGCCATATATATGTATAAATGTGTGTATGTATGTATATATTGGTAGTCAGTTATATGAGCTTATATATCCACTTTGTGGCAAATCTCTTTAAGAGCACTGCTTCCATAATTTTGCTAAATTTTCATTATTAAATTTCCAATTTATTTAATAAATAAAAATCCGAAAATTTTTAGAAACTCTTAAAATTAAAACTTTAAAAATATCTTTATTATGGTGTAAAATAAATTGCCTTGTTCTTTGTATGATTTTTGTTTACAAAATAAAAATAATAATTAACTGTAATTTGAAATAAAAAATTTGGGTTTCTAATTTGAATATTTTCAACTATTTTTGTTGGTAACAATTTAGTTTTACCAGTTGGTTAACACATTGTGTGCGGGTACATTTCGCAGTGGAATTGTACGGGGAGCGGGCGTTTTGTGGGTCCATTTAGTTATTCGGTTATGTCTCAATAGATCGAAAATTATTTCATTTTTAAACCAACTTTTCGTATTTTATACTGAAATTTTATGAAGAAATATATAAATAGAAATATATAAACAACAACCATAAGATTTTTGTAAACAAAAACTATATTTTTTACTGGATAAATTTATAATAGTATCGTAAATATGACAATTGAAATAAAATAGTAGTATATAGTTTAAATTTTTTCGAATTATGTTATATATAAACATTTTTACATTATAAAAAATGAAAAGATCAGTCATAAAACAAATAATGTAAAAACTAGTTTTGATTTATCTAAACCTTTCCAGAATCTATGTAGTACACAAGAAAATTCGGCTTCGTTTTAATGTATATACTGTTATTTTTGTACCCACAAACAAGCCCTGTTGTTAACCTTACCCGTTCTAGTACGTGTGACGCGCTCCAGTATCAATCGTCAGAAAACGTATTAGTACGTATCCCGCATACAATGCGTTAAGAACACTTATTTATTGTTCTTCTATTATAATTAAATTTTTAAAAAGCATTGGGTTGATGGGTTTGTCAGTTAACCCCTCTCAATGCCTCCTATTTTATTCGGTAAAGCACACCTTTCTAAAGATTGTAAAAACGAAAAGAAATGCATTTATAAGGTTTATAGATAATATTTATAAAGTAATTTCTTTAAATTCCAAAGAATTTGTGTAGGTGACCTTTAAAGGATTAAATTGATATGCTAATTAAGGATCTTAATCATACAATGGCGTATCGAAGAAGGGGATGTGGGAGTTAAAACTCCCATATGAATTGTTGTGTACATATATTATAAATACAAGGATTGAGGTAATACTTTTGAGGTAAGTATTGAAGGAGGAAAAAATCTTCCCAGAGAAACTTGTCCAGGGTACGTGTCCCGCAGACAGTGTGTTAACAATACATTTTATGTTTTTAAATGCATTACTACATATTAAAATTTTTTTTATAAAGTTAGACCATTATTCAGTATCTGATATAACTGATTTTTGACCAAATCAGAACTTTTAATTTTATTAGAGACCCAGAAATTGGCTACGATAACATAGTTTTTAGTTCAAATTTTATTATGTCCACTAATAGTTCAAATCCAGTAAAGAAGGAAAACTTGCAAATCAATAATACAACCCTCCTAACGCACTCAAACCGTATTTTCTTAACATTCCCTCTTTCTTTCCGAGATATTGAATACCTAGTTAAACGATTCTTGTTCATAACTCTCGGTGGAATCACGTTTAACTATAACCGGAGACTACGCCACTCAGTTAATCAGTGTTAAACGATAAACTTCTACGTTTCTTCGCGGGGCTAAGATATACGCGGAAAGGAGCTATGCATAATAAAGTGATGAATTTGGGTGCTCTCGGATCAATAATGCCGTTAATTAGTTCTGGTTCGCTTATTTTCTCTCAACGAAGATGTATTAACGACTCGTTGAAGTTCTAAAACATACGAGAGGGTGGAGGAAAGTGACGAAGAAAAATAGATATCAAATTTGGAGAGAGGAAATAGTTTCGAAAGAGGAAGCTCAGTTTTGAGTGAACATTTCGTGGGCATCCCAATGAAATTCTTAGTATAACTTAATACTTAAAGATAATAATACACAAGATAAAATTAGAACGAGAGTATAATCTATTGTTTATTTGAAAAGTTTTATTTGTCTTATAAATTTACTGATTGTAACTATAAAACTTTTTTATTATTATAAAAAGTTATTTAACCCTCAAACTGCTCAATTTGTAAAAGAAATCGATTAAAAATTTGGGCAATTTTTTTTTGTATGTTTTAAATTTATATATATTGAAGAATTGGAATATGCACTTTTTCTTTCTAGAAAAGATTTTTTTATATAGATTTTAACGAAAAACCAATTTCAGATGTTATCAGAAGAAAAAACGTTTTTAATAAATTTCAGTTAAATTACAGTTAATTTTTATTTATTACATAATGTAATTATAATATATAATTATATTATGCAATACATATATATAGTATAAATATATAATTAATGATATAAATATATTATAGTTATATAATATTATTCTATTATTTAATATAACTATAGTTCTATTCATATATTTCTATTTATTACATAATTAAATGTCTAATACTGTATATAATATATTTCACTGTTTTAACTGTGAAAAAATTGGATGGGCTCTTCAAAAAAAAAGAAGAAAAAAATAAATGCCACTAATATCGCGGGATAAGCAAATTTTGCTACATTTAACTTGTCCGTGGAAATAGCGGGATGAAAAGCCAGACGGTTAACAAGATTAACTTATTGTTTTTTACTTTAACTTTGCATTATCTAGATGTTTAGGAGCATGCAGTTAGGGGTTAAATCCAGATACGGTCAAGTTTGTTATCTTTTTCGATTTTGTAATTAAAATATCTTTATCCTTGTTTATTAAAATATCTTATTAGTTTTTATACGAGTATATATTTGGAAACTTATGGTTTCAATGAATAAATGGGCTTTTGTAGACAAAATACAACAGAAATGTAATGAAAAATTTAAATACTCTGAAGAGCCAAAACATTAGGGCCACCTGTCAATAACGAGTTGACCCACCTTTGGCGCACTACACAGCTTCAACCCGCCTTGGCATGGATGCCACAAGTCCTTGGTAGATGACCGGAGACTGATTGTACCAGATGTTTAAGCAACGGTTACGCAAATCCGAGATATTGCGAATGGGTGGGTCTTTGAACTCTAAGCTGCCGTCCCGTGACATCCCAAATGTGTTCTATCGGATTGAGACCCGGTGAGTTAGGTGACCAGGACATTGTGGTCTACTGCTGGTTTCACTGTCATTCATCCACTTTGCATGAGTACTAACAACTGTAGATCGCGGACAACCAACGAGTCGTGAAGTTTAGGAAACACTTGTTCCGGGCCATTACAATCTGCCCTCTATCAAAATCGCTTAGATCCGCAGACTTACCCATCACACACAGAAGTAAGTGAATGAATGATTCTTCAGACTGTCCAGCAGCAGTTAAATACCACTTCCACCTGATCACGTGCCTTCCACGTCATCCAGGCGAGTTCATTACAAAATGTAGGGGTGGTCATAATGTTTTGGCTTTTGAGTGTATGTAATATCAATCGGCGTTACAAATCAGAAAAATATCTCGTCCAAAATAATAATAATAATACAGTATTCTATACTGTATTATTACTGTAACAAAATATGCCACAATCAAAGCGTACCGGACTATCGCACCGCATCTAGGAAGCATTATATTACATATTTGATGCGACTGAACTGAGGTAACAAATCAGAAACTTTTTCTCTAAAAGCCAAAATTGAAGCGTAACAGCCGAATGGGTACAGTACTGCCCTTCAGCACCACAGTTTATGAGTTCAAATCACACTCTTGGCATGGATATACTTAGCCGTTCGGAATCGGCTTTAACCCCTTGAGAACCAGCACACAAATGCTATACGAGTCGATCATTGTGAAAACCGTTGCCGTTTACACCATCTAGTAATTAAATCTAGCATTTAAAAATTAAAATAAAACGTTCAGATCTCCTGTTATGCACACAAGTCGCTGGTCTCACAATATCAACAGGAGATCATCGCTTAGAGGGAACGCTGGACTGATAAGAGCGAAATCGCTGAGGTGCTTATACGAGACGTTGGACGCGAAGGGGTTAAGCATTAGTATTCAGACTCGTTAGCCCTCGAGTAGCAGTATAGTGGACCGTAGCTCTCGAAATACAACCATTTCAACCACGAGCTTAACTTTAAAATCAAAATTTGGATGGAGTTTGGCTTCGATTTCAGTGGAGTATATCTATATTAGCATTTTAATGAGGCATGCATAATTTAACAAGGAAATTTACTGTAAAGCTTTGTACCAGTTGTATCCCAAAACTCTTATATGTCTTAATTCTCACAACTCAGTGACTTAGTGATACTCTCCATTTCAAACGTATATTTTTAATCCCTTACTGTTAAAAGCAGATATTTACATTTACTCTGGCTGAAGTATATCTACTACAGTTCGTATTGTTTGTGAAATATGTAAGACTACGCATATATTCTACCTCTCCTGCTCACATACATACGCAAGCATATATATATATATGGATATGTGTGAGTGTAGGTTTGTATGCATCCCATATATAATAATCCTCAAATTTATGAAGCAGTTGGACCTGGAAAGAATAGAGGCATCCATATTGGATTTTGGATGAGTTAGGGTTAGCAAATTTCGAAATTCAACCCTTCCCCACTTTTCTAGCATTTAGCACTTCGCATGCGGGCAACGTATTTTTACGATTTTGCAGTCTGTCACTGGAGCGCGGGTCACGTAAAAATACGTATTGAGTAGATTTGGGGTGGATACCCGCTCACCACCACAAATCTACTAAATACGTATAATTATATGTATGTCGGACATTATAGGCGTCCTGTGAAACGCTCTGCATTTTTTCTTTCCACAAATTATGATTGTCGAGTCACTCTATCTTCTGTTGCGTTATTTCGTCTTCCATCGAATTCCTAGCTCCAGAACGTACGAGTCGTGTTTTGTCCATTGGAAGCTTGGTTTTTTATTGTTGAATACAAAATGGATAAAATGAGCCGTCTTGACAAAGAGAGTGAGGAAGAAATAGGCGCTGACAGACGATCGGACTTTAGTTTTAAAAATCGTTTATTTTTGTGATTTCGTAAAAATATTGGGTTTTTATGTTAAATAATCATAAAAAAGTTTCGTTCATAAAACAAAGTAGCTTTTGATTGAATGCAATTTTTCTGAGTAACTCAACTTTCCCGCGATTCTCGAAAAAAACGCCCGCTGCAAGCGTAAGTAGGCGGTGAAGTATACCTGCATGCTAAGTGTTAATGCCATTATTTCGAGCCCTATTTTCCCCGGTTAGGAGCAGGCGATTAGTTTTTGTCACATTAATAAACTGGTAAAAATAACATTTTTTTCCTAGCCTTATGACGTCATTCCTTTAACCATCTCATTTAATCATTTCTTATTTTAAATTATTTAAATATCGTCTGCATTATTTTCATACATTTTATCACAAAACTTAGATATTAAGTAAATAATTTTCCTTTATATTTGGTTTAAATAATAGATTAGGTACATATGTGATAATTTTAAGTTGAATCATCGATTATTTTTTGTTGCCATGAAAATTTTATCACCGGTATCCTCAACAAATTCTTTTCATAAAAGTCTAGGAGTCTATTTCACGGATCAATAAATATCTGGCTTTTGAGTTATATATCTTTAAAAATTAAGAAGTTTGTTCGTTTGTGTATTTGTTTTTTACACATAACACACGCGAGTTTGAGATCGATTCACTCCATTTTGGATATCATATATACCGCCAAATAATCACTGTCAATATTAAAACCACTACTGTTCATCCTATCCCGTAATATGACAAGATAAATTAAAGTTGGCAACAAACATGCGGTCAATAAAGATAAACAAGTGATTGAACTGGTACAAGATAATTCTCAGTCAAGAAACAAACCACTTTTTTAGTTGCCTCATAGGTTACCTCACAATTCTGGAAAAGTAAGAATTTTATTGATCTCGTCATATTACAGGCTAGTGGTAGTATTACGTTCACCCGTTATACTATGTGCTAGTATTTAATTATTCACATATCTTCCTACCAACCTTAATGTCAATCATATAGAATCACAATGTTTTATCCTTTGTTTTGTGTTTCCTTGACTGCTTACTACAATGCAATTATAAATTTTAATTTGTTTTTAGTGTGTGTGTGAGAGAGAGAAGAGAATCAGTGAAAGAAAGGGAAAGAGAGAAAAAAAAGAGGAAAAGACAAGAGTGAAAGAGGGAGAGGAATAAATAGAAAGAGAGAGAGAGAGATACGGGATTTTTAGCCTCTACAAATAGAAGAATATCCATACGCAATAAAGTGCAATCGTTAGGCTATGAAACAAAACACGAAAGTTTGCAAATGAAAATGTCAAGTTTATAAAGACATTCCAAAAAGTTTAACATTCTCTCTTATAGTGCTGTGAGGGCGCAAGTAATGGTTTTAAGTATAATCCCATAATGAAGCTTACAAGTAATGCTAAGTTACTTAAGCAAGTTATATAAGAATAGCTCAGCCAAGCAAAAATAAATTTGATGTTCCCGAGGTCACCAAAGGTTACCACAATTTAAAAGAGAGACAAAGACTTTTCTCCAAAAGGTTTTAATTTTACGGATAGAATCGTCCTAAATAAATTTTAAAATTCATTTATTGATAAACTTGCGCATGTGTGCAAGTTGGTTTAAAGCAATTATCGGTTTCTCCTGATAATTCTTATTCTACTAACTCTAATATTCTAATACTAATTCTCTTGACCAACTTGTTAAATGCATTAAC
Organism: Pardosa pseudoannulata; assembly: GCA_032207245.1. Taxonomy (NCBI): domain Eukaryota; kingdom Metazoa; phylum Arthropoda; class Arachnida; order Araneae; family Lycosidae; genus Pardosa; species Pardosa pseudoannulata. The sequence goes on from CM063511.1 coordinate 5,789,270, forward strand.
CGATTAATAACTAGGTCTTTTACTCCAAATACATGTATCTTAAATCTAAGTTATTATGAACTGCAGAGTCTAAAACAAATATGAAATTAAAAAAAAATATTTGAATGATTATTATTAAAAGAACATCATTATTATCTCATTAGTAGTCGGCTGTCGTTTTCAACAACATATGATGCCATCTATAAAAATCGAAATGATAAAATGTTTAGTACTAGCAGATATTGGAAAAATGGATAATTTTTTATGCAATTGCTATATATATATTTTCCACAAAAGAAAATCTGTTCTGAAACAATAAACATTATATAATTTTTTTAGTTATTTCTAACTAGAGACTCTGAGAATTAATGAGTTGAAATAAAGGATAACTTGAAGAATTTCTTGCACCGCTCAACTTGACTCTCCAATCAAACTTTCCATTTCAAAGTGAGTGAAGACGATTTGAGTGAAATATTTCTTGATTATCATCCTAATTAAGTATGCCGGAGCTAACGACCACAGTCATTACAAAGTTATACTCCACTGTTATCGCGCTGCTGCCAAAATTTGGAACTCTGATAATTTTTTAACTACTAATACTTCGGCAACGAGGAGATTGCGAAGGTTTTAAATAAAATTTTTGCCTTATACACTTTTAGAAAGTCAAATTATTAACTTTCGTTGGGATTAATACATCTGCGAAAATTTATGTAATGTATAAAATACGGTATGTGGAGATGAACACTCTTCTATCTATTTTTATGATATATATTAAATAATATATGAAATAAATTTAAAATTTTAATTTAAAATTAAATCAATGAAATAGGTTATATTTTACGGTCAATGCATATAGTGCTAAAAAGTCTTTAATATGCATTATAAAATTATTTCTATTAAAAATATTTCTTTGACAGAATAAAATGTGTGTTCAATTATGTGTTCAGTTACCCTTATGTATTATGATTGTACAACAAATACAGAGAAATATCAAATAAGCCTTAAAAGTTCTTCGGACACTCGCGTAAAATCAGCAGAGCAAAAGAATATGACTCAACTTCTTCAGCAGCATTTACGCACGCACAAAGTACACTACGCACTAATCTCCTCTATAATAATAGCCTAAGATATCTGTCCGTCTGTTCTCAAATTTATGAAGCAGTTGGACCTAGAATGGATAGGGGCATCCATATTGGATTCTGGATGAGGTAAGTGTTAGTACAATTTAACGTAAATCTTTAAAACTTTCGAAATCCCCCCTCCCCCCATTTCGAGGTTTAACACCATTATTTCAAGCCCTATTTTCTCCGGTTAAGAGTAGGCTATTAAGTTTTTCACTTAACCCTTTAAAGGTCACCTATATAAGCTCTTTGGAGTTTAATGAAATTAGTTTATAAATATTACGTATGAACCTTATAAATGGAAAATGTATTAAAATTTTTCTTTACAATCCTTAGGTTTCAGAATACCGTTGGAGGGATTGAGGGGGGGGGGGGTCACAGACAAACCACCCCTTATAGAGCGTGAACATAATACTTTTTAAAAGTTTAATTATATTGGGAGAACAATAAATAAGTGTTCCTAAAAAGTATAATAAATGACTAGTTTAACGATTTATAAGTATTGTTTGAATATATATTTTTGTTTGGGGTCATAGAAAAAAAAATCGAATTACTAAATTTCCAGGTACATTAAGTTTAAATACATATATTTCAAAAGAAAAAAATAAATTAAGTGTAGTACTATCACTTATCGTAATTTTTAACTGTCAAAAACATAAAAAACATTCCTTTTTCTCAAAAAGAAAAGAGAGAGAAAAAAATGTTTAACAGGAGGTTTCCCTGAGAAACCACAGTCTGCTAAAGAGTTAATAAATAGGCAAAAATAGCATTTTTTTCTAGAATTATGACGTCATTCCTTTAGCCATCACATTTAATAATTTCATTTACAAAAATTATTTAAATATCGGGTGCCTTATTATCATCTGAGATGTGATGTAAATAATTTTCTTTCATGTTTGGCTTAAATAATAGATTAGGTACATATGTGATAGTTTTAAATTTAATGATCGATTATTTGTTGTTGCAATGAAAATTTTATCACCGGTATTAACAATAAATTCTTTTCATATGTCTAGGAGTCTATTTCACAGACTACTAAATATCTAGCGAAAATTAAGAAGTTTGTTCGTTTGTGTGTTTGCTTTTTATACACAGACACACGGTTTGACTAAAGGAAATGAACATGATTCTAAACTGCATTAACAGTATCGGGAGACATTAGAGGAGTATGAAGATAAATTATTGAGCGTGTACCAGATAATTCTCAGCCAAAAGAGAAACCATTTTTTTACCAATCTCATAAGGTACTTTAAAATTCTTTAAAAGGAAAATTTTACTAATCCCGTCATGTGACGGACTATATGATAGTTTAAATTTAATCAAATAACATTTTAATGACCAGTTCAATTCATAAACTTAAAATTAGGGGAAAAGTGAAAGTACTCGTACATTCCAACCAATTAAACTTGTGGAAAAATCGTTTGGTATGCCATTTAGTTTGCAGGAAGTAAATTTTGTGTGTATGTATAAAGAAGTTTTCCTCTTTGTGTATGAGTATATTTTAAAAGTCAACATTTTTGCCCGAATTTTGAAGCAACTTTACAAGTTTTGCGTTAAAGACGGGACAAGTGCAATACATATGCAATTACATATGCAATTTAAGTAATATTTTTACATAAAATTTTTGATAACTTCACTCAAAAAGGTACACATAGTCTCGTATTATTGAATGAGAGATATTAATGAAATCTACAAGTGTTGAAATTTTAATAGTGGTAATTATTTATTTACATGGAATACAAAAATAATTCATGACACCCTGTTTTCCAGTCCTTCTACATAGTCATCAACATTGTGTATAACCCGTTTTCGACGATGTGGAAGTCGCAGAACACCTGTAGCAGCTCCTGTTCTGTTGATAGTTCGAATGGACCGGTCTATTGACGCAAGAATCTCTGAAACAGTTCTGAAGCGAATGCCGCGAAGTGGTTCCTTCATCTTAGGAATTAAGTCACGAGGGCTTAGATCTAGAGAGTATGTTGGATAGTACAGCACTTCCCAGCCCTTTCGATCGAACAAATCTGTCACCGCTTGAGCTGTATGTGGAAGAGCATTGTCATGCAGAATGATAGTGACGTTCTTCAGAAAGTGCAGATTTTGCTCAGACGTTTCTTCAGAATGGGCAGCACAGTCGTATGAGCAAATCCTGCCTTTCGGGCCATCTCACAAATCGTTTGGCATCGATCATTGTCCATTACTGCGGCAACAGCATGCACTTCTGCATCGCTGACACTAGGATGACCTGGAAGATGCATGTCTGCACATTTTGGTGTTCTTCATTGAAGACTTTTACACATCTTGCTACAAATCTGTAAGCAATGCAGATACACTCAAGCCTCTTTAAGCCCTAGATGATATTGTAGTGATGTACGACCTCTGGTACAGTGAATTTTTATTCATTTTCGTTGTTCTTGTTTTGAAAACGTCCTAACAACACTTACTTTAGACCGCAAGCTAATACACGGATCCGTTCTTAGCGTCAATCCGCATTTGTATGACGTAGAAAAGACGAGTATTTTTGCTAGGCGGTAAAGTAGATATGAAGTTTATGTGTGGTATACAAGACATTCTTTGATTTTGTTGCGTAGCGTTTTTACAGCAGTGTTGCCACTATTAAAGTTTCTACTCTCATATGTATGTAAAAGCCTCATCACATCAGACGAACCTATTGACAGCTGTTTCGTTCGACTGTTTAGTTTTGCTGTCATGCTAAACAATTGTCAATGCCTATCTTCGTCTTAAGTGTTACAGACCCTACAGGTAAAGCAAGAAGGATAAATTTAAATGTTAAATTTGTTCCATGCTTATTTGATGACATTATACTTTTTCCAATATTGAATATTATTCCAAGATAAAATAATTGTAAATTTTTAGAAGTTTCATAAGTCTAGAAATAAATTACTAGCTGCATTTTCATTTTTGTCGTCGCATATTACAGCCTTATCAAACTAGTCCATTCTTACTGACAATCATTTCGAGCGACATTTTTGAACTACAGTTCGGCTATCTTAAGCTAATGTACTGCACGTAAGATTAATTAGAAAATATATTTCTAGACCACTTATTCTAAATTCGTAATTAGTAAACTTGCTCCTATTAAGTTCTATCTTTCAGACTAGCACCTGCAAAGGTTATAATGTACATTTTGATACTATAAAGTCATAAATCTCCTTGATGTAAAATGAGTTTGACACTAAAAATGTTGTTAACTAAATTCCCCAGAGACTTGTTAAGAATTGCAATTAGGTGGGATTAGTTTAAAACCCCTCCTGGGAAATATCGGCAAAGCCTACAACAATCCAGCCATTACGAAAATGTAAAATAACAGTAAACCACTTACGACTGTATTGAGAACCTGATAAAAGCATAAACAACAGTGTTGTAAGAAGATTAGTTTGGTAGAGTTCGATAGAAGTCAACAGCAAGTTTTAAACATTAACATTTGTTGGTAATGAAGAAACCTCATATAAAAAGATTATCATTTATCACTCTATCACACGACTACTACACATGGCGTGTTACAGAGAAGAGGAGGAAAGGATGGCATTGCAGGCACAAACACACACATTATATATATATATATATATATATATATATATATATATATATATATATATATATATATATTTAATGGGCCAGTGTTAAGGCATATAAAATAACTAGTCCTTCTTGATAAAAACATTTATTTACTTTGGGTTTCCGTTTCAGGCATGGCTTGATCCATTTGCATTTATTCGTGGCGAAGACACGCGTAGAGTGTGTTGACAGCTCCATGTCCACGCGCTAACTGAACTTCTAGCTTGATTAGTTCCTGAACTTCCTGCGAGGTATCTCTACGATTGACCGCATTACTCCAAAAGGTTAAGCAAGTGTCTGTCTTTTTCATTTATTTTATTATTATAAAAGAGTTCCCTTTTTAAAATCGTTGATAACTCACATAATTTCCAACTACCCCCTTTTTAGATCTGACACATATATATATTATTGATTTTAATGTAGTCTAAATTATTCATGTATTTAAATTGCTAATAAATATTTCAATACTTTTTATTTGATACAGTTCAAAATAAAGATTACGTTTTAAGTAAAAACCAAACTCTTTGATCATTTTCATCGATACTGTAAGATATATTGGAAATAAAACCTTCCTACCCAATGAAAAGTCAATATTTCACTTTTTTTTTAAACAAGGCTATTTCTCACTCGTAAAGTCAATACATTCTTTCTGTGTGCAATTTATTTCCAGCATTTGATGCTCAAAGAATTCCTTTGAATTCCCTCTCAAACTAGTAAATTATGCTTTAAGAATGTAGCGTGTGTTTTTACGTTTTTTTTATTTCCTTCCAATGACTAACAAATATTTTGCATCTGAGCTGAATTATGTTTCTTAATTAAAGCGAGCACGACATGTGACTAATTAACGCATTATCGATTCCTCCATTTTGCCCCGTTACCCTTGCATCGACATTTCAAGGGTCGAAGGAAGAAAATTTTCTTTTTAATCATTAAAAGTCGTTAATTAATATTGCATCTCCAGATTCGTGTTGAAATAGGACAAGGGGGAAACAGTGAGCGATGATTGGGAATTTAATGAACAACATAAGTTACTTATTTAAGATATTTCATGGAGTGCTGATGGTTTATAATAAAAAAAAATAGGAAATATTTAATTTTCAAAAAAAACAGGAGCTCATTTAAAGACATTAAGGTTAATGAAGCGTGTTGAAGTCATTTTACTTATTTTTACATTTAATTAAACATCAAAATTAAATTACTTTGATGCTTTGTCATTTCAAAGCGAATTTGAAAATTGATTTTGGGATTAAAATTATTAGTTTAGCTTTGAAAGCATTAAATTCTTTCATAATGGGTTTTTTTCCGACGCATAATTACTTTAACAGATGTACAGAAGAGAAAATACAAAACACATTTATTATTTATTCGGCAGGAATTAATATTCAGTCTGGAGATTTTTAAATTTATTTTCAAACCGACTGGGTAGATTTTTTCATACCCGTAATTAAATAAATCATTAACTTGTTTCTTTGGCTTAGACAGATAGGAGAGAACAAATGCGTTTGTCAAATAGAAGCTAAATGAGGAAAAACAAAAATTGAAAGGATAATTATTCCATCTTGTTTTAGTAATAAAATTTAAATTAATGTTAATGAAATTTTATATTGAAAGCTTTGTTTTCAGTTATTATATTTCGGTTAGTCAGAAACTGTAAGTGAATTATGATTTTAACTTTGACCATGATTGCGTAATAAGCATTAGAATTCCAATGTATTTATGTGTGGCTCATGGTTTGATACATTATATTAAGTTAATTTTGTATTAATATGAGAAAGATAATTTTCGGAAGATTGACATTCTAAATTTAAATATTTGGACGTCAGCTATTCTTCCTGTGGTTTGGTTTGGTTTGGTTTAAAGTGTAGTCATCGTTTATATTTGGGTAATAACCTGTGATCAAATGTATAGTGGTAATTATTTTGGTTTCTTTGTGTCAAAATATTTTAATACTAAATTCAACCAAAGGTTCTGAAAAACCACAGACATAAAATATAAAAATAAACTAAAAGCTAAATTAAAAGCATCTGAAACCAGCTTAAAAAAAAGTAAAATTTATTATAACGATATATATATATATATATATATATATATATATATATATATATATATATATATATATATATATATATATATATATATGTACACACAATCTGATTCTATCTTCCTAAAATTTACTTTATCCACACCTTCAAATTAGGTGCCACTCTAAATTAATACTGACAATAATTTTTCATCCCTTAAGTAAATATGTAAACATAAGAGAGATGACCTAATTTCAATTTCAAATATATGTAAAAGGGGGTACCTATGTGAGTTAATAGGGTGTGCCCGGAACACTGCTGGTTGAGGGCTGATCAGGATTGGGGGTGTATGGATCTTCCGTCGGTCTGGTCAGAGGCTTCCTTCTGAGTGTTTGGGGTGCTGCCGTAATATTTGATACAGGAACACTTCCCGTCGGACTTGTCAAATCGAATGGACTACCGAACACGTTTTTCTCCTTTTTTTAGATTTTTCTTATTTTATTAATTTTATCATTGTTTCCTCTTACTTCTTTTCGTCCAATCGGGATCGTTGTAAAAATCTAATTGGTCTGCTTAAACCCCCCCCCTTCAGACCGCCAACGTACAAAACCTTATCCCTTCTTATTGAGTACTGTCCCTTACGGACACATAAATAATTCTACAAAGGTACATTCTTATTTAGTGGCAAGTACGGAGACGGGATTCTAATCTGGGACTGGGATCAGAACCCCATCCGAAACAACCGTACAAGACAACAAAATCCATTGAATATAACTTCTATGGTCCTCTGTCGTTTTACAAAGTTGTGATGGGGTCAGATATAGATCCCGAACATTCTTGTATGAACTTACTTCTTGTATGAACGAATCAATTATATTACTGATCTAAATCGCCTCATCACATGGAGCTCTACAGTCTACTGTTTTGCACACGAGGGCTCATGAGACCGGGACCTACTGCTTTAAGCCGATTCCGAAAATCCATGCCATAGTGGGATTCGAACCCACAAACTCCGGTACCGACGATCAGCACCCTAAGCAATAGGCCAGCGTTCAGCCTATACTTTCTGAGAAACTTTAAAAAATATTTAATTTTTTAATTTTTTCAAAGCTAAATAGAACTCTAACTTTTAACTATGCTACCTACATTGTAATGATTAACACGTTGAATGCCACGGCAATATTCAGAAATCTGGCCTAAAATGACAATTTTACTTAATCACATTATATTATTCTTGGATTAATTATATTTTTTGTTCGTTTTTAAATAAATTTTCTGTTCAAGCAAGACAGATTAATTTTTTGTTCTTTTCCCAGAATGATTGCTTAATAAGCATTAGAATTCCAATGTATTTATGTGTGGCTCATGTTTTGACATATTGTATTCAGTTAATATTGTATTAATATGAGAAAGAAAATTTTCCGGAGACAGACAGACAGATAAAGAAATAGAGAGAGAGAAAGCGGCAGGTGGTAAAACACTATTTACATATTTCACGATTTTCTATGTAAAAAAAATCTTAATTTAGTTTAATAAGTATTGCAATCAATATCTTTTTACTAGCATTATATACATTTACCTTTCTCTGTTCC
>CM063511.1:5800058-5820058 GCA_032207245.1 Pardosa pseudoannulata
TATCCTGAAGATATTTTATTTTAGATAAATTAAAAGTGGTCATATTCCATCAATATTTTATTATGTCACAATTGCCAATTTTTAAACAAAAACGGATTTTATTATTTAAAATTTATGTATTTATTTATTATTTAAAATTTTATTTTTATATAACTAAATCATTCATGCTTAAATACAATAACTAATTGATTTATTTACGTACAGGTGAACAAGTGATTTTTAAATTTGGTGCAACTTTACATTTATTTCTAGGAATTATGAAACGACTTCTGACGTCATTCTGACGTGGATGTCGCCTGCGGAATATATGAACTACAGTAGAGTAGCACCCAATATGCTTATAGAATTAAATTAATAAATTTGAATCACAAGCAAACGATAGACTCCATGAAGTGCATGAAATAAAATGCTTCTCAACTTGTGGACAGTAAAATTTCAACTGCTTGGAATAATTTTAGTTAATTCATTTATCTTCAGAGTTAAAGGTGGATGAAAATTATTTATTAAAAAAGTTTAGAAGAATTAATTGCTAATAGTAATATCATCAAAAAATAGGGACAATAAAGATCCTCAAAGTTTTGTAAGTATATAAAAATTTGTGTTTATCATTAGAAAGCTCGACAATTCCACACTATTAAAATGTATGAGTATTAAGTATATATATTTATAAATGTATATAATGTGTGCATTTGAATATTGACTAAACGTATAAGAACCCACTATTGATTTTTAAATTTGGTGCACTTTTAAGCTTATTTCTAAAAATTATTAGAGATATAAACTGAGCAGAGTGAAAATTTTACTGTAAATTTATCTATAATTACTATCTTAAATTATACAAAGTTTACGTTATTTTTTTATTGTATTATTACTTTTAAAATCATATTACTCAAAATAATTTTTTATGTTATTTATACAACATTAATGATACAATTGTTGGTAATACTTAAGAATACAGTACATATTTGTTAAAATTATTGGCGATGTTTACTAAGACACAAAGACACTCCCTCCGAACATTGTATTTTTTTAGCGACTTTGATTGAGGCAGAGTGCGCCATTGAAATAGAATTATAGGTACAGATACATTATAGACGCCGTGGTTTTTTTAACTAAATTTTTTTTGGCGATTTTTATCTTTTTTTAATCTTTTTTGGCGATTTCTGACGTTAGTACCCAACAATATTCGAGAAATTTCAGGATATTCTTGGTGTCGTCTAAGTCAGGCTGTATTTTTTAGTTTTTATCATTTTATGAGATTTAGAAATTTAGTTATGGCGGGTTTAGTTATTTTGATTTTTTTACTTGGTGATTTTTTAAAACACGCGTTTTTCTGTTGGTCGCCAAAAAAACATGTAGGACGGGGCCGTCGTCTATAATGCACCTGTTCCAAATTATATACTAGTAATTAATTAACACAAACCCCTTAGAAACCCGGCATTTATGCTTATGGCCAATTAATCCCTCAACAATTTACAAAGCCATCTGCTCCAAACTATTAAAATTTAGCCACAGCGAATCATTAATCTGTATCTAATTTTCTAAGCATTACGTTCATTTAATATATAAGAAAAGGTTTGTTCAAGGAGAGTTGGATAATAATATAATGTAAATCAAAATTCAAATAAAGATTGTGTGTACATGGAGAGATAAGGAGAAAATGTTAGGCTACCATGCTTAGAGATTTATCGCCAAGTTGGCGGGGGTACCCTGTTCTTGTGTCAAAATCAGTTGTTTAGCCAGATGACAAAAATGTCGCCACTACAAAAATATCTCCAGTGGGGGACCGTATCCCAGTTCCCCGCCGAACCAAGTTCAGTGGACATGGCAAGCGTGGACGATATCGCCAAATTCTAGAACCCAGTTTTCTGACAAACCTTGCTCTATTTTTTTATTTTTTTATTTTAATTTATTTTATTTATTTATTTATTTCAAAATTTGTATTCATCCTGACAAAATTTCAAAACTTTTTTTGTTCAAAATATGATTTGAAATTGGGTACAAACTTAATACAAAACGAAGCACAAATTGTAAACATCACTTGGCAACAATTTGGCGATCACTTGTACAAAAATAGAGCCAAAAACATAGAAGCCGGCCCCCGGAACTGGGATTCTACCCTAATGTTGTTCGTAAGTATAGCCCTTCCAAGCTTTATTGAGAATAACAAAATAGGAATAATATAAATAATTGGAAGTTTATTACAATTAAATGTATTATATTTCAGATATTTTATAAGATTCTTTTGTTATATTTTAAAATTATTTGTTATATTGTCATTGTTACGTTATTTAAAATTTCATTTTAATGCATAACACATTAGTGTTCCAAATAGCATTAAGCAAATAGTTTATTTATGAACGGGAGACAATTTTACTTAAGAAATGGTAACTGTAAAATATAAGTAAAATTGATAGACCTCTGCTATGTTTGATTTATACTAACTTCATTAGATTAATGCACATTGAACATATAAGCTATTGCGTTGTCTCTGAATGTAGGATTACCGGATACTTATTTCGTTTATTTTATATATATAATTTTAAAATAACTACGTTTTAATCTAACTGAAGTTTTAACAAATAGGAACAGATGTAGTGTAGAACTACGTCTGAGACTGTGTTGCTATTGGTACCGAATATGTAGGCATAAATACACAGAAAGGTAAAATAGTCAGAATAATAGGGCAATATAAGGGCAAAAATAGTCTGAATTTAGAATGTATGCAGAAAAGAAATTTACGAATCTTAAATTTGATTAACGATTAACAATCAAACGATGATTAAACGACATTAACGATTTTTCTGGAGTTACTCGAAATTTGACATAAAAATTTAATAACGTCTTGATTTATCGAAACAATCGAACGAAAAATGTCTTCTTCTGCCTAATTACATTAAAAATATTTAAAACGAAGTTTAAACCACATCCTCAAACAAAAGTAAATAAATAAAATACCATTTTTTTGTGCGTTGCCTACTAATTTTTTACTGGGCAATAATTTTATATCGTTTCCTTACTTATATTTATTTGTTTAAAATTTACCGCAGTCTATAATCGGGTTATGAAATTCTGAATTCTTACATTAAAATTTTAACTTTCAAGATTCATACATAAGCAAAATATTTACAATTTCATTCAGCGATCATCACTTGGCGCCCTTTATGATTCGTATAGAATGTTGAGAATGTGTCAAATGAACTCACTATCACGTTTAGAATGACGCAATATTCGAGATAATCCATGGGATACCAGGTTACATAACTATTTTTTTAATAAAATTTTTTAGAGTGTTTATACGTTATACATATCTACATATCTGAATCCATCAAATCCAAAATTTAAAACACTCTTGTGTCATTTAATAAAGAAAGCTGAAAAATATGGCATCTTAACACCGCAGTTTACGGGCAAAACAGATTATATACATAGTTATAAATGTGGTTATCCATTATTAATAAACTATCATATTCGTCAACAATCTTGCAGTTTATGAGGTTTAAGATTTTTATGAATGTGAATATCTAATACAATGGTTCTAAAACTTTACTTGGGAACATTTATTAAAAAGACCGAAGGCTGGGTAATAAATGTTCCCAATATGCATGCATGTAATGTAAAGAAGACATTACATGCATGCATGCATGCATGCATATTATATATATATATATATATATATATATATATATATATATATATATATATATATATATATATATATATATATATATATATATATATATTACATGTTGAAAAATACATCATGTAGTATAGAAAATCGTGGAATTTTGAATCGTTACACTGTGGTTTCTGGGCAATATTGTGCACATGCATTTTTATACTTGGAATGTCTGTTGTTTAAACTATCATATTTGTGAATAATCTACAGTATACAAGATTTATTCAATATTTCTCTTAATACGTCTATCTTTAATAGTGGTTCTAAGACTTTAATAGAAAACAATTTAATACCCAGACCGAAGGCTGGGTGCGAAGCAGCTAGTAATGTTTAATCTTTGATATATTTTTAAGTTTTCATAATTTTACTTAAGCGATAATTCTATAATTTAAAAAAATATCGACAATAATTATTTTTTAAAATTAACAAGTCTTTAAATTATCGATTGAAATACAATTATCAGTAAAACTTATCAATTATTATAAAAAAAAATGTTTTAATTATAATGGAATTTCAAGACACTTTTTGTTTAGATTATAATATAACAATGATAAATAGTTTGAATCGTACATGAAATAAAGAACATGCTCTTCTTCTGCCTATCCTGATTTAGTCTTATTTTTTAATACAACAGTTTTGCTCCTCAAGAAATTTTTCTTATCTCTTCATTAAATTTATATATTTTTATGTTTAATACCTTCACCAGAATAACGCATGAAAAACTGTATCCATTGATTATATGAATATGTAGTACTCACATCATGTGCGTGTATATATATAATCCATTAATTATAAAACTGCTGGATATTATAGCCCTTATTACTTTTACTTGCCCGGGCTACTGGCCAAGGAGAAGAATAATCAGCTAGCAGCAATAACGAACTATGCAGTCTGACCACATTGAAGAGTATGGCACAAGTCTAATTAAAACTTTACCTCTAATAAAACAAACATCTTTACTAGTCAACGACAAACAAAAGAAAGACACAAAAATCACTCTGCTCGAACAGAGGTGCACCCGAGAGTGAAGACAGAAAGAATTTCAAAAGGTAGAAGAAACTTACTAAGCTAATTTAAGTGATAAGATCTGGAAAAACGTAGAGCCATTTGAGGGCTACAGCTGGAAAAGATATTGAATAGACAGAAAATTTGCATCTATAGGACAGAAAGCCTTGAGAAATGTTTCGAAATAATTTTAAGTTGAGGACGCTCCTTTGATTAAGACATTTAGAGGCTGTGAAAAAGATTTTAAGGAATGAGAATGGGAGAGAGCAGGTTTTTAAGGAAATATTAAAGTTAAATAATTTTGATATGTTACATATTATATATGTTACTGTGAATGCCCGAAATTGGAGAATGTCGACATTCACAGGTGAATGTCGACATACACCAAATACCTCGGTGAAAAACCAAATATTTTATTATATTCTTATATATATTCGTACTATCACCGGTGTGTGTCGACAGTCCCCATGAACTGATGGCGAATGTAGAAAAAAATATTTTTGTTACATTTTTAAATTATACTTTATTATTAAAACATATAATGATATATGTTAAAATAACACATACCATGGAATAATACTCCAAAGTCCCCGTGTCTATTTCAAAGGAAAAAATCAAAGACGAACTTCAACCTACTACACCTTTTATCAAGCCCTGACTAAACAGCAGAAGTTTATTTCTATTAAAAAAACGGCCACAAAAAATAATCTTCCGATGCATGCAACGAAAATGTTACAAACCTCAAAAAGAAAATTTCCTCCTGCTCAAATTGATGACACTGTGAGAATACCAGTCTCTGATGTTGACCGTGTTCATACATATGCCCGAAATGTATTGCAACAAATAAGATAGTATAACGTCAATCAGATAATTAAGTTAATTATTGATATGTCTGTTCTAAGAGTGTTCGGTTTGTTTTAAGTCCAACAGTTACATGTGCTAGTACTATAGATTTGACTGAATTTCTGAGAAGAAAATATAAATATTCTACATGTTCAACATTCACCATTAGTGCATGGTGAATGTCGGTATTTACCTGTGTAAGTCAGAAATAAGGGTATTCTGCAAATATTTTGGACATGCACCAAACGACTACGTGAATGTTGACATTCACCGGTGAAAGTTGACATTCTCCAGATTTCGGTCTTTCACCGTAACATATACATATATATACATATACATATATATACACACATATATATATATATATATATATATATATATATATATAACCATAAATAACCATCTACATTACATTAGAGGTATATAGCGCAATAAATTTATTTTCTATTTTAAATTATCTTACAGTTAATTTTAACACTATGTCAAAATTATTAAAATATTATGTACAATTAACAAATATAAAGTAGTTATTTCTATTCTAAACAACATTGAATATTTATAACCTAAGAGATTACAAGAAAATTTTTACAACAAATATTTTTCTTAGATACTCTAATCCGTTTTTTTCTTTCTCGGATTAATACAGAAGCTGCTTAATCAGGAGTAAACCTTTCTTTAAAAAAATGTAACCTTCCATTATTTTTCCACTCACCCTTGTTTTTTTCTCGCTATCTCTTTTCATAAATGCCAAAAATCTTTTCATTATAATGGAATCTCGAAACATAATTTTTCTTTAGATTATAATGAAAATGAAAAATAGTTTGTTCCCTAAATGAAGTAATCAACATCCTCCTCTTTCCGGCAGTGTTGTTTTTCTTTTTTTCTTTTAACAAGGAGGAATGTTGCGCATCAAGGAGAGTTTTTTTTTCTTTCTCTCCGCATAAATTTATGCCTTGATTTTACGTTTTATGCCTGATCAATATTTTCTCTCGTGAAAAGTTGTTTTCGCGGAGGCAGCGCGTTCATCGATTTTTGAAGAAACAAAAGAAAATGTCTAGCTGAACAAAGCTGCCTTATTTATCAACAAAGTGGATTTAAATTTTTGAAGGAAGACATAGATAGGTAATTAGAAGCACAAGATGATGCGGGATAGAAATTTATGTTAATCAGAAAAAAATTTAGATATCATATACATTCATTTAATTAGATCCGATTGATTTCAAAGAAATTTATTGAAATAATTTTTAATTACTTATAAATTCTATAAATATACATCGGGAAATTCTTTTTATGGAAACCTATCATGCTGAACATATCTAGATTAAGAGATATTTTGCTTATATTCCCTTTACTTTGTATATCTATATTTTACATTTTTCTAAAATGGAATTTAAAATTCCAAAAATTAACCTCTTGCCTTATGAATCGAGCGACTATTGTGTGTGCCAATTTCAATGAAGGCTTTTCTCATGCGTCGCGACCAGAAGCAGTTTCACCACTAAATTTCGCTAACGTTTTTTTACAGGACAAGCTACAATGCTATCTTTAGATGTATCCAAATCGGTATCTGTTTCAATTTCTAAGGTGTCATCAGCACACTTTACAGCATCGTTATTAGTATCCATTTTCCTTTTTGCCATTAGGTTCAATTTTTAGATTTTTTTAAGATTTTTTTAGGCACCAACAGTTAATTATTTGTTGCATATAATATAATGATCTATTGCAATTACGCCTATGAATAAACAACCCACTTTTATATTGCAGCTGTAACAAACTTATAACGCAAAAGCAAAAACTTTATCGCCTAAAAACAATAACATGTCTGACACGAGCTTTTCACTTTTGGCCAGACAGAATCATCCCGTGTCTGACACGATTTTCTCACTTTAGGTACAGCAGTACTATCACGTCTCCCATACGTTGATTTAAGTCAAAGGGTTTAATAAATTAAAAACGATAAAACTAGATGCAGTTGACATTAACGAAATTTTAAGAATGTTACAATTTTACTTTATTTCAAAGTGAACTTCTGTTAAGTGGGTCTGAGTTACAATAATATATTTTTTTTAATTATAATCGTGTGTATTAAACTTTTTTTCCAAACATACATATATAAAGTAATTACTGTATAAAAAAATAATATATTTCTTAAAATTTAAATTTCAAAAATTTTAAAGAAATTAAAATTGTAATACATTTTTATTTTGATATAGCCCATAAACGAATAGTTCTTTTTAAAATTTTTTTCACTTTTGTATAAAGAAAAGGATAAGATATTTTGTTATTGATATTTGCAAAAATATTGTTTATAAATTTTAAAATAGTTCACAAAGTGTAAAATGTTCATAATGTGTTGTGGAGGCAATTTTCGGTATTACATGTAATGTTTTAAAAACTATTGTTTTTTAATTAAAACAATTGAGTATAAATAAAATATCGAGTATAAATAAAATAAAATAAACGTTTTTATTATATTTTATTTATACTCGAAGACAAAATCAAAACAATACAGCACATGTATATTAAAAAATACCTATACAAAATTACAACCAGGTAGAATTGAATACAATGAGGCATATCAATTTAAAATCGACAAATTTTGAAAAAAAAATTGTAAGATGATTAAATTTAAAAATTTCAGTACTCGTGTTGAACGTTCTAATAATGTTTAATTAAAAAAATAAAACTGTGAAATGACTTAAATTTTTCATATGCTTCCAAATTTGCGACAGACATAGGATAATTTGTATATGTGCCTAGGTAGCTCTATCGGCAAACGCAGCTATCCCGTAACTGGAGGATTACGGGATCGGGGTTCCAGCTACCCTAAGATCCACCGTGTTCGTTAATGGCGACTTGGGCACTTAAAATATGTTTGTGGTCGCACTATCCTCCAATAATAAATCAGGGGGTGACAGGTCAAGCCTGGGGGTCCTCTAATTGGTCAGTTCTTCTTAAGTACGAGGACTCAGAGGAACAAAGTTCACCGCAGCAAGGCTCTTCTTGCCTTCATTCGAGCGTCCTCTCACCCATGCGATTAGTTCGCCCTGTTGGAATTACTTACAGCATAATTTGTATATGAGAATAATTTTCGAGAACCGCTGGAGAAGGAGTGGTGTACATGGTGTGCATTAATGTTATAAGTACAGTATTTACTGATTTAGTTTTCTTAGAAGCGTGTTTCTTTTAGCTGTTCATTAAAAGTCCCTGCTTTACAAAATTTCTCTTGATTTCCTAAATGAGCCATAAAAGCTGATATAATTTACTCTTTAAATTCTTCAAATATAAAATCCGTAGAGTGGTCCCGTAAAACATTTTATAAAAAGTTTTTTTTAATTTAATATTTTTTAATCACAAAAAAGTAGATGCATATGCTAAATAAGCCACTATTTCAAAGTAAAAATAGATTGCATAAATATAATTATTAAGTAATTAGTGATATATAATCAATAATCTAAGCGAAGATAAAAAAAAAAATTAGCCTAATGATGCAAAACATGAAAAATATGCAAAAACCGTACCATTAGAATGAATCAGAAGAGAAAACACATTAGAAGAAAAACTATCATTTTGTGGATCACTATCAATAAAACTAATTTTGTGTATATAAAGTAGAAAATGCGCAGATTAAGCAGTAGAAGCAAGTGAGAACCAACATTGCCTGAATTGCGAACGGTTTGGTTTGGTTTGGAGTGCTAAGGTGTACTATTTTGCTACACGAGCGCTAATGTGACCGGAACCTACTGCTTAAAGCCGATTTCGAACGGCTACGAACATCCATGCCACAGTGGGATTCGAACCCACGAACTCCGGTACCGAAGGCCAACACCTTAACTAATCGGCCATCGTTCGGCTAGAATGGCGAACGGACAAATCTGTAGTATTCTCAACATAGTGCCCGTACCGCGCTCGGGTAAAACTGGAGAGTGGTTAAAAGCATAGTTTAAATTTATTTTTCGCAAATTATATAATTTTCTTTATTTCCAGGTTAGTTTGATCGTCAAAACCTAACAATGTGATTGTAGCTTTTGAAAGGAAAAACATTCTGTCATAATAATAATGAATATTAACTTTTCGTTTGAGAATTTGCAAATTAATGCTCCATAAGTATGAAAAAAATCAAATTGTTACACATTTATTTTGAATTTTGCATATTTCTGTAATTGATATCACTAAAAGACAAAAGTTTATAAATAATTTCATTTTACATGTTAAAAATATATTTCTTTATAAGGCATAGAGACTTTTGTTAATTAATTACTTTAATATATTACTCTGATGTAAATTTAATTCAAAGTTTTGTAGGATATACTTTTATATAAACTCCAAAAAGAAAAAGTAAGTTCAATTAATTAGTTTCAAAGCAAAAGTTTATTTTACTTTTTTTTTTTTAACTGAGCATCACGGTTATATTTTCTGTGATCAAACTTTATATACATTGTTTTAATACTTCAAAGAAAAATCTGAATTTGACAAAATGTGTATGCATTAAAGCCAACTTTCAAAATAATATATTTAATACAGTTTCTGGAATCTTACCAGTTTCTTTGAAATTTGACTTCCAGTATTAATTTTTACGTGTTTGAGAAATTCTTGAAAATAAACTAAAAAAAATTGGCGACACAAACAGTTCATAATTAATTCCTAACTTAGAAAATATACTCTTTCATACTCATTTATTTTAAGAGTAGTAATTTGTTTAAGACATTGAAAATTACCCTGATAGACAACTCTTTAAATGTACTACTCAATTTTTCCATTTTAAAATAAGAATTCCATTTAACTACTTTATTTACTCTATGCATTCGAAATTATAAAGGCTTATTTCAAATAGAAAGCTATGATAAAAATTAAATTTGAATAAATTTTTTATGTCCTTTGCTAAATTAAGCAATTTTATGTTTCCATCGCCAAAATAAGGATTTTTTTAAATACTTTTTTTATATAATTTTCTGAACGAAAGAGTAACCAAAAATGTATAAAATAAAAACTTTCTAACAATCAATTGTGTCCCAGAATATGAAATTGAATCAATTATATGAATTATTTTTTGTTTATTTTAGTTTTTTTATTAAAAGTAGCTTCTTAAGTAAATAATTTTCTTTAAAAAAGCA
Source organism: Pardosa pseudoannulata (assembly GCA_032207245.1). NCBI lineage: Eukaryota > Metazoa > Arthropoda > Arachnida > Araneae > Lycosidae > Pardosa > Pardosa pseudoannulata. Next base: position 5,810,700 of record CM063511.1, read on the forward strand.
ATCTATTCTCTGCAATTTGATGAAAAAAAAAGATAAGATGATTTTTCTTAATGGAGACTTTAATGTTTGTTTGCTCAGCAAATTAAGTATTCTTATGTAGCTTATAAAAAGTTTAAATTTTCAGTATTCGACAAAAGATGATTTGAAATGCATCTTTGATATTTTTTATACTACTTTCGTAATAAAATGAAGAATACAAATTTAATTAAAACACTAAATATTGTTTTTTATTTATTCCGTACTTTCATTTTAAGATACAAAATAAACTAAAGCACTAACTATACTTTTAAATCATGGAGAATTATTTGTTCAAGATTTAATCCTTTAAGATATAATATAATATTCTCATAAAAATAAAATCATGAATAAATATGTACTTTTGTTTCCATCTTTCATACACGAGCATAAATTGTCTTGTGACTCTTCATAATAAACTGCCAATTCTCATATAAGATTTCTAAACAAACAAATTCAGAAAATTGTAAAAAAAAAGTTCTATAAACTCAATGTTTAACTCTATTTTCAACCTTTATACCTAAATTAGGAAATAAAGAAAAACTAGTGTAGTGACTATTTAAGAATATATTATTAAAGCATGCCAATAACTATTACAAAGCGAATGGCACATACCTATTGTATGTGCTGACACCACACATACCACTTGTAAGATGGTTACTCTGAAATTTTTTAGATAAGCTCAGACGAGAATTTACAAAATAATAATGGTTTAATTTTAAAATACAAAGTATTTTAACACAGACGATTTTTACCGACTTACTTCAACTTGTTTAGCTTAGAATAAATTTGAAACAGAAGAGGAAATGGAGTTTACGCGAGAACATTTTCGCGCTATGATTTTCTACAGTTTTAAAGCAGGATTAAAGCGAAAAGAATGCTTTCAGTGGTTGCAGTTGGCATTCGGGGATGAATCTCTAGCTCGTGATACTTTATTCAGACGGTTTAAAGAATTGAGCAGAGGTCACTATTTTCTTCAGCATGAAGAACACACAGGAAGGCTGCCGTCGGCAGTCATCCCGGATAATTTATCTGCCATACCAAAAATGTTAATGGATGATAACCACTGTACCTATCCAATTATACAAATGGAACTTAACATTGGATCCGCAGCCATACATAAAATTATTAATGAAGAATTACATATTAAAAAAGTAGTTTGCCGTTAGGTTCCCCATAATCTAACTGAGCACCAAAAAGGGGAGCGTGTCAGAATCAGTAAAGAGACTCTTAAATTGCTAAATGATGGTGGTCACCTCATCATTTGTAACGGGTATCATTTGCAAAATTGTAACGGGTGATGAAACATACATACCGTTTTTTGACGTTCCAATACGTCAAGAAAGCAAAGTATGGGTCTTTGAAGATGATCCCACGTCGACAATGGTGAAAAGACATCGCGCACTGAAAAAAGTGGTGTATGCCGTTTTCTTTAGTAGTATGGGATTGGTCAAAGCCATCCAGTTTGAAGGACAGAAGACAGTGACAGCAAACTGGTATATCACTAAATGTCTTCCACAAATTCTACAAGAAGTAAATGTTAGGGGACTTATGCTTCACCATGACAATGCATCTTCACATACAGCCGGATTAACAGTTAAGTTGCTTAAACCAAAACAAATTAAAGTGATAGAACAACCGCCGTATTCACCTGATCTAGCTATGTATGACTTTTGGTTATTCTTTAATCTAAAAAGGAACTTACGAGGAAGTCGTTTTCATTCAGAAGAAGAGATGGATGTGGCTATAAATGCATTATTTCATCTGTTATAAGAAATGAATGGCTTGAGGTATTTAATCTGTAAAAAATCCGTCTACAAAAGTGCATTGATGCTGGAGGAGATTAATTTGAACACACCTAAATTTTTGTAAGTATAACTTTAAAAACCTAGTTGTATCTCAAAAATTTCAGAGTGACCCTCGTATGCGTCCCATTGATAAAGTCTGAATGTTGTAAAGAGATGAAAGGAAAGTCATCATTATGAATGCCCATAATGAATCAAAAACATTTCCAGCAGTATGCTCTTTAGTAGCTTTGATGCTGCTATATCTTCAGTCACTGAAAACACGAGGCATTTTAGGGCACTCGATATTTTGAATAATTTTTGATTGGACTATACACGCACACAACACAGTTAACAGGCTAAAGTATCAGATAGCTTTAAAGTTTTGATTTACGAAATAAAACACATATTTATTACAATTTATCAAAACATTTATATGTAGTTTTATACATATATAGTTTTAAATTGATCTTGTGTTTCATGAACTATTTTTTCCTTATTTGGTAAAATTTTATTTTATTTTACTTTAAAAATTAAACTCTTGAAAAGAATAATACTAAATATCAATTTTACATATAGATTGTTGTTAAAGAGCTTATACAAATTTCATTATTACACCAGCATAATGTTTATCGTTTTAAAGAATCAACAACAGCTTATAGTTTTGAGCATCATAAGTATGGAAAGTATTATGTCACCATGTAAGCGAAAATATATTTTCCAGAAGTACAAATTAAAATACAAAGCAATTATATATTATTATTGTCTGAATTACCCACTTCAATAACAGAGTATTTCATTAGCAATCTTTAATCAATAAACGTATGTATAACAATATCTCGTATTTTTAAGGCACTACCTCTTTGTTTAAGAATATCATTTATAAAGAGTCATTATATTTAAAACTTATTATTTTCCGGAATATATCTTTAAATGCATTTAAAGAAGTAATTTCTAAAGTAAAATGCTTATAACAGCAAAATATGCGGGACAAATAAGAATGGGTGTCAATAGTCTTTTACAAATTTTTAGTAATTAAGAAAATTTTCAAGGAAACTAATTGTTAAAAATGCATTTTTACTTTCCTGAACTATTGGCACTTAGGAGGTAGTATATATTTATTTGTATGTTTATTTCTATAATTAGAACTGTCTATGTATAACGTACATGAAATGTTTTACTTTTATACTGTATCTCAGTTGAAATATTCTCTTTTGAAGTGAAAATCGCCCTAAATGTTGTAAATTTCAAAATCTGACATTTTCGTTAAATTGCTATACTTCAGTAGGTATCAAAATGAATTTTTAACAAGATTAAAGTTTTCAAACGCTTTCTATTTTATTGGTAAAATGAAGTTCTTTAAAAAGGGAGAATGTTATTTTATTTAAATAAACAATTCACTCTGACAAATATAATTCTGAACTGCACGAATAATTTTTGAAATATAAACTTTCGCATCATGTATAGAAGAAACAAACACGATATATTTTAAAATATATGAAAATTTTATTCCTTAAATATATTTTGAAACGTAAATTATCTTAACTATATTAAAATCACTGTAATATTTTTCTCAAATTTACAATTTGGCTGCCACACCAACTTCGCAGATATATGAACTGAACTCCAATATAGTTTATTTAATTAAAGGCATGTAATTACACAAAAACAAGTAAAAATGTAAAAATTTATAACATACTTTGGTAAACGGAACTTCATTGCTTGTATAAATTTGTTCAGTTTGAAAAAAATCGGAAAATCTGAGAGCCTGCCATGTTTGACACACCTAAAAGAAATAGGATGAAAAATTGAAATTATTTAATTTGCAAAAGCAATTTTTAGAAGCACATCATACGTAAAATTTATTCTTTATCGAAAAAAGTTATTCTTTTAATGTACCGCCGCCTCAATTCACATTTATAATCCTATTAACCGATTCACAAAATCTTCCAATGTGACATGTTACCTTATATGTGTATTTTTTCCAGTTTAGTCCATATCAGTGATATTTAAAATCAAAAGTGTTGAAATTATTCTGAGCAGAAAGGTCATTATAGTTTACAGTAGGCAAATTCTTTTAAAATGGAAATAGTTTTGAAAATTTTCACCTATTGTAAAGACAATGAACTTTCGAAATTATACAGAGATAGACAGAGAGGGAGATAAGGACAGGGAGAATATGACCGAAATAGAGAATAGAGAAAGAGAGAGAGTAAACTAGATAAGAATTTAACAGTAGGTCTTTAAATGCAATCAATGCTTGTGATAAAAATTGATACTTATTAGTTTTAAACAATTATAGGTCTCAGGCAGAATTAATACCCCAAGCATAAAGAGACAGAGAGAAACTAAATATAATGAAATGAAAAAAATTCTATTCATTTTTATTCAATTCGTCTTTTTAGAATAGTTACTTATTAGATTCAAACATATATGCTATTCAAGCAAAAATAATGCAATAAAAACACACAGGCCGAGAAAGAGAGAGAAAGTAAACTAAATATCACGAAAGAAAATAATGTTACTTAATTATGCTTCAGTAATTTTATTCAATTCATCTTTATAAAACCGATATTTATTATAATCAAACATTCATGAATTTCAGACAAAATAAAGCAAAAATATATAGACGGAGAGAGACAAACAGAGGCCGAACTACATATGGGATCTAATTAGTGCTTAAACACAGATCACTCATTTCATGCAATGCTTGTTTATAGAAATAACTATTCAAACATTTAATTATCACAACCAAAATAAATGCAACAAACACACACACATACAGTAAACTAAATAAAAATAAAACTTCTTATCTGTATTCTTTAATTTTGTTCTATACATGTTTTTTAGAATAGATACTTATCAGATTTAAACATTTATTAATCATGCAAAAATAATGTAACACACACACACACACAGGGAGAAAGGGAAAGAGAAAAAAGGGGAGGTAGAGACAGAAATTAGAAATTAAAACCAATAAAAACAATATCAATTCCTCAATTTCATTTATAACTTACAGGCAAAAAAATCAATAATGAAAATTTGTTAATTAGGAATATATTATACACAAATAAAGATTCAATTTTCCTATTTAAATGCTTATTTTGTTTTATTTACATATTTTGTTCTCCATAAGCTCCGTATAAAATGAACAATTTTATTTTAATGAATTTTCTTTAATAAAGACTTTCGAATGTTTCAAGCATGTTAGTTTTTTTTAATGTTCCACATATATTGATAATTTGTTGACCTGTTTGTCAAAAAAACCGAATATGCATTTTTTAATAGTTCCGTTATGTGTCGAAATACATAATGTGTATCATGACCAAAGACAAAAACTTGCGAAAATGTTTTACAAGTAAATGTTCATTTAATAAAAGTTGTACATAACTCAAAAAAAAAAATGGTACCAATTATGGTTTTGAATGGCTTAATTTAGAGTTGTACGATTTAGCTTTTTTCTAGATGCCAGTTAATGAAACCTGGTACTAAAACTCGATTTCGATGGGATAGGACCATCCATGGAATCAGTGGAATTCTAACCCGTGAACTCTGGTACATAAGAGCAACGTTCTACCATATTCTCCATTGTACAGTGTACCTAGTTCTTTTTCTGTATATATAAAGGTAATTTAAAAGTAATTATATATCTTTAATTTATTCAATATATGTTTTTAAAACTATTTATTAGATTTAAACATTTATGCCTCTCAAGCAAAAATAGTGCAAAAATACATACACACATAGAGAGGAAGAGATACAGACATATAGAGAGATAGATAGATAGAGAGAGAGAGATAGTAAGATAGAGAAATAGATAAAGAGATAAAGAGATAGAGAGATAGAGAGATAGATAGAGAGATAGAGATATAGAGAGATAAATAGAGAAATGAAACAATTGAAAGAGAGAGAATAAGAGAAAGGGAAGAAAGTAAATTAAATAAGAAGAAAGAAAACAAATACTCGTTAACTATATTCCTTTAATTTTATCCAATTCGTCTCTTTAGATACTTATTAGATTCCGACATTTATGAATCAAACAAAATATGAAATACAAAAGCGTAATTGAGATTTAAAAAAAAAGAATCATTTATGAACAAATTTGTTTTCTCATTTTTTGCTACATTATTTTTTAATATCTCTCCTAACTTTTAAGAATCTTATTACTACTTATTACTCAAAAAGAAAAAAAATATAAAGCTTAAAATATCAATCAAAAAATTTATTATTATTCTGCTTCCAAAATCTTCAAATAATGAAATTCGAATGTTTTGAAATGAAAATCATTTTTACATTTAAAAAAACTCAAGAAAGTAATAATCATCCTATTTCTATCAAAAAACAAAAGAGAGTTTTTGCATTAGCACTTTACTTATTTTTCACGAGAAAATATATCAATGTATGTTTTTTGTGAAAAATACGACATTACAAATTAAAAAGGTCGCAAAACAATGTAAACAAATATTAAAAATTTATAGGAATTGATTCGTGTTGAAAGATTTAAGGATCGTTTCTTATACGGCCAAGCACTTTGAACCTTTAGCGTTCATAGTTATTGTTTTATTAATGTTATTTTCAATGCAAGGACGCTTTCTCTTATAACATTTGCTTATAACAATCCGCACATGTTTGTTGGCTGTTTCTCTGTGGTCGCATTAAATACGTGAACAGCGTTTCTCAAAGGACACAACACAGAAAAAAAGTGGGTACTAGTAATTTAGTAAATAACTGAGTAATTTAGAGAGTCGAACGATGGCCGATTGGTTAGGGTGCTGGCCTTTGGTACTAGAGTTCGTGGGTTCGAATCCCACAATGGCATGGACATTCGTAGCCGTTCGGAATCAGCTTTAAGCTGTTGGTCCCGGTCTCATTAGCGCTCATGTTGCAAAAAGTAGAAGGTATCATTCCAACAAAACCAAACCTAGTAATTTAAAAGCAGATTTCAACCAAAAAATCCCTTGATTTGGTCTACCAGCTCCAGAGGTAACGTTTGGGAACTTCTTAGATATTGCGAATACATACCTATATTACATGACTTAGCCTCTATTAATGAATACGGCGTATCATTTGTCAGCTTCGGCATCAAACCGACAACCTTCAGATTATCAGATAGATCTCTTTGTTAACTGAACCATCACCGCTTTTCACAGCTATGTTAAGTAAGAGAATTTACTCATTTTATCTGAAATGTAAGTCTTGAATAGGTATAGTGTTGTTTTTTTAGCAAAATGTCCTAGAGTTTGGAATTCCTTGTTGGCATTAATCTGTGTAGCCATTAGGAATAAGTTTTATCACCTTGAAGAAGACGTATAATATATTCAACAACTTTTAGATTTCCCTAGTCGATTTTCTATTCTTTATACATTCCGAAATTACAGATATAAGAATCTGTCTAGTGGTAATAAGAAGTATACGATTGTCACTCTGAAATTTTTGTGATACAACTAGGTTTTTAAAGTTATATTTACAAAATTTTAGGTGTGTTCAAAGTACTCTCCTCCAGCATAAATGCGTTTTTGTAGACGAATTTTCCACAGATTTAATGTCTCAAGCTGTTAATTTCTGGGAATAGATGAAAAAATGCATTTATAGCCACATCAATCTCTTCTTCTGAATGAAAACGACGTCCACGCAAGTTCTTTTTTAGATTAAAGAATAAACAAAAGTCACACATAGCTAGATCAGGTGAATACGATGGATGTTCTATCACTTTAATTTGTTATTGTTTAAGAAACTCAAATGTTAATCCGGCTGTATGAATTGTCATGATGAAGCATTAGTCCCCTAATATTCACTTCTTGTATAATTTAAGACATTTAGTCGTATACCAGTTTACTGTTACTGTCTTCTATCCTTCCAACTTCATGGCTTTGACCAATCCCGTACTACTGAAGAAAACGGCATACATCACTTTTTTCAGTGCGCGTCGTCTTTTCGCCAAAATCGGCATGGGATCATCTTCAAAGACCCATACTTTTCTTTCTTGATGTGTTGGAACGTCGGAAAACGGTATGTACGTTTCATCACCCGTTACAGTTTTAGAAATGATGTGGTAGCCACATTCATTTAGCAATTTAAGAGTTTCTTTACTGATTCTGACACGCTCCCCTTTTTGGTGCTCAGTTAGATTATGGGGAACCCGAAGACAAACTACCTTTTTCATGTGTAATTCTTCATTAATAACTTTATGTATAGCAGCGGATCCAATATTAAGTTCCATCTGTATACTTTTGATAGGTACAGCGATTATCATCCATTAACATTTTTCGCATGTCAGACATATTATCCGGGATGACGGCCGACGGCGGCCTTCCTGTGTGTTTGTTCTTCATCCTGAAGAAAATGGCGACCTCTGCTCAATTCTTTAAACCATCTGAATACAAAAGCACGAGCTGGAGATTCATCACCAAATTCCAATTGCAACCGTTGAAACCATTCTTCTTGATTTAATTCTGCTTTAAAATCGTAGAAAGTCATAGCGCAAAAATGTTCTCGCGTCAACTCCATCTTGTCTTCTGTTTAAAATTTATTCTACGCTAAACAAGTTGATGTGACCCAGTAAAAAATTGTCTGGCTGTATTAAAATAGTATTTTAAAATTAAACCGTTATTTTTATTTTGTGAATTCTAATCTACGGGTATCTTAAAAATTTTAGAGTAACCCTCGTATCTATTTTATATATCGCACGTCACCATGTATGGGATGGAAAAGCTGCAACTTCAGCTTAGGTTTTCATTTCCAGCTGTATACACGGGTTTCTCATGTGACAGCAAAAGATGTTCATCTGATTAAAAGGTTTATCACAAGTAAACTTGAGCTTAAATAAATCGTTGAAAATGTTTCTGTAAATACAAGAAACCTCTCCACTAGTCAATAGTAAAAGGAATCGAACTAACAAATCTATTTTCTAGAGTAATGAGACCTTAATTTAAAAGGCGTTATGCATACATGATACTCCAATCCTCAAAGGCTTAATAAATTTCGGTCTAGTTACCTCCTCATACCAAGAGAAAAAAATTAAATTACCGAGCAAAAAAAAATCCACCAAGCATGAAACTTTGTTAAATTCTTACAGAGCCTTTATCTCCCTAGTGTTTCTAAATATTAACATAAAGATAACTGTGACTAAGTTTGTTAAAAAACGGTTAACACTTAACTAACTTTTTACCAATACATAATAGCAGCATACTGCGAAATTAGAATCTATAAAAAAATATCGATTCCTTAATTTCCTTTAAAGTTTTCATGTAGAAAAATCAATAAGGAAAATGTGTTAATTAGAAGTATTTTATAGGCGAATTAATAAAGTTATCAAGAGTAAGCTTAATGGAAGTTTGAAAACTTGAATACTTCTAATTGTTGATTTAGATATACATTATCTCTAACGTATAAAATATAATGCATTTATATACGTTTCCAATACTTAAACTAATATTGCTAAGAAAGCTATTATTTATTTATTTTAACATGGGGACAAGGAACTTCATAAATACATAATTTGAATAGAAATATAAAATGATTGTCATATTTAAAATTAGTTAAGCAGTACCTCATAATACA
>CM063511.1:5822558-5860058 GCA_032207245.1 Pardosa pseudoannulata
TTACTTAATTCTAAAAGCAATCTCTAATATAGAATAGATTTTTATATTTTACATTTTTTATCTAAAAGATATTATACTTTTTTTAGCCATGCGAATTTTAAATACAACTTTTTTCTAGTATGCTACTTTCAAACGTGTCTTTATTGTTTGAGAAATTAACCATCTCTTTCACAGAAACCTAGAGAAAAACCTTTCTTAAGAATGAAAAATTTTTAAGCAAGTAAGATAAAAAAATTTACTTGTAAAAGAGTAAAAGTGAGCTTAGGGAATAATCCTTTACTTTTTTTCGTGATGAATATATTTGTTGTCTTCAACTAAATTTTTTACTGATCCCCCAAAATAAAAGAAAAAATAGCATAGTCTTATACTTTGTTTTTCTCCAAGATCCACAAAACAGATGAATAATTTTATTGATTATGTTAAAAGTCCTTTGGCAATATTGGAGGAGGTTTAGCGTGAAAGAATATAATTGGATGCATATATATATATATATACATATATGTATTTTTTTATTGTTGTTGCAGTAAATGGAAAAGTTTGTTTTATCATATTTATTTCTTTGCTCCAAGATATTGCTTCCAGCTACGGAAAAGTGGGAAATATTTTATGCTAATCGATTTAAGTCATTTGGGATGACAGATGTTGCATTAAAAGCATTTGCATATGATTTAAATAAAAGTTATTTAACAGAGAGTAAACTTACAGATATTCTATTAATCATGGAAGAAAGGGGCAATTATTTTCTTCCGCTATTTAGGAAGAGAGGGATCACGGGAAGAAAAGTAATATTCTCATTAAGAAACCACTTTAAAGAAAATTGCAGTTGTTTGTAAAGGATATCAATTATCCTTGTTAAAAACTAATAAATATGCATTGTACAAAATCATAATTTTTATATTATCATATTGCATTAGAAATATAGCTAATTAAACAAGGGGATATTATCTATATTTTGCATGCATATATATATATATATATATATACATATATATACATACATATACATACATATAATATATATATATATATACATATACATATATATACATATATATATATATACATACATATACATACATATATATACATATATATATATATATACATACATATACATACATATATATACATAAATATATATATACATACACATGTAATTTATATTTAACTGACAACTAAAATAAAAACTGAAAATTCAGCAAAATATGCTAGGGAACTAAATACGTGTTTTGTTATTCGCGTTTATAAAGACAATTCCTCTAATGACTCTTTCCAAAATACTTATACGTTTGCATGTTCAACGTACAAAATTTGTACCTTTCTATCAAAACAGTGGTTTTACATTTTATCCAGTTTTTTTCATGAATTCGAAAGGAAAGATGTAAATTAACTTAATCTTAAACTGTGTGTGTGAGGGAGATAGAGAGAGATAGAGAGAGAGAGAGAGGGGAGTGAAGAAGGATGAGAGAGTGAAAGTGAGAGAGAGAGAGATAAAGTGAAAGAGATTGAGAGAGAGAAAAGAGAAAAAGAGAGAGAAAGGTAAAACATTTCTTCACCGATTACAAGGGTAATATAGCCCATGTTTCTAACTGTCAAGGCTAGATTGGCAATACAATTCCAATTTACTCATCGCGGCTAGAAAGACTCTCCTTCAGAAATATTTAAGTGCTTTATTTTCATCTTAATGTTACAGAACTTATCATTCACGTTTTGCACAGACAAAAGACAAATGTGCCTTTCTTTGATCTGTTAAAAGGTCGTTCTTTATCAAGAGAAAATCACGTAGATGAACTTCTACGAGAAAGAGTTTTAGATCCTAGTTTCTTTCATGGCTTGTTAAAATATTATTGGCAAAAATGCAATTAAGCGTCAAGATTGTAAAATTGACAACTGCGTTAGGCAAGGAAAAGAATGGGCCAGGAGTAGCAGTTATAAATTAAATCTTAATTTTTGGAAGCTGGAATGTTAGTTCAACTATTCATAGCTTTGATTTATTTTAAGTGACTGAGAAATTTAGGATTAAAAATATTTGAACTTCATTTAGAAGAATTTTAAGAAACTTTAAGGAGAATAATATTCAATAAATTTCATTTATATGTAATATTAATGTATAAATATATGTATATTAATGTAATGTATACATACTTCTTAAAATTTATGTATGTCTATTATCATATATTAACATATCATCAGACATGTATATCCCACATTTCTTAATTGCCAGGGATTGCTGAGAAGTTAAAAATTTATGCAGCCATGCTGAGAAAGCTTTTCACTTAAAACTGTAAGACTAGACGAAAAAATTAATCAAATTTCTTCATTTTCTGTATCGCGTATTTTCATACGCACAAACACACTTAATACATTCGAAAGTCACGGTGTATACGTGTTGTTGCGTGAATGTTGTTTGTCTACAAGAAGTGATCCATCACGTTGCGCATTTGTTGTGGGAGATATATTAAAGAAGCGGTTTTGCTATGGGTGAAAAAATCTAGTAGTCACAAAATGCACACCGAATCCACGGCGATTTTCTGGGTAATCTAATATCTGGACTATTTTAAATCAGCCGTTCATACCAGTTATTAATTCTTTTCTTACTTCAGTAAGTAGAACTGACTTTATCACCAATTATGGAGTGTGCAAATAATCATTTTAATGATGAATGGTACAATTAAAATGCAAAATACTTTAAGTATCGTTTAATTACCAATTGGCATTAATTTTTTATAGATTAATAGTTTAATGGATAGTTATTTTATATGTGCAATGATTCCTTTGCCTTTGTATATATACACATATATGTATATGATTTACACATGCATATAATGAATGCATGCATGCATACATACACATATATGTATATATACATGTATATATACACATCTATATACGTATATATACATACACACATATATACACATATATATACACATATATATACACACATATATACACACACATATATATACACACACATATGTAAGGAAAATTCTCAGGGGTTTTCAAAACTTAAATTAAGGGCTAAAAATTCTCGCGTTACTTTGCATTCACTTTTTGAACCCCTAACCAAAATTGATCACTGGGGATACAGTTTACGCCGTCAGAGAAGGGCCCTGACCAATTATACTCCTACATGGCCCTAGCTATAATGAAATGATTATCACTTTCGGTTCAGATTCTGTATTTCTGGTAATTCTTTTCTAGCAACCCTATCAAAGGTTTTCGAATGTTCCCTAGTAAATTCATTCCGGTTTCACATCTAAAAATAGAGTTCTGACGAGTAAGTTATAACATTCACATGACATATGGTGATCGCTAATTGGCTGGCACCTAACACTACAAATATAAGTGTTCCAACAGTTTCGAGAGTTCGTTAGTTCAGTCCCACTATTAAACTGTGGCAGTTTATTGGCAATACGAATAAATTATGATAGTTTGATTTCCAGTGTCTTCATTTCGTTTTTCTTCTCTTCTAAATCACTCAACAAGATTGCAGGGTAGAAATGTCCGCTCGGAACTTGCACTTCAAGATGAGGCAAAAAGCCTCATTCCATGTATAATACCTTCATGCATATATATGTATGAGTATATGTGTGTGTATCTATGTGCGATATATTTGTATATTACCAGATTGTTAAATACATTTTTGTAAAAGCTCAGCCTAAGAAAATAATGATTCTTTCCAACCCTCATTTTAATAGATGTGGAGGAATAAATTAAGAACTTTATTTCTTACAGTTAATAAGCAATTAAAAAAATTATGTTTATCGACAAAATAATTTCTCAAAAAAGAATATTGCTTTATTCAAAAATATGAAGGAATATTTTTAATATCCAATTAGAATAATTCATTCAAGTCGAATATATTAATTGCATAAGCTTCTTCCTCTTGTAGGACTGAAATAATAATGAATCCAGTTCAGCGTTAATAACACTAATTCTTTATACACTAGATAATATAGAAATAAGAAAGAATATCTTCATTATATTGTGGAAATAGAAATGAAGGTAAATAGAAAAATTATATTTTCTGCATAAAACCTTAAATTGTTATCAATTATTGGAACAATATATGTTAATTCCATCATATTTTTTTAGTGTTTAAATACACACCGGCACAAACACGTTGGTCAGAAAATGTTTTTAAGCGCAGGAAAGTAAAATAGTTTTGTAATACTTTAATTAAAGATTAGTTTACAAAACTCTTTAATTACAAAAAAAAAAAAAAGAATATTTTTTTTCAACCCGAATTTACAGAAATCAGAAACTTAGAAAGGTTGTAATAAATCAACTGTATATATATATATGTATATATATATTTATATATATGTATATATATATATATATATATATATATATATATATATATATATATGTGTGTGTGTGTGTGTGTGTGTGTGTGTGTGTGTGTGTGTGCTTGTTGATAATATATGTATTCATATATATATATATATATATATATATATATATATATATATATATATATATATATATATATTAATATATTTCACTATATATATATATATATATATATATGTATATGTGCGTGTGTGTGTGTGTGTGTTTGTGTGTCTAAATATTTTCGCTACTTACAATTTTGGTGAACTTATCATTGAAATTTATCATGATTCAAATAAAATTCTTCTAAAGGTATCTATCTATCTATATCTATATATATCTATATATATATATAAATATATATATATATATATATATATATAATATATATATATATATATATATATATATATATATATATATATACATATATATATATATACATATATATATACATATATATATACATATATATACACATATATATATACATATATATAATATATATACATATATATATATATGTGTGTGTGTGTGTGTGTGTGTGTGTGTGTGTCTAAATATATTCCCTACTTACATTTTGGTGAACTCATCATTGAATTTTTTTATAATGATTCAAATAAAATTCTCCAAAGGTATCTATCTATCCATCTATCTAACATATATATATATATATATATATATATATATATATATACACAAGCACATACATATATATTAAATATATTTTATTAATAGTATTATTTTATTATTAGTATTTAAGGTTAGTTTATTACGGAGATATGTTGCAAATATATACAAAATAAATTTTATTTAGCGTGAAATAAAAACATTTTAGTGGGAAATTTAAAAAATATATATAGAAAGTCGAAAAGTAGTAGGGAAGCCATGAGATGTTTAACAGTCTTGAGACTCCTTAAAGTAGTAAAATTAATATAAAAATGCGATGAAATATGTGACATTTTGTATATAAAAATTAGAAAAAAAATAAACTATTAAAGGATTAAGATATTATACCCGTCGACTGAGAACTAGTTTAAAGGACGAAAGGTCTATGCAGTTTATAAATTAAGAGATCTTATGACCCAAAACTCTTATCAGTTGTTTTTTCCTTACTTTAAGTAAAGAATCTAGTTCGCATAAAGGGAAAATTAATCTGCCGAGACGTTTTGTGTTCTCGTGCCAAAACAAATCATAAATAAAAAGTATTTAACATATTTCAAGAAAATGAACGCAGAATGAATCAAATGAAAGCATAACGCCGTACAAGTTATGTAGAAATTAGGGCACGTGATGTCATTAAATACGGAATTCAAGCACTCTCAGATGTAGTTTTTCACGGTTTTTGTATCACTGTTTTCAAGTAACTGAAATTATTCTGTGCTATATTCTTTTTCTTTATCGCATGTTTACATGAAGTTTACTTGATCCAGGAGAAAATGTGTCATGGATAAAAAAAAAACTATAAATGTATCTTTAATACTTTCACTTTTGTTTGCGAGAAATATATATGTATATCATGTTTATGGTATTATTTAGGTCAAAATGTAGTGTTAATACAGAAATTTAACAAAACCTTTTTTGAAAAATTATTTGTTAGACCTGAAAAATGAGGAAGAATCAGTAAATTATTCATCTCTAAAAACATTTCTTCCATAAAAGCTATTTAAGGGATTCAACGAACACTTAATTTCCTTTTTTTTTAATTTTAACGATGTTATATAATGATATAAACCAAACTCCGCTTAATGTGATCTCGATTAATGTTATCAATCGCTTATTGTTATCGAAATCACTTGCTCCCGATTTTCTCTATTCATTTGTATGTTAAAATGATCGCTTTATGGGATGGTTACATCGGTTCATGTTATCAGTTTTCGAACCTCATTTTATCTGGCAAAGGAATATTCACAATGCATTCAGAAGGAATCAGTTCTTTTCTTTCCCTTTGCTGTTGTTTGAATTTCCGAGAATTCTCTCTCTTCCACCTAGGGAAATAGGGAATGATCAAAGAAGTGAGGCATTACACGTTCCTGGAGTTTTTTATAAATACGCACACCTTGCTGGTGGTCAGTGGTTGTCAGATAAGCAGAAGGCAACACATTCTAATTGAAACTGAGAAGGAGCGTATTCACATTTTATGGCTTGCCCGCTTACATCAGCTGTCGATAATTAAGCCAGAAAGCGAAATGATTTAATATTAAAACAAAATTTCAAATTTTAAATCGTTATTTCAGGTTACCAAAAATGAGTCAGCGCAATGCTGCAGCGTAGTTAAACATTTGCATCCGAATTGCATTGAAAGTGTATGTGTGTGTGTGTGTGTGTGTGTGCGCATGTGTGTGTTGATAATATATGTATTAATAAATATATATATTAATATATTTCACTATATATATATATATATATATATATATATATGTGTGTGTGTGTGTGTCTAAATATTTTCGTTACTTACAATTTTGGTGAACTTATCATTAAAATTTATCATGATTCAAATAAAATTCTTCTAAGCTATCTATCTATCTATCTCTCTCTCTATTTATATATATATATATATATATATATATATATATATATATATATATAAATAATGTATGTGTGTGTGTTGATAATATGTGTATTTATATATATATATATATATATATATATATGTGTGTGTGTGTGTGTGTGTGTGTCTAAATATATTCCCTACTCACAATTTTGGTGAACTCATCATTGAATTTTTTTTATAATGATTCAAATAAAATTCTCCAAAGGTATCTATCTATCCATCTATCTAATATATATATATATATATATATATATATATATATATATATATATATATATATATATATATATATATATACATATATACATATATACATATATACATATATACATATATACATATATACATATATATACATATATACATATATATACATATATACATATATACATATATACTTATATACATATACACACAAGCACATACATATATATTAAATATATTTTATTAATAGTATTATTTTATTATTAGTATTTAAGGTTAGTTTATTACGGAGATATGTTAGAAATGTATACAAAATTAATTTTATTTAGCGTGAATGAAAGACATTTTAGTGGGAAATTTAAAAAAAATATATAGAAAGTCGAAAAGTAGTAGAGAAGCCATGAGATGTTTAACAGTCTTGAGACAAAAAACATTATGATTAAAAAACATTATGATTACGAACAATTTATCAATGAGTTTCTTAGAAAAATTTGTAAACACTCGACAATTGATCAGTTTTTTTTATTCTACTGCAAAGTAGTAGTATATTTATTTTACTTCAAAGTAGCATTTTTTATTCTACTGCAAACTACTGCAAAGGATGAAAGGTCTATGTAGTTTATAAATTAACAGATCTTATGGCACAAAACTATAATAAGTATGTATACAATTCTTATATTTTAAATCATAATATATAGTACATAGATATAAGGTCAGTTTTTTCATTTTATTTTGAAATTTAGTACGTGTAAATTAAAGGGGGAGGGTGTAAATTTATCTCATTTTGCATATCGTTTATTTTTATCAATCGGTTATTGTAATCACGGTGTAAGAAACTGATCACATTAAGTGGAGTCCACTGTATAATGTTTTTACGTAAAACGTAAGACATAATAATCTATTATAAAATGAATTTGTTGTGTCTGAGACTATTTGATAAAAACTATGATATCGCCTGAAAATTTGGAAATGTTAGGTATATAAGTTTTTGTAAATTTTAACGTTCGAAATTCACCTTTTTTTCGAGCATTTCATGTCATTATCAAGCAATATTTGGATTAAACGCAAACGATTTTTTTAATTTAATCATATCTAAAAAGAAGCAATATTTCTACAATGTATATCAAGTAATTGTTTAACACAGTTTTCGCATATACGATTAATTTCTCATCACATAATAATAAGCGAAAAATTTTCTTATAGTCATTCATTTAAATATTTCATTTATTCATTTCTTATTTTATATTATTAAAATCGTCTGCTTTATACTATTCGATTTGAACTTAAATTTGAGATATAAAGTGATTCACTTTCATCTACACACAATAGCATTTTTATATGAGAACTAATTTTAAATTTAATTCTTGGACTATTTGATAAAATTAAAATACTCCTTTAATATTGGAAATTAACGGCAATCTCACCAAATACTTCTATGTTTTTGTTTTATCCTCTGAATTTATATAGAAGTAAAAATGGGTAACTATTCTTACTTACGTTAAATACTTTTTATAAAATTCAATTATTTACAATTATATATATATTACAATATATCAGTTACAATGTTCGCAGTTATACGATTTTAAATCCTCTGTTACTCGAAAAAAGTCTTGAAAAGTTTCTTCTCTTTGAAAAATTAGTTGTTTTTTATTCTGCATGTATCCTATACTATAATTAACAACGAGCCATCTACTCAAACAGATTCATCTTAATAGATTTCTAAACATATTTAAAAATTTATCTGGAAATATTTTTCAAATCCCTTAGCCTTTTCTCTTGCAACAAATCATCCAACACATTTAATAGTCGTTTGCCCATTAAAATAAAGTATTTTTAATAAAACATGGTTATCTTTCCCAATCCTTCTGATAATAAAGACATATCTTAATGCCACACAGAGCGCTGAGAAGCTGTTACCTATTTAGCACCACCCGCGGAGTACGTGTAGCTTAAGAAATGTTACGGACGTGAGTAAAATTACCCCTCTACGTCTCCCTTAATTTAGAAGCAGGGACCAAGGAGAAAAACTCCAGGCTTGCCTGACACCAAAGAAGATATTTATGAACTAAGACGGATATTGCTTATCACTAACCTATTATATGTGTTAAAGCCACCATTAACGAACACGGTGAAATTTAGCAGGCTTAAGCATCGAACTCACAACCCTCCGTTTAAGTGATTGACGCCTTTGCTAACTGAGCTACCGCTTCTTCCAAAATCCCCTAATCACTTTTGGGAATGAAAATGGTCTATTAATAGGTTTATAAATTTTAAAAACACAAAAATTTTCCTTATTATTACTTACATATATTGCCGCATAAAGAAACTTTGCCAACGATCTCAGTGGCCGAATGGTCAAAGCACGAGATCCAGACCCAAAGTTTGTGGGTTCGATTCTCGCCATGGCGGTTGATCCAAAGTATGGATTTTTAATTTTAAAATGTTATTTATTGTTGCCTTATGTTCTAGATCTTTCTTTATTATGTAAATTAGTTATTTCTCGAATATTCTGTTCGGGTATAAAAGCTGATACCCACTAGTTGTAGGCAACTTCTCGATCTTGTAAAGTTGCGAGTTGCTACTTTGCTTCAATAAATTCGTCTGTTGGGCTAAACGGTGTGTTCATTCGAATCTTCGTGACAATATATGTCTTAAAATAGAATTTCAAAAATCGCTCTCAGATAAATTTATCTTCTTTTTCAATACATTTTCCTCCCCCTCTAACTATAGTATCGTAACCCGAACAACATATTTTTTAGAGATTTTGATATAACTTGTTCCATCAATTACTTAAAGAACAAAATAAAAAGAGCAAACATTTCACACAGAGGTTTGTATTACATCCATTTCCAGACTTGGAACTTTGAAGAATTAGTACTTGGGATAAAATATATAATGTTCCCGTAACCTCAGCCTCAATTTTTTTCCCCGAGTACCGTAGATCGTAGAAAAAAAAACTCAAACCATCACAATAAAACACGTGTAATTCAATACTCCGGGAACAAAACTTCTCCCTTATATTCCGTAAAAATAAAAAGAAACGTCCCCAGTTTGCTGTACATTTCTGAGTGTAATAAAAGTGTTTTATTGCCCCTGAGATAACGAAAGGATCTCTACAATGAAGGAAAAGAGAAATAAAACTTTTTATCAAGTTAATAAATGACATTTCTGAAAACAAAGGAAATAAATTCTCCTAAATCCCCACGAGCGATGAATAAAAATCTAATAAAGGTTATAACGCAGCATTAAAATAAAAAAAAAGAATAAAACAATCGGATGGAAGTCGTATAACGAATGTAAGGAGAAAAATTAGATTCTTATCACCGGAAATAAAGTTCTATAAATGCATAGAGTTGAATAAAAATTATAGATTTGTCAAACGTGGGATTTTAACCCCATGAATCACATATCCAGTATGTTCTGATAAACTTCTTATAAAGTTGCTCTTAAGGTATCGACTTTAATATAGAATTATTCTCCTTTTCAGAATCCGTAAACTCTTGTATGTCTTCGGAAATCCACTTTATCTGTAAGTCTGTGTGATATAAATCTTGGAGTTTCGATTTTAGAAAAATGAGCAACGCTCGCACATTCTACCGGCGATTATATATATATATATATATATAATATATATATATATATATATATATATATATATATATATACATACATATATATATACAGATATATATATACACATATATCTTAGAAAAATGAGCAACGCAAGCACATTATACCGGCGATTATAACAAAAAGAAAGAATTGATCGGCATGGTGTCGTGTATTTCTCATTTATATTTGAGTATTAACCTGTCATCAAATGTATAGAGGTATTTATTTTGATTGCGTTGTGTAAAAGTATTTTAGTACTAAATCTAACCACAGGTTCTGAGAAACTACAGACAAAAAATATGAAAATGAACTAAAAGCTAAATTAAAAGCATCTGAAACCAGCTTAAAATAAAAAAAGGAAATTTATTATAATGATATATAAGCATCTATGTACACACAGATTGATTCTATCTTTATAAAATATACTTTATTAACACCTTCAAAATTCGGTGCCACTCTAAATTAGTTCTGACAATAATTTTTCATCACTTAAGTATGTAAATATAAGAGAGAGAACCTAATCTCAGTTTCAAAATATATGTAAAAGGGGGTACCTTTGTGAGTTAATATGTTGTGCCCGGAACACTGCTGGTTGAGGGCTGATCAGGATTGGGTATGTATGGATCTTCCGTCGGTCTGGTCAGGGGCTTCCTTCTGAGTGTTTGGGGTGCGGCCGTAATATTTGATACAGGAACACTTCCCGTCGGACTTGTCTCCTTGACTGGACTCTCGAACACGTTCCGTCGGACTTCTCTCCTCGTCTGGACTCCCGAACACCTTCTCTTTTTTTTAGATTTTTCTTATTTTATTAATTTCATCCTTGTCCCCTCTTCCTTCTTATCGTCCAATCGGGATAGTTGTAAGAATCTAATTGGTCTGCTTAAACCCCGCCTTGAGACCGCCAACGTGGAAAACCTTATCCCTTCTAATTGGGCACTGTCCCTTAGGGACTCGTAAATTTCATCATTTAATGTCAAGTACGGAGACGGGATTCTAATCTGGGACTGGGATCAGAACCCCGCCTGAGACCACCGTACAAGACAACAATATCTGTTGAATATACATTTATGGTCCTCTATCATTTTACAAAGATGTGATGGGGTCAGATTTAGATCCCGAGCATTTTACTTCTTGTATGAATGAATCAATTATATTACTGATCTAAATCGCCTCATCACACATGGTGCTGCCATGCCAACCTACAAAGAGAGAGAGAGAATTTACCTATTTAGGGGGTAAATTGTGTGTGTAATTAAACGTTTTAAGTAACTCTGATAGTAATATAAACATTACAGTTCCTTGTAGGAAAGATTAGTGGATTTCTTTACATTGCCTTTCGAGGTATGCTCCCCCCAACATATTCATGCTGTCAAAGTTATATAATTTTTATTTTAACTTGAAACCCTTTGATGTGATTTACGAAATCATTACATTGCAAAAACACTTTTTTAATTATATTATTGTAAAAAATATAAATGCAGCTATAAAATGGATAGATAATGTTGTTAAAGAGTAATAGTCATAAAATATAGAGGAAATAAACATTTATTTCTATGAAACAGTAATTCTTTAAATAAATAATGCAATGTTCAATCATCAGGTGCAAACCATACATTGGGTTCGTTAAATAAAAGTATTATATTCTCAAGAATAAAAATAATTTTTTCAAAAGCATGAAAAAGTTATATAATGCGCTTACAGACTAAAAACTAGAGGTTTTTTTTTAATTTGTCGTATATTTTTATAAAATTACGTTTCAGATATAGTTAGATTCAAGATAAAAGTTTTTTTTTATTATTATTAACCCTTTCGTGGGACGTGGGCAGATTACTTCAAACCTACACGATCTTACAAAATATACCTGTGAGAAGCGCAAAACCCATTATAATATATTGGTCTCGTTATTGAAAGGGCGGGGGAGACTGATTCCCGCTTCGGGTTTGCGCTGTCATCAATTGTTCGATCGGTTGAACAAAATTAGCAGCTCTGTTTTGAAAGTTTGGAAACGTCGAGTGAGAAATAAATGACCCACGAAAGGGTTAAGAGGAATTTTTATTCCTCATATTGAATACATTAATTTTTCTTAAAGACAATAATATAAAAAAATTAAAAGAATTATAAATGTAGTAAAAAATAAACTAAGCAGAGATTTCATATAAATCATATAATGAGTACAATAGAAGAAAACGACTTATAATTAAACAATAGTTCATTAAATTATTAATATAATATTAAATATAAATCAAGCAAAAGTATAAAATACATCATTTGAAAACAAATATCTCTTATTACTCTAAATATATTTATAAAAACAAATAAAAAATCTAAAAAATTATAAATTATTTAGAATAAAAATTTTTATATTTCATATTTAAAATAAATATTTCATTTTTTAAAGTTTATATTGTACTCGAATAGTAGATATATGCAACAAAAAACACCTCCTCAAATCAAGTATTTATATCTCAAATTGTATCTGTATAGTTCTTAAAAACTTTCAGGTAATAATAGATGAATTAATGATAACAATAAACTTAAAGGATGCAAAGTTGTATAATGCATTTACTGGAGAAAAAAAATTATTACAGGGAATAAATTTGTGAAAACAAATACAATATAAAAATTATTCATTTCTTTGTCTAAAAGAATTTACAAATATGAAGCATAATATTATATTTGGAAAAATACAATCAAATAGAACAAAAATATTGAAAAATATTTCTCAAACAAAATTTTTTTTGAAAAATCAAAAGTACTTGTTTTATAGCTACCTTCGACGAATTTCTATTTTTTACTTCATCTCAAAAAGTTTCAAATGTGAAATATAACATTTAATTTAATATAGTATTATCGTATAAAGGAAAAGTATGTAAAAAAATGTTTCCTCAAATAAAGCCTTTTATCTGAAATTATACTTCTATTTACCGTTGATGAATTCGGAATTTTTTTATTTAAAAGCTCCTATATTATGTAAATCTTTTTTTCTACGTTAACAGCTGGAGATACGAAATGAGAATGCTAGTTAAAACAAATGCCTTTGTTAATAATAAGCATTAAAAAAATTTTTTTAAGTTTGCAAAAATGTTTTGTAGATTCTTTTCATCTAGTTTTAATTACAAGCAACGTTAATTAACCCATAATGACCTACTCTTTAAAAAAAATTTCGAATTTCATATATTTCGAAAAACTACAGAAATTAGTAGCATAGAATGAAGAATTCTTTTTATTAACAGTAAAGATACGATTAATAAAATTTAATTGCATGAGCGAAGTAAAAACGAAATTTTATAGGATGATTATACAGAATGCTAATTTAAAAATTACTTAAGCTTGAAAACAATTTTCATACATACTTAAATTGCGCTTACATGCACGCACTCAAATATACAATAAAAGAGCCAAAACAATACGACCACCCCTACATTTTGCAGTGAACTCGCCTGGATGACGTGGAAGGTAGTGATCAGGTGGAAGTGGTATTTAACTGCTGCTGGAGAGTCTGAAGAATCATTCTTTCACTTACTTCTGTGTATGATGGGAAAGGCTGCGGATCTAAGAGATTTTGATAGAGGGCAGGTTGTAAAGACTCGAAGGCTCGGAACAAGTATTTCCGAAACGGCACGACTCGTGAGTTGTTCGTTATCTACAGTTGTTAGTACTTATGCAAAGTGGATGAATGACGGTGAAACCAGCAGTAGACGACAGGGTGTTGGACGTCCACATGCCATCAAAGAAAAAGGTCTCGCATGGTGAAGCAAAGCTTAAGCCAGACAGTGGCTCAGCTGTCAACCTAATACAATGCAAGGCCAAGTAGAATAGTATCGGAGTACACTATTAAGAAAACGTCACACTCGTGTGCCTTTGCTGACCAAGCTTCATCGCCAACTGCGGCTACACTAGACCCGGGATCAGTGGGTGAGAGTTGACTGGTCAGATGAATCACGGATTCTCATTCATCACGCCGATGGCTGTGTCACGATACGCCGTCTTCCAGGCGAACAGTTGCTCCCTCAATTTACAGTAGGCCATACACGCACCGGTGGTGTCGGTATTATGCTTTGGGGAACGTGCTCTTGGGAGTCTCTGGAACCTGTGGTTGTGGTAGAATAGACCATGAATGCTACAGTGTATCTGAACATCACTGCGGACCAGTTACACCCTTACATGGCCTCCCTGTTTCATCTTTTTCCATCTGGAAATGGAATATTCCAACAGGACAACACCCCGTGTCACAAGGCTAAAGTTTTGTTGGAGTGGTTCCAGGAACATGATGCTGAATTCACGTTAATGTGCTAGCCGCCTAACTCACCTATTCTCAATCCGATAGAACCACATTTGGGATGTCATGGGACGACACCTCAGAGTTCAAAGACCACCCATTCGCAATATTTCGAAATTACGCAACCGTTGCTTAAACATCTGGTACAATCTGTCTCCGGCCATCTACCAAGTACTTATGGCATCCATGCCAATGCGGGTTGAAGCTGTGTTGAGCTCTAAAGGTGGGCCTACTCGTTATCGATAAGTGGTCATAATGTTTTGATTCTTGAGTGTATATACCCTTATACATATACATATGCACACCCTTAAATATATACATACATTCATACATATATATATACTCACATATATATATATATATATATATATGTATATATATACATATATGTATACATATATATACACATATATATATATATATATATATATATACTCACATACATATATATATACATATATATATACATATATATATATATATATATATATATATATACTCACATATATATATATATATATATATATATATATATATATATATATACATATATATATATATATATATATATATACATATATATATACATACATATATATACATATATATATATATATATACATATATATATATATATATATACATATATATATATATAATATATATATATATATATATATATATGTATATATATACATATATATATATATATACATATATATATATATATATATATATACATATATATATATATATATATATATATATATATATATATATATATATATGTATATATATATACATATATATATATATATATATATATATATATATATATATATATATATATATATACATATATATACATATATATATATATATGTATATGTATATATACATATATATATAAATATATATATACATATATACATACATATATATATATATATACATATATATATATATATATATATATATATATATATATATATATATATATACTCACATACATATACATACATATATATATATATATATACTCACATACATACATATATATACATATATATATATATATATACATATATATATATATATATATATATATATATATATATATATATATATATATATATATATACTCACATACATATATATATATCTATATATACATGCAATTAGACATAATTAAACACATATGTTTACACATATGTATACTTATACATTCATACAGACACACACAACACATACATACTCATATATATGGGCATACTTATACACACCGAACACACATATTTTATCTACATACATGAGTCTGTGTTTAAATTGGAAGTAAATAGCAGTATGTCTATTTAAATATAAATTGTAATTTTTCTACATTCAGTTATAATATCTCCTCCTTTATTGAGTGAAAATACACTGTTTTTATTTTCTAAAATTGAGATAAAACAAAAACTGTGAACTTTCATGATTCTATATTAAATACCCCACATATACAGACATAAAAATTTTTATTTCTACATTTTTCCTACAGTTTACAGTGACATCGTTTTCCTAATACCTCAAAGTCGTTTATAAATATTTTCATCAAACACGACCGATCTTAAACATATGAGTAAAAAATAATATGCTCCTGAAATTTTTGCTACGAAGTTATTTTTTTTTCTGTCTGTGTGTGTGTGCAAGCAACATAAAAAGAGACTAATTTTTGAACTTCTTTTACCTTTTTGTATCACAAAGCTCAAAAGTCATACTAAACAATCGAGGCAACAATTTTTAGCTCAATTTGCTAGGTTCTACCATGAATACCTTAAAACTGTCATCAAAAGTTAAGAAAATCTGTAAGTCTACACGATGACTATGTAGAAAATCTTATGAATAACATATTAAAAGTAATTTTCTATCCTGATTGCTTTTAATATTTGAAAATTTGCGATACCTCCTCGTATGTTAAGCGCTTAACTGTAATATATTGTAAACTTTAGTTTTTTTTTATCGGAAATTTAATCCCGTAACATGTTTACATATAACATTTTTAGGGATATTTTAACTGTAATTGCAATACAAACGTTCTTTTCAAGTACAAAATGTAGAATAAAAGAATGCTAGAATATGTAAAATAGGAATATAAATAAAATCAGAATGTCCCTCGCCAAAAACGCATTTTAGAAATAACAACAAAAACCCGTGTATTGCTCTATGCAAATAACAAACTCAATAAACCGAACCAAATATCTTTAGAAAAGCTTCATTCAAAAACTGAACCACGTAATCTTTTGAAATTTTAATACCGACTACCGTAAAAAAATATAAAATAAATTTTTCCTGACTTGTAATACAACTGCGGTAGAAAAAAAACCTCACTTGTACTGAATGAATTTTTAACACGTCGAACTATAAATTTTATACACATTTTTTCTTTACTTCTAGAATCATAAAAAGAAATGTGGAGCACGAATATAAAATATATTGCTTTCTTCCGACTGGAAAATAGCGATGTATTTTTAATGACTCTTTTGTGGCCATTTTCTGATAAGGCAAAACATCAGCACACAAGCTCTATTGTATTTTTATTCTGAAGACGCTTCTTTTTTTAAAAAAAAAATTTTTTAACGGCTTATGTAGGAAACGTACCCCGAGTTCACTTTTGCCGAATTTTAAGACCAGTTTCCTTTAGTTCTATCTCTCTGACTTCCTCTCTTTATGTATATTTAATTTATGACCACAAAACTATTTTTAATTGCTCAAAACGTACTATGTCATTTCTTAAAGGTACGAAAAGCTTAGAATTTGTATTGTGAAAAATATACATTTTTTTGGAAGGCTTAGTCACTGCCAATATCAGATAACCAGCTGAAGAAAAATTGATATTTTTGTTACTTTTATGTTATCAAATTTTAAACCTAAATGTTTTTTCTACATTTTTTATCAAAGACATTTTATTATTGCATTGTACAGTCAACAATTAATTTTTTTTAATTATGTATACAATTCTTATGTTTTAAAAGATAATATAAGTAAATAAATATGAGTTTTTTCATTTTATTTTGAAATTTAGTACGTGTGAATTAAAGGGAGTGGGTAAATTTATCTAATTTTAAATATCGTTTATTGTTATCAATCGGTTATTGTTATGAAAATCAGGGTGTCCCAAACTTATCACATTAACCCATTAACACCCTGATATTTCTGATGGTTTGGATGGAGCGCTACGGTCTACCTTTTTGCAACATGAGGGCTAATGAGACCGGGACCTACTGCTTAAAGCCGATTCCGCTACGAACATACATGCCATAGTGGGATTCGAACCCACAAACACTGGTTCCGAAGGCCAGCACCCTAACCAATCGGCCATTGTTCAGCTGATATTTCTGATGACTATATATTAGTAAATACCTAACATAGAAGCTATTATAGAAGCCTGGAAATTAAACAAAATATGAAATTTAAACACCTATAAATAGGACATCAAGTCATCATTAGTGAGGAGGTGTCATTTCAAAACATAATAAGATGTCTTTAAAAAAAGGGAAATATTCTTGATAAGAGATTTATTTGCTATTATATATGAGAAAAGTTCTGAAAAGAGACGACTTATTACAGATATGGCTCTTCGCCATGGCTTTGACCGGTATACGTTCAGATTACCGGTCATAATACGTTCCTATTCTAAACTTGAAAATCATAAAATGCCGATCGAAATGACAAAATTATGGATAAGATCCTATTTGAAAACTTGGGAGATTATTCATAAGATTAATATCTATTTCCATTAAAAAAGGAAGAATCATTTCAAGAAAACAAATATTCTACAAACCATTTTTTGACTGTCCTCAAATAAGGACGCTGGGCTTTAATGGATTAAGGGGAGTCCACAGTAATTTTGAATTATGAACTTCTTATCTAACAATTAATCACGACATTATTTTCAGTTTAGATTTGAATTCCTATAAATTAACAAGCAATGATTATTTACGAAATAAATAAGTTTTATCATTTCAAAATATCTCTCTCCCGAATGGGTGAATACATCTTACTTGAAAATTATATAAATAATGTAAATTCATATAAACAGGTTAATTTCAAATAACGATTGCGTAGTGCATATTTATTAAACTTTAAGGGAAAAACGCCTCGAACAATTCTCAAACTGCTCTGCCGATAAAATACTATATTGAGAACAGAACGAGTTTTCCTAAAATTTCCTCGCTGTTTTCTATTTGTACTTCATATTTTACTCAATGTTTGCCGATAAATTAAACATTTAGTACGAGAATATCAACTGGTAATTTATTATTCAACATAAATATCTGCATTGAACGCCAAGCTTCGGGCACTATGAAAGTAAACAACGGAATTACTTTACCGAAGTCCGGAGGCAAAACGCATTTTTCTGACGCACACAACGAATATCAGAGACTTGTCAGCTTTTCCACAAAAAAGAAGCATAAAATTAATCTTTTGCCGTCGATAAAATGCATAAATCCGAGATATTTTCTTCCGTGGAAAAGAATGTCTCGCAACCTGAAATTGTGTTCATTATTTATAACCGGGTTGCGATTTTTACGCATCGTAATCACGTGTGTTTCCACCATAATTAAAATTACCAGCTTGTTTCCAAAGAGCACCTCAGTTATTAGCGAGAGAATCAAAAACCTAAGAATGATTTACTTAGAACAACCAAGCTCTGTATGAATAAATGATTAGAATTTTTGGAAATATCTCGCTTTCTTTTTTTTTTCAATTAATCTTTCTTTGGAAGAAAAATGAACTCTTCCGTCAACAATATCGATAAATGTATCATCCGTTAATGATTTTTGAATCTCAGTGCATCCGTTATTGAGGAAAATATTTTGAAGGTTCAACATTGTTATAACTCCTCCAAAGAGTTTTTCAAAAATATTTCCTCATCAGATATTGCATACGCTATCATACAGAAAATGTTTTATCCAAAAGCAAGCATACACTTATTTACATTTATCAATTCTCTCTCTCTTGATTTCAACATGTTATTTAGCTCTTCTAAGGTTGTTTATTTGTTGGCAGCAGTTTTAAAAAACCTATATGATAAATTACCTATATGCATACACAGAAATACACATTAATATAAAAGACTGTACTATTTTACTGAATAATTATCAAAATATTCTTATTTGTGATAAATAAAATGAAACAAATTAGAGACTTTTAACACTTTGCGTGCGGGCAACGTATTTTTACGTTTTATGCAGTCTGTCACTTCAGCGCGGGTCACGTAAAAATACGTATTGAGTAGATTTGTGGTGGATACCCGCTCACCACCCCAAATCTACTCAATACGTATAATTATATGTATGTGTGACATTATAGGCGTGTTGTTTGCGTTGCTATGCAACGCTTTGCATTTTTTCTTTCCACCAGTTAGGATTGTCGAGTGACTCGGTCTTTTGTTGCGTTATTTCGTCTTCCGCCGAATTCCTAGCTCCAGGACGTACAAGTCGTGTTTTGTCCATTGGAAGCTTGGTTTTTTGTTGTTGAATACAAAATTGATGCAAAATACAAAAGAATTGAAAAGTTGAATACAAAATGAGCCGTCGTGACAAAGATAATGAGGAAGAAATAGGCGTCGACAGATGATCGGACTTTAATTTCAAAAATCATTTATTTTTGTGATTTCTTAAAAATATTGTTTTTTTTTTTTTTGTTAAATAATCATACAGTATATATTAAAGTGTAAAAAAAAAGTTTCGTTCCTGAAAACAAAGTAGTTTTCGATTGACTGCGATTTTTCTGAATAACCAAACTTTCGCGCGATTCACGAAAAAAAGCCAGCTGTACTAGTAAGCTGGCAATGAAGTATACCTGCATGCCAAGTATTAAGCAGTTGCGTTAAAAAAATTAGTTAAATGTTTAAGTTTCCCTAGATCTTATGAAGAGACTGCACACACAATTACAAAAAAATTGAATTATTTATTTCTAATTTTTTTTATAATTTATATACACTACAATTTGTAAAATAAAGGAAATATTTTTTTGGCATCTAATTTATTCATCATATTTTTACTGCCAAATACGAGAGCAAATCAAATATGTATATATTTTTGAAACTAGGATATTTGTGAGGATCTGAAATAATTCAAAAAGGCAAACATGCACCTAATCTGCAGAGGAGCTCCTTCAGGAAAGGTGATGATATCTTCAGAGGAAAGAAAATATGTTTGAGACGAGGTATCATATAACTTAAAAGTATATGATGAGGTTACTTGGCATATAGGCACTAATTTCGAATGTCTGATGGGGTCTAACTCACCATCTGCCTGTTCCTCGCTGGCATTTGTCAGCCTTTATCTTGAAATGGTTGGCGGGGTGTGGCTCTCCACACTCCCAAAGTTGTTTTCTCTTTTGGTTCCCCAAATCCTCAAAATCCTTTCCATTTCCTGTTCTTTGATACTTCTGTCTCTCACACTTAACCAATAGGACCTCTTGAATTCTTGGCCCTGGATACCTCTAAATAATTGCTCAAAGACTTTTTTCTACTTCAACCTCGCTGACATTACTCTTATCAGTCTGGGATCACATCTCAAACTGTAACTGAGTCAATGAAAACCTATATTTTAATTCAGGTCCCCCTAAGATTTTTTTCAATGTAATAGATACGTTTCAGGTGGCAATATTATCGTTATCTCTATTTAATTAAAATTTTATTTATTTTTTAAGCGTTCTAAATCGTCTTAGTACATTAGAGTTATATACATACATACATACATACACACACACACACACATATATATATATATATATATATATATATATATATATATATATATATATATATATATATATATATATATATATATATATATATATATAATTAGTAACTATCATTATTTTGTTTGGTTTTGAGCGGTTCAGTCTATTATTTTACGAGACCAGGACCTACTGTTTGAAGCCGATTACAAATAGTTACGAACACCTATACTAGCAACGGAATTCGAACAAGCTGACTATTACTTTTAGGATCATCTCGTAAAGTCCGTCAATAAATAATATTGACATATTATGTAGTGTTATATATTTACATTAATATATATATATATATATATATATATATATATATAAAGTATGTTACATATAAAATTTTCTTTTGTAAAGAAGGCTTTTAAAGATTATATATATATACATAATGTAGAGTAAAAGACATAAATATCTCATGGAAAGTGAAAAAACAAAATACATTAAATTAAAATAACCAATTTTTAAAGTTATTTTTCGTCATTCGTCATTTTTCTTCTGATTACAAACCATAATTTATTGTATTTTTATACTTTGAATGTCAAATATTATAATAAGCTAATACTATATGCACGAAAAAAATTAAGTGAATAATTTTCTAGTTCTATATTGTGTAGTATGTATATACACTCAAACCTGTTTTTGTGGTGTTTTTTTGTGCGATTTTTTTTGTGCAGTAAATAAAAATTTTAATCAAATTGAACATAATTGACGAAGTTATCAATAATGACATGGGCGGAAATGGGTTTAATAGTTTTAGTGAAAATGATCTTGTCGAAATGATTCAGGATGACACCGTAAGAGAAGATGAAATTATAAATTAAGTAACAGATGTTACTGATGGGCAAGAAGAACCCGATCCTATGACAGCAGATAAAATCTATGCAGGACTCCAACTCTGTCATAAAATAGAATGTCATTTTCTTGCAATCGATGCCAATTCTGAAAGAACTTCAAAATTCCAAAAGGAGCTTCAGTCGTGCCTTTTTGGCTACCGGGACATATACAAGCGTCTAATGTAACAACAGTCACCGCAAAAACTAATCACTGACTATATGGTACCTGAAAAAAAGTCAATTCTAAACGAGTGCAAGATAGTATCTTCAAGTGACGAAAACAATTTTGAACCACTTTATCACAGGAAAGTTCGCGTATTGTCAGACTGCGAAGGATAATGTTTATACGTTTTGAAAAGTTTTGTATGTGTAAAATAACATAGGAGTTTTGCTTAGGTAGCAACGCCAAAAGAGACAGTTCTGAGCGGAAACTCAGGCTGATAACATCCTCCACCCTTGTCTTGGAAAAATATGAGAAAAAAGATATCTAAATGGCACAGCCGTGGACAAAAGTATTACAATAAAGAAGATTTTATATATGCAATCAAGTGTGTCATAATTGCCTTAACCACTTGTTCGTGTCATATATATATATATATATATATATATATATATATATATATATATATAGGAATATGTAAATAGAAAAATGTTACATAATGAGACTACAGATCCAAAATCCTCGTATTCTTTTTACAACAATAAACATAACCGACTGTACTCTATCTACAAGATGGAAATCTAGAAGATGGAAATTTAAACACGTCTTATTTTGAAAGACAAAAATTGTGCGGGACTCTATTCCGTCGAAACAAGATATCTCCACGCAACCGAAATCTCATTAGAAATCAAAGCACGTATATTTCAAACTTTAAATGATATCCATGTGGAAATTGTAGGCGATATTTCCTGTCTAAACCGTTCAAAGGAATAAATTATGAATTTTGAAAATGTAAATATATATTTTTATAATATATGTTTTGCTGTTATGTCAACTTGTATAAGAGGCATCAAAATTTGATCATTGACGCAGTATTTTGTTTTGTGTGCGATATATTATTATCAAAAAGTGAAAAACTTGAAAGCATAATATTTTTCCTAAGTAAATATTCTCTGTCGCTCTTTCTCTCTTTCTTTGTTCTCGCTTCTTCTTTCTGTCTCTCTCCCTCTCTCTCTCTCTCTCCCTCTCTCTCTCTCTCTCGCTCGCTCTCTCGCTCGCTCACTCTCTTCTCTCTCTCTTTCTCTCTCCCTCTCTCTCTCCCACTCTCTCTCCCTCTCTCCCTCTCTTCCCTCTCTCTCCCTCTCTCTCTCTCTCTCTCTCTCTCTTCTCTCTCTCTCTCTCTCGCTCTCTTTCTCTCTCTCTCTCTCTCTCTCTCTCTCTCTCTCTCTCTCTCTCTCTCTCTCTCTCTCTCTCTCTCTCTCTCTCTCGCACTCTCTCTCTCGCACTCACTCTCTCTCTCGCACTCTCTCTCGCACTCTCTCTCTCTCTCGCTCACTCTCTCTCTCGCTCACTCTCTCTCGCTCTCTCTCTCGCTCACCCTTCTCACTTTTTCTCACTCTCGCTTACTCTCTCCATCTCGCTCACTCGCTCACTCTCTCTCTCGCTCTCCCTCTCTCGCTCTAACTCACTCCATTTTCCCCATCTTTATTAAATGTGTAATATTGTGCGTTGCCAGCGAATTCTAAAAGTAGTTTTTAAATTTAATTTTTTTCGATAAATTTAAAGTATTTGACAGCACATATTTCAAGACTGAAGCTTACTCACCAGTAAAAATATTTTTCATAGCAAATACTCATTTAAGTTCTACGATACTTGGATCAAATGACGAGATAGCCAAATGAATAGAACGCTGCTTTTCTATACCGAAATTTCTGGGTTCTAATCCCACTGTTTGCAAGGATTGATTCTCTTAGCCGTTAACATTCTATTATAACCCTTTATATCCTGAATTAATTTATCATCCACTTTCTAACTGCATTTTTGCATCATTAGATAAGTTTTAATGGAGAATAATCATAGAAAAAAATTAATTTTTACCCTATTTTAGTAGTTAATTTCGCAGCTGGTACTTTCGAGTACCAACATATATTTTTGATTATAACATAGAAAATAAAACATTAAATTACGAATAAAATAAATGAAATGCTTACCTGCGAAGTATACACGTATCGGAAATATAATAGTACCAAATAACTGGTAATAAACCACTAAACTGACACAATTGAACAACACGTGTACTAACTCTACCACAAAATGACCTTCGAATGCAGCACGCCAATTATAAAATCCCTATTATGCGAAAGTAAAGTATTCCTGATGGGTGTTGTCCTTTCTTTTTCTGCTGTAAGAACTGCATCGTTCATGTCCTTGTGAATACCGTCGAGAAAAACGGATTTATTAGGAATTTATAGGTTTTTGATTGAAGCGGTACTTATAAGTACAGCAAGATAAAAAAAGTGAAACTATAGATCCAGATCTCGTTGAACTGAATAGCAAAATAGTGAAGTGTAGAGAATCAAATAAAATAAATTTACAAGGTAGAAAAATTTGGGATTTGTATTATATCAGACACCTTAACCCTTAATTTAACAAGATTTTTTTTTTCAAATATTTTTTTTAATTTCTGTTATTTTCCCATGTCTGTATAGACATTAAGATCTCTGTAAAATAAACAAAAAAATATATCCTTTTTCATTTTTGAGATAATTTATGTCCTCTGTGATGAACACTGACAATTATGTTATAGAGTAGTTATAAATATACATGTCCGGTGTAGCGACTAGACTTGACCAAATTAAGGGTTAACTTAAAATATTTAATCTTATTTTTATGAAAATGTAATCTTTATTAATGCTAAAATAGAAATATTCGTAAAATAAAAATCAAATTTTTATCATAATTTATAAATGGTTTGTTTTTGTTCTAATATTTTATACACACAAATGATTAACGTCAAAAATTTATATTAAAAACTAATGATACTGCATTAATATATATCGGGTGGCCATAATTAAACTGATAGTGCTCACAGTGTTCTGTAGCGCTATCTATTTGCGAGAATAACGCCACATTTTGTAGAAAGATTAAACAAGACGGGCGACGAAAGATTCCTCGAAAAAAAAAATTAGTTTTAAAAGTCACCGCTAGTAGAATATTGGGCGCTCTGTAATAAAAAATAGAATGTTAACAAATGCAAATCAAGGAAACGTGAATAAACGTGAAATTTGAATAAAGAACTTCTGCTGCTGCTCAGCGTACGTGATATTGCAGATCACGCGACTTTATCGGTTTTTATGTAGATTTTACGTTTTTTTTTAAAGTGTTGCCCTATTGCACTTGAACTAAATCAGAAAATGTGCATAATAAAAGTTAAGTTTATTCCGTATTAATTTGCATTTGTTAACATTATATTTTCTATAACACAGTGTCAAATATTCCCCTAGCGGTGACTTTTGGAACTAATTTGTTTTTTCGTGGAATCTTTCGTCCCTCGTCTTGTTTAATCTTTCTACAAAATGTAGCGTCATTCTAGCAAATAGATCGAGCTACAGAACACTGTGAGCACTGTCAGTTTAATCATGGCCACCCGGTACATTAAAAAAGTTATAAAATAATATTTTATTTAATTTGATAAAATTCGAAAACAAATAAAAATACACACTGTGACCGTGAAGTGTTATTCTGCCACTTTCCAAGAAAAATATTTATAAAACAAATATCAAAGAAGACATCCTGGCGCAGTTACTTTTCCCAAAATAAAAATGGTACTGCCACTTTAAAAATACAAATTTAATTATGATAAAAATAGTTACAGTCCAGTCGAAGCTTAAAAAAAATACGTTTTTAATTTGACTGGTGAAGATACAGTTTTCTTCTACAGATGTTAGAATCTTGTAATATAAATTTTGAAGGAAGGAGAAAAAAATATCCAACTACAAGACTTTGTCTTCAGAAATAAAAGAAACATAAATATTTAACGAGAATATAGAAGATATTTTCGCGAATGAGTTTTCGAAAACTTTTTTCTTTTTGGCAACGCTGTTACTTTAAAATTTAAATTGAAATCAAGATGTAGGCGGAATGGCAGTTATTCTGGATTATGTAACGTCCGATGTTAAAACGTAAACTTATCTTTTTACGAGATTAAATTCGTAGATTTTAATTATATTTTACAGTTATTTCTGAATTTCAAAATATAATTTTATTAAATTAATAAACTCAATGCTACATTAAATTTATTCTTAATAAAAAAGTTAATATCAGTTTCAGAAAAGTATTTTTTATTACATAGAGAGTTCATTGCAATGGAATGCTGTAACAACCGGAATAATAATAAGAAATCGCATTTAGCAAAGCAGACATCAACTAAGATGGAAGTGTAACTGTGACGAAGCTGGAATCGTTGTTCAGAAAAGGTCCAAAGCCTTGAGAACAAAGTAAGTGAACATTCATACATTCATTCATTCATTCATTCAGACAGACAGACAGACTTACTCACACCTTCCCACTCTCTCCATCTCCTACTCCCACTTACACTCTCTTTCTCTCTCTCACTCTCTCTCACTCTCTCTCTTTTCTCTCTCTCTCTCTTTTTCTTTCTTTCTCTCACTCACTCTCTCTCTTCTATCTCTCTCTCACTCTCCCTCTTCTCTCTCTCTCACCCTCTCTCTTCTCTTTTTCTTTCTTCTTTCTCTTTTTTCTCTCTCCCTCTCCTCTCTCTCTTCTTCTCTCTCACTCTCTCTCTTTTCTCTCTCCCTCTCTTCTCTCTCTTCTTCTCTCACTCACTCTCTCTCTTCTATCTCTCTCTCACTCTCCCTCTTCTCTCTCTTCTATCTCTCTCTCTCTTTCTCTCTCTCTCTCTCTCTCTCTCTCTCTCTCTCTCTCTCTCTCTCTTTCTTTCTTTCTTTCTTTCTTTCTCTCTCTCTCTCTCTCTCTCTCTCTCACACACACACACACACACACACATTTCCCACAATAAAAAACAACTTAATAAGCGAATTAAATACATTATCAGCAAAATGCGAAACCATTTGGCGCCAACAGCTGGGAAACTGCTGTATAGACAGAAAGTTTACAGTTTTATGACAGAAAGGAATGTTAAGTGGAAAATACTTCGTTGATTAAACCATTTAGAGGCTGGAAAAGAGATTTAAATGAATTAGAATGGTAGAGAGGAGGTTTTTGAAGAAATATTAAAGTTAAATAATTTTGATATATTACATTATATATATATATATATATGTATATATATATAATCTGAATTTGGTAATACTTTATATATATCTAATAGGATTCTCTTACTCACTAGAAACTCTTTAAAGGCCCCTCCACACTATGGTCCACTGCAAGCCCTCACCACCGTCTGGAGGGAATATCGTTTATTGTGGTCGATGGTGGCAGACGATAAAGTAGCCTGGGCGGACGATGGCTTCTGAGGCTGTTTTTCTCCAAAGATCAAAGGAAGCCAGATGTGCAACTAAAGTGCGCAGTAGACCCTACGGTTGAATCCAAGCGCTCGGCCAACACCTCCTAGAGAGAAGGCCTGAGCACAGTTTACCAGAAAATGTGATGACGTAGTGGCATAAGGCTGACAACATTCTGTAACTTTGACCAGAAACTTCCAAGTTATCACTTTTCCAATTATTTCCGTCGCCAAATGCAAAATCAACATATATGTATGGAATGTGCGTATTGGCAACGTTGGCGGAATTCGTTTCCTGAGCGGGGGATATGAGAATTCATTTGTGCTTGCTCTGAGTATGCGAATTCAATTCCTGTATATTTCGGTTAATTTTTTTTTGTAATAATGCCGTATAAATATATTGTTCTTATTTGGAAAAGTACTTATGACTCCGAAGGTAACACAAAATCAGTTTTCTCGTTTCGAAGAAAAGAAATTTTGGGACAAAAGTGGATTATTTCCATTCCTAGAAAAGCCTGACTGTCAACAAGAATTGTCATGTAAGTAAACTCTATTGTTATTTACAATTTTTAAGCATAAGATA
This sequence comes from Pardosa pseudoannulata, assembly GCA_032207245.1. NCBI lineage: Eukaryota > Metazoa > Arthropoda > Arachnida > Araneae > Lycosidae > Pardosa > Pardosa pseudoannulata. The sequence continues at coordinate 5,851,159 of CM063511.1, forward strand.
TAAGATTAAACCCCTACTTAAAAAGTAGATTATTTTTTTTATAGTTACTCTAGATTATAGACAGTACTTTTGTTTTGACTAACGTATATGAAGAAATTTGATGAATAAATAAGAATATTCTATGTTTTTTAAACATATATATTAAAAATTATTCAACTATTAAAATGTAGTTTGTCATAAATAAATAATACTAGCAAATTTTACAATGCAATATTACAATTTCTTTAGAATTAACTACTTAATTAAAATTATGCTAAAAAACATGTTAAATATTGTATTTTTTTCTAAATTGAGTTAAAAGAAACAGTTCAAAATATAATGTAGTATTAACTTTTATATCATTAAAACGTCTTTTAGAATTAGATATTTTGATAATAAATTGATTAATGTTTGATATTTGAAAAATATTCCTATCTGTATAGACGGTTGAAATTTTTGTATTTTCATTTGTAAAGCAACTAAAAGAATAAAGTATTTATATATTATATATCATTGAAGCTGACCTTTGGATATAACCTTTTTAATACTTTAAAAAATATAGTGAATTTCTGTTTAGATAATTATTTTATAACATAAAAAACTGTTTTATTTGTAACATACTAAAATACTGTACCGTCTCTTGTTAGGAAAGAGGAAAAAGCATTATCAAAAGCCATTGAAGAGAGCTTAGAATTTGTGGAAAAATCCAAATATATTTTCAATTCTGTGGCAGAACTTTCAATTTGTGTATCCCAAAACGAACTGTATAATCGTTGGATATTTTTCTATATGAAGATTAATATATTCTTTGCATCTATAGTTACCAAATCCATAAATAACTTCTTTCGTTTGTATTGATAAAAATTTATCTGTATCAGTGTTTTTTAACAATACAAAGTTCAACAAAAGAGGTCAGTATAACTTTCCCTGTATTTTTACTGACTTAAAATATATATTTGATGTATTAATTACTTAGGTTAATACTCATAGGTTGTATATTGTAAATCATTTTAATATATCTTGAACAAATTTTCTTAAGTATGTTATGTATATTTTCATTGTGTATGTATCAAGTTATCAAGTGTAAAGATATAAAGTTAAAGTGTAATTTTTTATTAATTGAATTATTACTCTGTTAATCAATAATGAAATTTTCATTCTCGTGTTTAATTTTAACATCAAATGTAAAAAAAAAAAAAAAATTCTGATTTTGTTTTATTTTCGAGAAATAAAATTTCATATAAATGTATGTTTTTTTTACCTTATTTAGTACAGTTGGGGTTTTGCTCTTCAAAACTTGGAGGAAATTTTTGTACTTGAAGTTAGATGAATTAGTTTTAAATATATTTCCTGGATTAAATGTAGAAATTTCTTAAAATTTTATGAATGTATTTCTAAGTAGTAGAAGAAGCATAATTAATAAAATTCTAGGATGTTTTATTTTTCTTTTAAAACTATAAACATATTTAAGTAAGTGTTGTTTTTTAAAATAATTTATAACTCCATTTGATATTTAATGCACTATCCATATAATAGATAAAGTATGTTAATATCTTGATTATGGGGAGGATAGGTGTTATTGTGAAAATCTGGAAGGCTTATAATTTGTGCTTGAGTTAATTCTTTTTTATTAGAGAATTCAAATTTTAGAGTGTATATGTTTTACAAATGTGTGTTATTTTAGGCGTATTTGATAGAATAAACAAAAAGCAATACATTCTGTGTCAGAGAACGGTTAATGTTAATAAAAAACTGAAATTTGCTATAAATAATTGCCAGTAAATAATAAATCAAATTTTTTTGTTGCCGTTAAGTTTTTGTACAGCTTCAACTGAATGGCTTTGATAGTCAGCCTTATCCCGTGACGTCACAGTGAGTGTGCTCAGGCCTTCTCTCTTTAGGAGGTGTTGGCTCGGCTCACTGAGTGCCTCAGCGTGTGGATGCAACCCGTGAACCATAGATCAAGTGCACCATCAGGAAGTGGTGAACAATTGGCCATAGTCTGGAGGTTACATAAGACCCAGGCACTAGAATTTTTATTGTTCTCTAGTTCCCAGTCAATAGCCCAAAGTTTGTCTATTTCCCACCCCACTCATAGTCTTTTTCTTCATCTGCCAATCTAGGTAAACAACTTCAAAATCGAATAGAACAGTAATGAAATTATAAATGTTATACAACAAGTAGTAGTGTTTTACAACGTGTTCTAAAAACCACAGAGAAAAACACCTGCTAGCATCGGATGGTTACAATGAATCCTTTTTACACCACAATCAGCATTGGAAGCGGCTATTAGCAGTCACGACTCAAGGGAGTAAGGAAATTCTATTACATTACCTCGGCTATTCTGTAACCCATAGTTCTCGTACATTGACGGCAATTGTGGGAACGAAAGGGTTGAAATTCTTCAATGTTAAATACACTGCAGTCATTAGGCCATGAAAAAATGTATTAAAAATGTTAAGTTTATGGAGACATTTTATCTTTGGCGCTCTGCCGTCAAATCGCTTCACATTTATTTATATAATGCCTCGAGAAATCCAGCCAAGTAAAGTGTTAAGAATATATCAATGTTGGGTATGATAGGGACCCTAAAAAATGAAATTAAGTTACATAAAGGCGTTATAAAAGATTAGTACAGCTACACAGAATTTAATTTTGGATTCTCGTGGTTGCCAAAGGCGGCTACAATTAAAGGACAAAGCAAGTCATTTCGCCAAAGGATGTAGTTTTAGGTATAAAATCAGAAATTTATTTTAGAGTATAATTTTAACCTTTTCGGAGTGGCTGGGACAGCATATGTCCCGCAGATGAATTAGTTCTTCAGAGAGCCCCTTTCAAAATGTTTTGATTAAGTTAGTTTGGTTATAATATCATTACATACAAACATTTATAGATGTGTATGTAAAGTATAATGAAAAATATTCACATATAAATATTAAAAATCATTCATAATGTATAAATCTTGAATAATAAAAATCTTATATAATTCTACATCATAAACAATAGTAAAAACGCAGTGTTTTGTGTACAATCCTTTAATTATAAATTATAAATTTAGGTATAAAATCAGAAATTTATTTTAGAGTATAATTTTAACCTTTTCAGAGGGGCTTAGACAGTATATGTCATGCAGATGAATTAGTTCTTCAGAGAGTTCCTTTCAAAACGTTTTAATTAAGTTAGTTTGGTTATAATATCATTACATACACACATTTATAGATGTGTATGTAAAGTACAATAATAAAACATTCACAAAATATAAACCTTCAATAATAAAAATTTCATGTAATTATACATTATAAACTAAAGTAAAAACGCCCCATTTTAAAGCTGTGTTTTTTGTACAATCCTTTAATTCAAAGAAAAAATGTATTCTACATGATAATTATAGTGTACTAGATTAAAGATGTGTTGACTGACATTTTAAAATAGATGTATCTTGTTGTAAGTCTGTAATTTACTCTACAATACCTTTTAATTCCAAACTTTTTCTTAGCTAACAAATGAGTATTTAGCCTTAAATCCCTCCATGACTGCAAATCATGTTTATTTTATCGCAACCATTTTTTACTTAAAAAGCTATCTATAAAATAATAAAAGGCTTTATTTTTTATCTTTTACCTAAAGCTATTTTTTTTAACTTTCTTTAAACTTACGAGTTTTAAATATATACTTTTTTCCCTTGTCTTACTTTTAAACATGTCTTCATTGTTTGAAAAATTAACCATCTGTTTCTCAGTAAGCTAGAGAAAGCTCTTTCTGAAGAAGGGAACAATTTTTTTTTTTTTTTTGAAGAGGTAAGATTAAAAAACAATCACTTGTAAAAGAGGGTAAAAGTGAGCTTAGGGAATTATCCTTCAACTTTTTTTCGTGATGAATATATTTGTTGTCTGCAACTAAATTTTTTTCTGCTCCCCCAAATGAAAGAAAAAAAATTCCGCATAATCTCCCATCTTTTTTTTTTTTTTTTTACTCCAAGATCCACAAAACAGATGAATAATTTTATTGATTATGTTAAAAGTCCTTTGGCATTATTAGAGGAAGTTTAGCGTAAAAGAATATAATTCGATGCATATACATACATTTAAATATTTTTTTTAGTTTAGTTGTTGCCATAAATGGAAAAATTTGTTTTCTTATATTCATTTGCCAGTTCCTAGACGTTACTGCCAGTTACGGAAAGTGAGAAATATTTTATGCTAATCGCTTTAAGTCATTTGGGATGACAGACGTTGCATTAAAACCATTTGCATATGATTTAAATAAAAGTTATTTAACAAAGAGTAAATTTAGATATTCTATTAATCATGGAAGAAAGAGCCAATTATTTTCTTCCTGCATTCATGAAGAGAGGGGGGGGAAGGGATCGATATCACGTGAAGAAAAATAATATTCTCCTTAAGAAATGGCTTCGAGGAAAATTACTCTTTGTAAAAGTTAGTAATTATGCATGAAAAAAATTGATAAATATGTATGGTACTGAATCATAATTTATATTCTCTTAAGATATTGCGTTAGAGATATAGCTGAATTAACAAAAACTGATATTGAAATACATTGATTTTATATTTTTAAAATATAGGATTATGTCTTTAAGAATTTAAACTTACTATAAGACGCATAACATGTTTTATGTCATAATTATTTTAATTTATTACTTTACACCAATCATAAGGTTATTTATAAAAGAAAAAGTGTTGCTTTCAAATAATTTTCGGGAATCGTAAATATTTCGCTATTTAAGTAATATAAAGTTTTAATAATTTTATAAAGTTTTGATCATGGCTTCGAATCGGAACTCAACCGAAAAAAAAACGTTATTTTGGTCGTTTGGTTTGGTTTGGAGCTACGGTCTACTTTTTGCAACACGGAAGCTAATGAGACCGGGACCTACAGCTTAAGGCCGATTCCGAACGGCTACGGACATCCATGGCACAGTGGGATGTTATTTTGGTCGGAACGAAAGTCAGAACTGAATTGAAAAAAAAATGTAGGTTTATTTTGGTTCGATATATGTTCAGTCATTTTTTTACTGTAACCCAATCATCATTAATTTCTAATTTAATGTCAATCTTATAATTATTTTCAGTACAGGTACACTGGGATGAACGATGACCGAATGGTTAGGACGCTCATCTTCGGTACAGAATTCATGGGTTCATATCTCACTGTGGCATGGATATTCGTGGTCATTAGGAGTCGGTTTGAAGCAGTAGATCTCAGTCTCCTGATCCCTCTTGTTGCGAAAAACCAACTAAACAAACATCTATACTGTAAAGTGAAGCTTCATAATAGATAAACCTATTTACAAAATTAGTCTACATGCTGAAAGAAAAATTTATGTGCCAATCTGAAGAAGTTATGGAATGTGTACCCAAATGATAAAATTATAATTCATAATAGTTATTCAAAAATTTGATATAAAGTGTTATATTTTAAAAAAGCAAATTTATGTGCGAGGCGCGAAAAACCATTGAATACCACTAAATGGCAATTAGTGTTAGATTTATTTTTGCCATTTAGTGTCCACTAAATGACAACAATAAATCTAAATGATACCTAAAATTTCAGGTTGACACAACACATATTGTTAAGACTGCTGTAAACATGGTATCTCGCCAAATTGGCGAGATGTTGGCTTCTTGGCAAAGTTTTGGTAGACTCATTTTTGGTGCCAAGTTTGGCGATATATCGCCAAATTTGGCGACTTGGCGACATTTGTTGCCCCCGTCTCTGGATTTTACTAGAGGCTTGTAGAAATTTCCAGAAACCTGAAAGCTATATAAAGGGGCCGTGAGTTCTAGTAAAAAGTCAGTTCACGCTTATGTTTGGTGAAAGTAGAACCTGTGTTAATGTTCTCCGTATTGCTTTGAAAAAGTTCGCCAAAAGACTGTCAAGTTTCGTCGCCATCCTTTGTTATTGTGATGCATTAGGCGTGTTAATAAATTGTTATTGATTTTGTGTTAGCCAAAGTCTATTCAATACAACGAACTTTATTTAGTAACACAAGTCCACTATCCGCTTCTACTGTAATTTCAAGTGCAAAGCTTGAAATATCAGGTAATGTTAGTTCAAATAACAAAACAAATATGAGATGTTTTTTAGAAAATCTCGATCAATTTCGATTAGAAAAACTGTTTGAAGAAAAGAATTCTTAAAACTATATTTTTACTATCGCGAAAAAGTGTTATTAGGTATTAAAGTTTATACTCAAATATGTTAGAAAGTATTGTTTCATAAACAACATCGTGTTGTTTCCGTGCCTGTTATACCGGCTTGGAACGAGAGTAAAAAGTATATTATGTATGTATTTGCATTTTCGAAATTCCTAATTTATTGGCTTAGACTGGAAATACTGCCTCTTTTTTCCGCATTGATATCGTTTAAAGTTTGAAATATACGTGCTCTGATTTCTAATGAGATTGCTTTTATATCGTAATACAGCGTTTCCAGGAAAATAAAGTTTTGGACATATTTTTGAGTTTGAAAATGAGACGTGTTTAAATTTTTATCATTTAAATATAGTTTTAGAGAAACATTTATCTCTATTGTAAAAAATAAGATGCTGTTGGATTTAAAGCGTTATTTAATACGATTATACATATTTACTAAATGTATGTAAACGTTCAAATAAATATATACACTAAAGAGCCAAAACATTATGACCATCCCTACATTTTGCAATGAACTCGCCTGGATGACGTGGTAAGCACGTGATCATGTGGAAGCGGTATTGAACTGCTTCTGGAGAGTCTGAAGAATCCATCTTTCACTTACTTCTGTGTGTGATGGGAAAGACTACGGATCTACGTGATTTTGATAGAAGGCAGATTGCAATGGCTCGAAGGCTCGGAAAAAGTATTTCCAAAACTGCAAGACTCGTGGGCTGTTCGCGATCTACATGCAAAGTGGATGAATGACGATGAAACTAGCAGTAGACGACATGGTGTTGGACGTCCACACGCTATCAAACAAAAAGGTCGTCGGAGACTATCGCATGGTGAAGGAAAATCGGAGCTAGACAGTGACTCAGCTGACAACCCAATACAATGCAGGGCCAAGTAGAATAGTAGAAAAGAACGATGTCATTCCGGTAACCAATCATGTCTCTTCAATTACTTCTAGTTTATTCTAGAAGATATAGTACCTCAACAACGAGCGGGAAAAGGAATAAATAATTGGGGCTGCGTTTCTAAGTTCAAGTTGCCAGGAAAAGAGAGTTCGCCGCCATTATTATGAAAAATGTTCTTTAGAATTTGTCCATTTTAAAAGGAAAATTGAAAACATTTAAGTTAGGATTTTACTTTAATAGAATTTTATTACATATATATGTATATATATAAATAGACAGATCAAAAGATATATAGATATAGTAATGACTATGTCATTTTAAGGCAAGAATTCATTATTAACTTTTTGTAATGAAAATGAATATGAAGTCAAGTGAAATAGCTTGAAATAATGTCGCCAAGTTCCCAGACTTGGATATAAAAATTTAGTTTCGAAATTGGACTTTCTGCTGATGAAATAAATGTAATATGAAAGAAAACGGAGACTGGATGATTGTTTATTTTGGAATTTCAAATTCGACATAGTTTAAATCCCATTTTATGCGTATTTTTGCCGACCGATGGCCGAATAGTTAGGATTCTGGTCTTCGAAACCGGAGTTCGTGGGTTCGAATCCCATTGTGTTATGGATGATCGTAGCCGTACGGAATAAGCTTTAAGAAAATATCCCGGTATCATTAGCCCTCGTGTTGCCTCCGTGTTGTCTGGTCTTAGTCCGTGTTCGAGCGACCCTTTGTCTCCCCCAAGCTTTGCGCGGGCGTTCGAGTTGAGTCGTAAAGTTTCGTGGAAGCTGGTGGCTCACCATGGAAAAAGTCTCGACACCACACTATTAATATTAAATGAAATAAACAACAATGGTATGAGTAGGTAGAGTTTCACTGTATGTGTATAATGTATATAATGTTAAAGTTTGTGTAACAAGTTACATTCGGTTCAGCTTTTTTTTACCTCTTCCCGTGAGTCATCGTCAAAGACATACCAGAACAGGACCGGTTTGAACTAGAAAGAAACTTCGGATTTTTCCCAACCAATAGAAGAGTCCGTTAGTTTGTGGGATTCTGACCCCGCCCCCGCCGTTCTGGAGTGGACCCCTGTTTTTCTCCTCGAGGCAGTGTGATTTGTTTTGAGAGGACACAGTTGTGACCAGAGGAGAGTAGAAGGTGAACGCTGCCGGCGCCGAGTCCAGAAGAGTTTTCGATATCTACAAATGATAAATTGATTCTAGTTGTATTCCTTAGTAATTTACTTAATTGTATAAAATCATTTAATCAAGACATATTTGTCCATGTGTTTATTACTGAGTATTAATTTCTTCTTTCTCAAACACTAGGACAACGTAATATTTTTACAGTTTGGAATCAATATGTGCAACATTTTTTTTTTATTTCATTGTTTACAAGCTGAAAATTTTCAGTAAAATTCAATTGAAGTTTTTATAATATCCTTAAAATCAATAATGTTAAATGAATATATTGTATAATTTTGCATGATTTAATTTGAATATTTCAGTGGGGTTTCTTTTAAAAGATTTAGAAATGTCCAGCAATTTTCAAAACTTAACAATCTAAAACTAGTATTTTTGAAGGTTTAAAGATGAAGTGTTCCCTCAAACTAGTATATGCTTTGTTTTAATTAAAATTTTCAAAATGTAACAATCTAAAACTAGTATTTTTGAAGGTTTAAAGATGAAGTGTTCCCTCAAACTAGTATATGCTTTGTTTTAATTAAAATTTTCAAAATGTAACAATCTAAAATTAGTATTTTTGAATTTTTAAAGATGAAGTGTTCCCTCAAACTAGTAAATTCAAAATGTAACAATCTAAAACTAGTATTTTTGAAGGTTTAAAGATG
>CM063511.1:5862403-5869903 GCA_032207245.1 Pardosa pseudoannulata
ATGAACATTTCTGATGATTAAATGCAAAATTTAGTTTTTAACGAATGATTATACTGCATATTATTTCAAAATTATATAAATCATAGGCGATATGATGTAACTAATGTAACAAATGTGGCCAAATGGTGACTCCATATAATAAAAGCAAAGCTCCATATAATAAAGATCAATATATTAAAAGCAAATGTATCAATTTAAAACTATGTCATTAAAAAATATTTGCATCCAAACAGTGTAACGAAAATTTCTGATGATTAAATGCAAAGTTTAGTTTTTAACGAATGATTATACTGGATATTATTTCAAAATTATATAAATCATATGCAATATGATGTAACTAATGTAACAAATGTGGACAAATGGTGACTCCTAAACCGTACGGCCTTTTTAAGGATTTTATTGCGGATTAACTAATAAATTTTTCAAAAATATTGTTATATTTTAAATTTCTTTAACACTATAAATACATACAGCCATAGTAATAGTTTCTTTCAGTCAACTGATATACTTCGGTTCGACTTGCTCGGCCTGCTTAAAAATGAAATTGTTGTAATACTAGTACGTTATGTAGGCTATATAGGAACCCCAGTCACTATCATACTTAAATGAAGACTTACAATTTTGGAAATGTAAACCAAAAACTAAGTACAAAATATTTTAAAAATACAATATACCATTTATTGCCTTTATACAATAAACTTTTAAAATACAATATACCTTTTTGGTTCCACATGCTATGTTGAATTATTAGTTTACGATGAAATGATTTAAATCAAAGTTCCGTTCAAAGTTGATCACCCAGTATCTAAGACAATCCCTATATAATAATAGTAAATAATTTTATTCAAAAACAATTTTATAATTAGGTTTATATCTAACTTGGTTTTTTCAGAACAAAAAAATCCCCTATGTAATAACCTAAGTTATCTGTCCGTCTGTCCTCGGATTTATGAAGCGGTTGGACCTGGAATGGATAGAGGCATCCATAAAAATTTTTGATAAGTAGGGTTAGCAAAATCCAAAGCGAGTAACGTTTATCTTATCCTAAATTTTCAATCCAATTCTAAAATAAATTGGTATAAATAGGCTTCCTATCACAGCGACAAAAACTATCGTCTGTAAAACGTTCGAAATCCACCCCTTCCCACGTCTTCGAGCGTTAAATGCCATCATTTCAAGCCCTATTTCCCCAGTTAAGAGCAAGCGATTAAATTTATCAATTTACCACATAATAAATAGGTAAAAAATAACATTTTTCTAGCATTATGACTTCATTTTATCTCATTTAATCATTTCTTATTTTAAATTATTTAAATATCGTCTGCATTATTTTCGTACGTTTTATCACTGAATTTAGATATTACGAAAATAATTTTCTTTTATATTTGGCTTCAATAATAGATTAGGTAAATAAATATGTGATCATTTTAAAATGAATCATGGATTATTTTTTGTTGCAATGAAAATTTTATCACCGATATTAACAACAAATTCTATCTACCTCCAGGGTGTAGTGGAAATAACAGTTTCATTCCTTTACTTCCATTTATTATTGTGGCAAAAAATTGGGAAGAACTTAGCGATAATTTCAACGTACCTTTGAATTATCTTTCTAAATGAATTCAACGGGATTCTAAACTGCATTCACAGTATCGGGAGACTTTAGAGGAGTATGAAGGCAAACAAATTATTGAGCACGTACCAGATAATTCTCTGCCAAAAAAACAAACCATTTTTTTACCTGCCTCATAGGGTACTTTACAATTCTGGAATATTAAAATTTCACTGAACCCGTCATATGACGGACTATATGCTAGTCAATAAGAATTATTTAGTCACTAGGTTAATTTTCTAATTATTATCCTGTTTAAAAGAAGTATTTGGTTTGGAGTGCTACGGTCTACTTTTTGCAACACGAGGGCTAATGAAACCGGGACGTACTGCTTAAAGCCGATTCCGAACGGCTACGAACATCCATGCCGAAGTGAGATTCGAAATCACGAGCTCCGGTTCCGAAGGCTAGCACCCTAACCTTTGGGCCATCGTTCGGTTTAAAAGAAGTATTAGTTTCTATATTATAAATTCATTTACCTTGTAATAGCAAGTAGTATATATTTTTTAGAAATAAGTAAAAAAAAAATATTTTAAATTCACAATTTTTTCCTACCAAAACATTTAAGGTGCGACTCCTAAATTTATCGAGTAGGTAACTATTTTTTTCTACAAAAAGTCTTTCAACTCAAATATGCAATTTAAAATATACAAAATAGTTCTCAACTCTGTGAAAAATAAATAAGCTAAACAAATAATATTGTGTTGGAGAGGAATTTGATTATATTTGGTATTAAATTTTCATAACTTCCATTTTGCTTGCTTCCTGGTGCGACTATGAAGCAATTTTAAAATGAGAATTTAAAATATGTATATGAACGAAACAAGAATTTACATGAATAATTTATCTCAGATTATCTAAAATACTGTGGAAATGTGTGTGAAACGCTTTTGGTGTTAAGATATTACGTTACATTTTTCATTTTCACAGAGAATACAGTGATACAAGTAAAATATCCTATACATTATTAATAGGGAAAAAATTAGTCTTCGTAAACAAGGCAAATTTATTTTTAATGCAATTTTGAAGTTATTCAAGTGAACTTATATAAAAAGTTAACCTTTAAAGTTGACTATGAAGCTGTATTTAAGCAAAATTATATCTTTCAAACAGACTCGGATAAAGAATATTTCCTTTGGCATCACTAATAATTTAAAATATTAATTAAAAATTTATTTTAAAATATTACTGCTATTGCTTGTCAAACAGTTTTTAAAGCTTATTAAAAATTGAGCACGTTGTAACATATTGTTGATAAGTAATAATTTTTTGTTTTTCATATTGAAATATATTATTGCCTTTCTACCTCACTATTTATTTAAAAGTAATTTATATTCTCATTTATGTCATTTTGGTAAGTGACAAAGTTTTTTTTTTACAACAATAAAATTAATGTTTTATTTCTCAACAATTTTGCTTTCAATATTCATCAATCTGTCATTTTTTTATTTAAAAAGATTAAAAAAAATCTGCTGTTATAAAATATCCTCATTTAAAGTTCTGATTCCTGAAAGTAAAACCAAAAAATATAAACATTTATTTGCGTCAACGATACGTATACTAAACACTTCTCCACTATGTAGAGAATAAGCTAAACTAATAATATACTGTCGGAAAGAATTGCATTATATTTGCCATTAAATTTTCATGGCATCCATTTTGTTCATGTTCTGGTGCAACGTAGAAACACACGTCAATTTTAAAATGAGAATTTTAAACATGCATATGAATGCAACTAGGATTTACATGAATAATCTATCTCAGATTATCTGAAATATCGTTGAAATTTGTGTAGAAATTATATGATGGTAGGATACTGCGTTAAATTTTTCGTTTTCATAGAAAACACGAGGAATTTTTTTATTTTTTCGAAGTAAAATATTATATACATAATTAATAGGTAAAAAGACTAGTGTTCGTAAACAAGCCTTAGTTTTTTTAATGCAAATTTTGCAATTATTGCTCTTAATTATTCAAGTGTGATGTTCTATTGAGGCGCCAGGGAAGAAGATACCCGGATTTATCCAGCCTTTGAAGAAGCTGAGGGTGTACGGTAATTACATTCTGCCTTCAGCGGCGACGCGTGAGCCTATAATGCCGGCCGTCCTACTTAGGTCCACCGTAGCTGGGATTGAGCAAGCAGTTCCAGCCAGCCGACCCATCCACAGCCTTGCTTTGCTTCCCGGCAGCGTCCTCACTGTGCTTCCTGCAGGACTCAGCTGTTGTATAGCCAGCTTGCTGATTGTTTTTCATTAAGATTTTTCTGGTGACTTTATCTTTGTTTCTAAAATCTTAATAAATGTCTTTTAAGTTTTTCTGGTAGCTATTTTTTTTACGATAGTCACACCTTCGAAGATTCTTTATGTGTTCCCTTCACTACTATTGTAGTTCTTTTAAATGGATGCGTGATATTTCTCAACGATTTTAAAGAATTAGATTAATTGCAAACTATTTATTTTATAAATTATATATATATACCTTACAGAATAACGTAAAACATTTGTGCTAGAATATAATAATAAATACAAGGTTAAATTAAATGAGAATTAGAAAATAAGTGAATATAAACAGCTGTTTTGCAGTTGTAAGGTGCATTATCTATGTGAGAGAAAACAGTCACTGGAAGAAAAAAACTGAAGTCTGCTTTTCTCCACAAATAGTAAATGCATTTACTGATACATTTCATTTTGCATTTTACTATCAATGTGAGCAAAAACAGTTGCTGAAAATGCACGTTAATACTCTCTTTTCTTTACAAGAAAGAATCTCTGATTACCATAGTTTCTTAACTTATTCTTAACAAAAATACGTGATCACGAATACTTCGCGTATTCTTACTTAAAAATATATACATCATTATTGCATTCTGGGTACCATAAAAAATTAAAGATAAATGGTAGTAAATCATCTGTAAATCTCAACAAATTAAAATCAGTATACATAATTGCTGTATGCATTGCCACGAGAAAATAAATTAATCATAATGAACGTCTTCTAAAAAAATATTTTATTTGCATAATTTTTGCTGAAAGCAAGCTCAATATTTAATCCCGTTTAGGAAATTTAAAAGATATGACAAACAGTAGCAGTAATATTGCACTAAAATTAAGAACGAATATGATAAACTTTCGAATTGAAATAGGGACTACTAAAAGAAATAATTTTCATTTGAGGATGCGCATACAATAAAATGTTTGTAGAATTACAATTTCATAATCAGGTCTATGGGGCCACTTACTAAAAGTTCACTGGAATATCTTGAAAATTAATTTAACCGTCACCCATTTATTAAGTTGCTTTTTTATGATAGTCATATCTGATAAGGGACATTTCAAAATTATAAAAACACCCAGTAGATTATGTATGTCATATATATATATATATATATATATATATATATATATATATATATATATATATATATATATATATATATATATATATATATATATATATATATATATATATATATATATATATATATATATATATATATATATGTCAGGTTTAAAATGGGGGTTAAGAATTAAGCCATTTAAATTAAAAATCAGTTCAAATTCATTAACGACAACGTAGTAGGAGAAAGACATACCCTTGAGCGGAACTATACAAATAAAAGAGCTGACGCGGAAGTAGTCATAGGAATTTTGCTTAGGTAACAACGCAAAAAGAGACAGTTCTGCTCGGGAACTCTGACTGACAACACCCTCAACGTTTGCCGTGGCAAAGAATAAGAACAAAGTATTTCTAAATGGCACAGCTATGGACAGAAGGATAACAATAAAGAAATTTTTATATATGAAATCAAATGCGTCTTCGATGCCTTAACCACTTGTCCATGTCACAGATATATATTCATATATATAAATGACAGACATCTTTCATGTGTTTCTACATACATACAAATTTACAATGTAATAAACCATGTTTCTTCAACATGAATTCTACTTTAATTACAAAAAAAAATACATTTGTGCTTTATTTTTTGATAACTTTAGCCTTATAACAGTGAATATACTAACTTTACAAAATTGTCTGCTATGTATAGCGACTGAAACTGGCAACAAAATATATAATATTTCATTAGATTGATTTTGAGTTCTAAGCTCGTAAGCCTTTTATATTTTTTACAAATATCACAACAGGCAGTTTGTATATACATATATACATACATATACATATATACATATACATATATACATATACATACATATATATACATACACATACATATACACATATACATATAAACACACATTATATATACATATACATATATATACACACACAAAACAGAAAGCGAGATGAAAATGGCCTTAAATTGAGTGAAAAGTCTTTTAAAACTAAAAGTTTTCTGGACAAGGTCATTAAATTAAAGTTTTACTTTGTCTCAATATAAACCGACTGTCTTCAAATAAACATACAATACAGATTGTATTTTGTCTTATCATAAAACGGCCACAAAAGAGTCATTAAAAATACATTTGCTATTTTCCTGTCGCAAGAAGCGAATATATTTTGTATTCGTGTTCTACATTTCTTCTGTAGTATGAAGTAAAGAAATAATGTATAAAATTTATAGTTCAACGTGTTAAAAATTCATTGAGTACAAATATCGATATTTTTTCTACCGCACCTTTTTTCACAAGGTACAATATTTATTAACATACATATATATATATATATATATATATATATATATATATATATATATATATATATATATATCAAATTAGTCTTAAAATTTGAAAAGAATACGTGGATGAATTTTTAAACTAGGGTTTTTTGAAGTTATTTGGTTCGGTTTATTGAGTTTATATTTGCATAGAGCAAGAAAGGAATTTTTGTTATTATTTCGGAAATTAGTTTTGGGGGAAGAGAAGCTACCAATTTATTTATGTTCCCTATTTCACATTTTCTAGCTTTAGTTTATCTTAGATTTTATACTGGAAAAGAACCTTCGTGTTGCTATTCTCAGGGAAATAGCTTTAGAAATGTCAAATTCTTGTAATCATGTAAGAGGTATTAAATTTTAGATAAAAGACCAAATCACTATCAATAAAATAAAAAGTATGCATAACTGTATGTTTTATGTACAATAAAAATGGATTTCAGATAACATGTACAAGTTTTCATAAATTAATAAAAATACAATAATTTTACATTAAATTTTGTACATTCAGAATAACTTTATAATCTTTAATCAGGACATTTAGCATTTGTAAAACATGAGTTAAAAATCCCAAGTCTGATATATTAATACTTTTTACACTACTTTATGGATTTATTAATTTTTTTTCTATTAATAATCATCTAATTTTTCCTTTTTCATAAATGCAACTCTAGTTTATTTTAATTAATATAATTTCAGTTCACTGAATAAAAATGATATTTATCTTCTATTTATATAAAAAGTTAATTTATTCTATTTTATTTCTGCTTCACGTAAAAAATTAATTAACTTCATATATCAACATTTTTTTGCAGGTAATTATTTTTCTTGTATTTTTTACTTGTTAAAATATTTTATGTTTTTTGAAATTGTATTACTTTATGTAACAAAACTAATTTCATAAAGTTAATATATGAAATATTTTATTCTTAACAGGAAATACTATTTTATTTTACATTAAATATGAAATACTAGCTGCTAACCGTGAAAATATGACGAGTTTTCTATAAATTGCCAACATTTTAGGACTGTTTTCAGCCTAAATTGACGATGTTTGTTTTTAGTACTCTAATACAAACTGAAACATCTTGATTTAAAATATTTCTATCACCTAATAGGTTTACATACATAACGTGGCGTAACCATTTTGAAAATAATCTTCCATAAAATACATACAAACACAGCGCTAAGTTAAAATATCAGCATAAATTCTTCA
>CM063511.1:5884903-5897403 GCA_032207245.1 Pardosa pseudoannulata
TCCACGTAGCTAAGAAAACTATGAATCATCTTTCTAAATGAATTCAACCTGATTCTAAACTGCATTCACAGTATCGGGATACTTTAGAGGAGTAGTTAACTTTTATATATTTTATCACAGATTTCCTATAACAGCGAATCTTACAGTTCTGCTATATTGTTTGTGATCAGCAATATAAACATCAATAACAATATGTATCAGCTGTATCTGACCAAATTAAACATTTTTTTTTCTTTATAAGTAACTTGGCATTGCAAGTACTTAACCCTATCGTGATTAGACTGTGACTTAATGATTTATTTTACTTTATTTCTGATAATATTGCCTTAAAATATTTTCCACTATCATTCAGAACCTACTAGAGCATTTAAGTTGTATTATTGCAACGCTTTACATTAAAGTTTGCAGTGAATCAAAATGGCTTATGAAATAAATTATTTATTAGAATTAGTCCTAGGTAAATCTCACTTCCATTAATTATTAACATATTGCATGCGGGACTCGTACTAGTACGTTTTCTGACGATGGATACTTGAGCACGGGTCACATACTAGTACTGTTTAGTGTAACAACATGGTTTGTGGGTACAAAAAGAATGGTATATACAGGAAAACGAAGCCGAATGTTCTTGTCTACTACATAGATTCTGGAAAAATTGAGACAAATACAAATTAGTTTTTACATCAGTCGATGCGGAACCACAGAACAGGAAAAAATTATAACTATATACTACTATTTCTATTTGATTTTTCATATTTATGATACTATCCCACATTCATCCATTCAAAAATACATTTTTTGTTTTTACAAATCTAATGGTTGTTATTTATATATTTCTATTTATATATTTATTTCTATATATTTCAATATAAAATACGAAAACTTGGTTAAAAAAAGGAAATATTTTTCGATCTATTGAGATTTAACTGAATAACTCAATGGACGCGCAAAACGCCCGCTCCCGGTACCATTCCTCTGCGAAATGTACCCGCACACAATGTGTTAATATACTGTAAAACAACTTTTAAGGATATATCAATGATCGCGAAAAACTGTCAAATCAGTTTTTGAACCTGGTTCGAGAACCGATTCATTCTAGTTTCAAAAGATTTGTTGTTTTCTTAGCAAGGTGATTTATGCAACCGTTAAAACAGTTTTACAGGCAAACAAATTGTCTCTGTTTCTGGAGGGAGGGGAAGACACCGTTCCAGTTTACACTATTCTATGTACGGTCAGTCAACACGTAAATGGTCGTCTCATAATTTACGACACACACACACATTTAGACGGATGGCCAGTTGGTGTGATTTAACATGACTGTTACAGTGGCGAAGGATATTTATGCTCCAATATTGGTTGGATGGATGGCTTCCCACAACATTCAATTTATTATGCAATCTCCTTGACAGTTTAATACGAAAAAATCTCTAAAATATTTTCCCGACAGGTTGTAGTTATTCAGAACTTCCTATGCTAGGGCACTAATTTTTTTTAATTAGTTAAACACCATCTCATGAGGAAGTGGACTGCACTCCAATTGTCAGTTTAACCCTTTCGTGGGCCATTTATTTCTGACTCCACGTTTTCAAACTTTTAAATAGAGCTGCAATAGAATTTTATTGAATCGATCGAACAATATATGACAGTGAAAAACCGTAGCTGGAATCAGTCTTCCCGTCATTCCAATAGCAAGACCAAATATATTAGAATGGGTTTTGAGCTTCCCACAATTGTGTTTTGTAAGATCGTGTAGGTGGGAAGTCATCTTCCCACGGCCCACGAAAAGGTTAAAAGTTAAAAGGGAAGAAAAGCAGAGACAGGGGGTTTTCATTCACGATCGTATATTTGAAAACCTCTGAGTATTTTCTCAGGTCATAATGAGGGCTTTTGCCAACAAATTTACTTTAATACTTTTGATGTATTTGATTACAGGATATGTTTCGTCATTATATTCCTTAAGGAACCATCTTCCCTGATCGATTATTTTTTGTTTCAATGAAACATTTGTCACCGGTATTAATAACAAATTCTATCTACCTCCATGGTAAAATGGAAATGACAATTTCATTCCTTTACTTTCATTAATTACTGTGGCAAAATCTTAATGATAATTTCCACGTAGCTAAGAAAACTATGAATCATCTTTCTAAATGAATTCAACCTGATTCTAAACTGCATTCACAGTATCGGGATACTTTAGAGGAGTAGTTAACTTTTATATATTTTATCACAGATTTCCTATAACAGCGAATCTTACAGTTCTGCTATATTGTTTGTGATCAGCAATATAAACATCAATAACAATATGTATCAGCTGTATCTGACCAAATTAAACATTTTTTTTCTTTATAAGTAACTTGGCATTGCAAGTACTTAACCCTATCGTGATTAGACTGTGACTTAATGATTTATTTTACTTTATTTCTGATAATATTGCCTTAAAATATTTTCCACTATCATTCAGAACCTACTAGAGCATTTAAGTTGTATTATTGCAACGATTTACATTAAAGTTTGCAGTTAATCAAAATGGCTTCGGAAATAAATTATTTATTAGAACAAGACTTAGGGAAATCTCACTTCCATTAATTATTAACATATTGTATGCGGGACACGTACTAGTACGGTTTTCTGACGATCGATACTTGAGCGTGGGTCACGTACTAGTACGGGATAGTGTAACAACAGGGTTTGTTTGTGGATACAAAAATAACGGTATATACAGGGCAACTAAGCCAAATGTTCTTGTCTACTACATAGATTCTGGAAAAATTGAGACAAATACAAATTAGTTTTTACATCAGTCGATGCGGAACCACAGAACAGGAAAAAATTATAACTATATACTACTATTTCTATTTGATTTTTCATATTTATGATACTATCCCACATTCATCCATTCAAAAATACATTTTTTGTTTTTACAAATCTAATGGTTGTTATTTATATATTTCTATTTATATATTTATTTCTATATATTTCAATATAAAATACGAAAACTTGGTTAAAAAAATTAAATAATTTTCGATCTATTGAGATTTAACTGAATAACTCAATGGACGCGCAAAACGCCCGCTCCCGGTACCACTCCTCTGCGAAATGTACCCGCACACAATGTGTTAATATACTGTAAAACAACTTTTAAGGATATATGAATGATCGTGCAAAACTGTCAAATCAGTTTTTGAACCTGGTTCGAGAACCGATTCATTCTAGTTTCAAAAGATTTGTTGTTTTCTTAGCAAGGTGATTTATGCAACCGTTAAAACAGTTTTACAGGCAAACAAATTGTATCTGTTTTTGGAGGGAGGGGATTCACCGTTCCAGTTTACACTATTCTATGTACGGTCAGTCAACAAGTAAATGGTCGTCTCATAATTTACGACACACACACACACATTTAGACGGATGGTCAGTTGGTGTGATTTAACATGACTGTTACAGTAGCGAAGGATATTTATGTTTCAATATTGGTTGGATAGATGGCTTCCCACAACATTCAACTTATTATGCAACCTCCTTGACAGTTTAATACGAAAAAATCTCTAAAATATTTTCCCGACAGGTTGTAGTTATTCAGAACTTCCTATGCTAAGGCACTAATTTTTTTTAATTAGTTAAACACCATCTCATGAGGAAGTGGACTACACCCCAATTGTCAGTTTAACCCTTTCGTGGGCCATTTATTTCTGATTCCACGTTTTCAAACTTTTAAATAGAGCTGCTAATTTTATTGAATCGATCGAACAATGGACGACAGTGAAAAACCGTAGATAGAATCAGTCTTCCCGTCATTCCAATAGCAAGACCAAATATATTAGAATGGGTTTTGAGCTTCCCACAGGTGTGTTTTGTAAGATCGTGTAGGTGGGAAGTCATCTTCCCACGGCCCACGAAAAGGTTAAAAGTTAAAAGGGAAGAAAAGCAGAGACAGGGGGGTTTTCATTCATGATCGTATATTTGAAAACCTCTGAGTATTTTCTCAGGTCATAATGAGGGATTTTGCCAACAAATGTACTTTAATACTTTTGATGTATTTGATTACAGGATATGTTTCGTCATTATATTCCTTAAGGAACCATCTTCCCTGTTTTATACAAAATCTTTACATTCGTTTGAGGGTAAAGTGTTGTTTTTCTTTACAATATATAGTGTATAATACACACACACACACACACATATATAAATATATATATATATATATATATATATATATATATATATATATATATAAGATAGATATATACATATATACATATATGTACATACATATATATATGTACATATATATACATATATATATATGTATGTATATATATGTATATATATATACATATATATATACATATATATATATATATATATATATATATATATATATATATATATATATATATGTACATATATGTGTGTGAGTGTGTGTGTGTAATATGGGCGAGACTCATTCAAAAGCACAACCCATTTTATTTCTGGTGAGATACATGAAATCCATACAACAGGCAAACACTTTTACGACCTCGTGCAAACAGACAATGTGATCCTGCACACACACACACTTTTCAAGTAGGAATTTCTCTGATAAAAAGCCTACGAATAATCCCTAAGCAATGGATCACGTGATAAAAAATACCCATTCTTAAAGAGAACGCTCTCACTATTGGCTAAAGTAGTACAGACAGAGGCTGAATGAAGTCTATAGCGTGTCTGGAGGGAAAAATCAGAATGACCGGTGAACCCCCAAAGTACTTCATGAACCAAAGTTATTTAATATTAAAATATGTAAATAAGGGATTTTAATATTACATATATGTGTGTATTATATCAAAGGTTTCGTGTTCATTCTAAACACATATCGCATAAAAAATGCATAAATAATGACATGATAGTCATAATGCACACAAAACTATTGAAACAAAATTAACTTCAATGTCCCTTTCTCAAAATAGATGTAAATTTTACTGTAATAAAATAGTTTACAACAAGGTAACAGGAATATTTTTATAGTCCTAAAATTAACTTTATTAGAAAAGCAATTTTTTGCCGTTCCAAACAAATCTACCAAAACTTCCTCTAATATTTTTATTATTTATTTAATTATAAATTATTATGTAAAGCTTTTAAAGATTCTTGTTCACATTTTAATTTTTTACGTAATTGTCGTTTATTAATATATTACGACAAAATTTAATCATTGCAAAATAATTAAAGCCAACATCTATCATTGTCATTCCGAAAATAAATAAAGTTTTTTTCCTTTACCCTCGCATATGTATGGTTGCATAATTTTCAATTTTTGCTCTTCGGATATTGCTTGCAATTTTCTGATTGTTCTTTTCTTTTACGCTCGGAGATATCAATTTTTCAGTAATTATTTATGCAGTAAGACAAATGGCGGTTGCCAGTTAAGTGCAGTGAAAAACATCGTCTTCAATTATATTCCATTTGCTCTGAATAAATATTCATTTCAGCTTAGAGGCTTTTAGCGTAATTGGAGTTTTAGATCGGGATGGAGATATGTAGAGGCATGTAGAAACATAACAAAAATGTTTTTAATACACGTAAGAAGGCATTGTTTTGATATTCTAAAAAATAATTATTTGTTTCTGTGTTCATGTGTACGTTATGTATATACAACATTAAATGCCCAGCTTTTGGTGTGGGTATTTAAGGTTCCGAAAGGAAATATCATATTTATCCCAAAATTTAATTTAGCTTTTAGAATATATTAACATTCCAGAAGAACGTCTGGACAAATTTTACAACAAATTGCTGTTTTAATGCACTTGAGACGTCTAAAGATCAGTTCTATTCCTCTACTCAGCCCTACCCCATATCATGGAATGTGCAAGCAGGAAATATCACGACTATTTTTAACCGAGGTTTTGTGATAGTAGTAATTTTCTAGTAATATTTACGACACGCGTATGGTCTTGGGTTAAATTTTGACAATAAGTTATTTTTGTCTATGTAATTTTGTCTTAATAATTGCGCTATTTTAATTTGTATAAATTGGAGTCTATAGTTTTTATATCGGTTTTTATAGTAAAATATATACACATCTAAGTGAATTTTCCCGCAATAACGAAGCTATATGACGAAGAAAAAAAAATCATTGAGATTTCAGAGTGATAGCGATTTGATTGAAATAACATTCTATTTTATTGTTTCTCTTATTTGAATTTTTTTCAGAAATAAATAAAAAAACTTAAAGACCGTTTGAAATTTAATTTTATAACCTTTTATTTATCTTCTTGACTTGTTTCATAACAGTAAATATCCTTGAGTAGTAGTTCGAAATCGACTTTCTTCTTTCCAAGGTGGGTGTGTTTTACTTTTTTACTTGTCTATACTTCCTTTTAATAAATACAAAACTTTCTTGAATTTTAATACACATTCGTTAATAATAAAATTTAAACTTTCTATACTGGAATACATCATTGCTTTTCTACTTGACATATATAAGCAATTAAAAATAATTTATTTTGACTGTTATATAAAATACTTTCGTAACAAATTGGTTAATTATTATTTTTTTAACAAATTTCTTATCAATATTCATTCATTTCTGTCGTTTATAGGGCCAAAAACGATTAAATAATAGATGTTAAAAAAATCAGACAGTGCTTATGTAAAATGTTGATCGTGCTTGCGGGGAGACTACATTATTAATACAGCAATAAAAAGAGAGCTTTGCGTCTAGCCATCGGTTTGGAGGTTTGAAGTTTTTCCATATAAAAACTTATATTCTTTTTAAGTTTATTTAACATTCAGATTATATTTCTTCCATCGATAATAAATGTTTCAAATGTAATGCAGTAGTATTACCTAAAACAAATAAAACATTTCAACTCCAAAATACAAATCTTGCACTTTGCAGTATATGTCGGTATCATGATGACTGCCTATGCGGTAGCCCTACAATAAAATGTCCAAATAAACCCATGGTATTCGGTAGACTAAGTTTCTGAATCTTTTAGAAGCCTCTCCCCCTCCCCCAAAGTAATGAAAATTTTTACCCCCTCCCCTTTTGTGAAATTCCCAGAAATTAGATTGTGTTTTGTTTGTAGCTCTATGGTCTATTATTTTGCTCACGAAGACTAATGAGACCGGGATCTAGTGCTTAAAGCCGATTCTGAACGCCTATAAAACGTTTATGGCAGCAGCGGGAATCGAACCCTCTAACTCCAATGCTGCAGAGCAACACAGTACCATTTGACCATTGTTCGGCTAATACTTTGGGTTTGGTTTGGTTTTGGAGTGCCACGGTCTACTTTTTGCAACATGAGGGCTAATGACACCGGGACCTACAGCTTAAAGCCGATTCCGAAAGGCTACGAACAGTGGGATTCAAACCCAAGTACTCCGGTACCGAAGTCCAGCACCCTAAATAATCGGCCATCGTTGGGTTCTATTATTTAGGGTGTGTAAAAATGAAAGTACTTAATTAAAAGAGAATTGGTGGTGCTATATTGTAGTTAACAACATCTCACTACTATAAGTACATCACAAGTAAATCCTAAGTAAATCCTAAGTAAATCCTAAGTACATCCTAAGTACATCCTAAGTACATCCTAAGTACATCCTAAGTACATCCTAAGTACATCCTAAGTGCATCCTAAGTGCATCCTAAGTGCATCCTAAGTGCATCCTAAGTGCATCATAAGTGCATCATAAGTGCATCATAAGTGCATCATAAGTACATCATAAGTACATCATAAGTACAGAAGAATACGTACAGAATACGTACATAAGATATCCTTAAGCTGCATACAAATAAATCAAACGCGTTGAAGATAGTGTTTAACATTCTAATTAACTGAGATTCAAATATAAAGTTACATTAATTAAATAAAAGAATACTAATTTGTGCGATACTTGCATGGTTGCAATTGTGTTTATTTTTCTCTAGCAGAACACGTTTTCTGTAGTTTAAGCTACTGACCAATTTATTAAGATTGACCAAATTATTCATGAATCAACCTCTGCTGTCTCAATATTCACAAAAAAAGTTTATGATCCACTAAGGTTCTTCTAACTATACAATGGATCCTAAAAGCCCACAAAAGTCTTTAGAAAGTCCCAAGTGTTAACAGCATAATTGGTTATCATCAAAGGCGATTTTACTGATTTTATACAGAACCGACAATATTGGTTACTGGTTGAATTCATTGTGACCAAAATTCTGCTTCCACAAAATGAATTTCTTTAAAAAAACCAGAAATAACAGATTTAGTTGTAATTAGATTGAGTTCGTCGCGTTGAAGTTACAAATCATTTCTATAGGATTTTGAGAATAAATTGGCCATGCAAGCAACATCGATAATGAACTAACTATAGTAATCTGTCTGACTAATCTATATCCCTATCTTCGATAAACTAAAGCACAAAGTCAAAAGGAATCTAGAACCTATTGAGTCTATTTAGAGAACCACCGAACCTCTGTCCAGAATAATCGATGTTATAGAGCATTACTGTGAATATTGTTAACAGACTAGATGACATTACAATAACTGATACAAATGATCGCTGACGTCTTTTGCAACTAAATGCTGTATGTGAAACTTGCAATGAAAAGCTAAAATACTTGGTACCCAAAACAAAAAATTATTTCAAGATTTTCTCAAAAAAATTCTTAAGAATATCTTAACACTTGGCATGCGGGTATACTTCATCGCCAACTTACGCGTGCAGCGGGCGTTTTTTCGTGAATTGCGCGAAAGTTTAGCTATTCAGAAAAATCGCAGTCAGTCGAAAACTGCTGTTTTTATGAACGAAACAATTTATTTTACACTTTAATATATATTGTATGATTATTTAACAAAAAAAAACAATACTTTTAAGAAATCATAAAAATAAACGATTTTTAAAGTGAAAGTCCTATCATCTGTCAGCGCCTATTTCTTCGTCACTCTCTTTGTCACGACGGCTCATTTTATCCATTTTGTATTCAATAATAAAAAAACCAAGCTTCCAATTGACAAAACACGACTTGTACGTTCTGGAGATAGGAATTCGATGGAAGACGAAATAACACAACAAAAGACCAAGTCACTAGACAATTCTTACTTGTGGAAAGAAAAAATGCAAAGCGTTGCCTAGCAACGCAAACAACACGCCTATAATGTCACACATACCTATAATTATACGCATTTATTAGATTTGGGGTAGTTAGAGGGTATCCACCATAAATCTACTAAATACGTATTTTTACGTGACCCGCACTCCAGTGACAGACTGCAAAAAACGTAAAAATACGTTGCCCGCAAGCGAAGTGTTAAGTTATTTGGCTCACATCTTAAGCCTACAATCTTATGATTTTCTTGGGAAAATAAAGTGAAGAAAATCTTAAGAAGGCAATCTGTAAAAAATCTTAAGATTATAATCTGAAAATTTTCTTGAGAATTGTAGGCTTATGAGGCCAAATAGCTTAATTCTAAAGAACTAGAAAAATTGGATACATTAAAATATTAAGATATTCTGAAGAATTATAAAAAATTGGAAAATATATATGGAAAAATATGCTTCAAGTTTTTTCCCTGTGAAAAAGACTTCAAAACTGCTTTTTTAATTCCTTTTTCTTCCTTGCATGCTATAATATTTTTATAATAGTATCAATACCAAAGTAATTTGATAATAAAGCAATTATCTATAATAAATCCTTACTGCAAATACAGTAGGTGTTTTCATTTGATTGCTATTGGAATCTTTATTAAGATGTACTATTAATGGTACACCAACTTCAATGTATAAATGTTTATTTTTTTCTTTTTCTTACTTTATATTGTCAGTTCCCATTATTTTATAAACAGTAAAATTTGAAAATGCAATGTGTTCAGGATGCTTGTAGCATTACTCAAAAATTACTTAGAATAAAAACAATGCAGAGTTGTAAAAACTAAATCTACATTACTCTATCGGATCAGTAGTTGACTTTTTTTACCCTGTTAATAAAATAAATGGTTCACTATTTTTGTTAGAAAACCATGCATGGATACATTATAATATACAAACAGTAAAATTCAAAACTGCAATATGTATATTTAGAAAATATATTAATACGTGATGCAGCATTACTCAAAAACTAAAATAAAACCATTATAGAGTTGTAATAACGAAATCTGCATAACTCTGATGTTATGTTAGTACACACTTTTATTTTACCCTGTTACCAGAATAAATAATTAACTATTTTTGTTATTATACCATGCAGGTATACGTTATAATGTACAAACAGTAAAATTAAAGGCAATCTATTTAGAAAGTTTACCGTAATGCAGCATTATTCAAAAATTACTAAGAATACATATAATACAGAGTTGTAATAACTAAATCAGCATTAGTCTGATAGTGTGTTAGTAAGCACTTCTTTTGCACCCTCTTAATGGAATAAATAATTCATTATATTTATTATACTATGTAGGGATACATTATAATATACAAACAAGCAGTAAAATTCTAAAATGCAGTAAGTCTATTTAGAAAGTTTACTTATTCGTAATGCAGCATTACACAAAAATTACTGAGAATAAAACCAATACAGAATTGTAATAACTAAACCTACATTACTCTGATGTTGTGTTAGTAAGTACTGTTTACATCCTGTTTATAGAATAAATGGTTCACTGTGTTTTTTTATTATACTAGGCAGAAATACATTATAATATACAAAAAGTAAATTTCAAAAAAACTTATTCAGAAAGATGCTTTTTTTCTGTTAGACTGTCTAAGTAAGCAGAAGAATAACCAAATATATCACTTACCTTTTAATTGATGATAGAAACAGACATAACCTTCATACAACACGAAAAATTCAGCAGAATCATTTCCTGAATTCGCTACATTTTTTTGAAATTCAAGACAGTATTCAGATATTATTTCACAATCAATAACAGTACCTGTCTGAATGTCAGTAACACAATTTACACAATACGAATTGTGTCCTCTTTTCTGCTATGTCCCATCGGATGAAACTCCTATAATCTCTTTATATTACATTTTAAATCATAGATCTTACGCTGTGATTTCACAGATTCTCGTGCTTTTTCCAACACATTGAATTTAATAACACTTTTCCCTGTCCAACAGATCGCTATGTCTGCAACATTAAATTGCAAATGCTGTAGGAATGTGAGAGCACTGCAATATCTAATAATTTTCAGTTGTAACTCATATGCAACTGACAAAGTTATTCATAAATAAATAACCAAATTTCTGCTAAGTTCCATCCATCGTCATATCACTTGCGGTAACAACACAATCCTGTAATCATTTCGATATTATAACTTCACTAGCTGCATTCATTCTGTTGTCTTTAGCAGCATTACGTGACGGTCTCACCAAAGTCGTTTAACTGTTAACCGCGATTAAACCATGGAGTCAACCAATGTTGGGACGCAATTCTCCATTTAACACTAGATTTACGGGCCTAGCCAATTTGACTCATTAAAAATTGGATCACTACATATATATATATAAAACTTTAATATCCCTTTTCAAAAACATACGTTGGTTTTTAGTTAAGTAATAAAATATATGTCAACCTCCATTCCTCTTCCCCTCAGACCTCTTCATTTCGCATTATCCAATAGGGTAGACCTATTTTCACTGTCGTGAGCCAATTTGACACATAGAATGTATATGAAAATAAATATAGTAATAAATATAATATAAATATAAAGTATAAAGTATATACAGTATAAAGTAAATATAGAGAAGTAGTAGAGAACACATCCATTCGAATGACAGAAATTCCTGCTACTGAAGCCCGGAAGAATTATTGAGTTCAACAATCATGCAAAAGAAACATGTAGAAACCATTGTGTTCAATGGAACAGAAATGTTGACGGAAAATGGGTTTCAAAAACAGATTTTATATGTAAAAAATATTTTCTCTGAATTTTAATAAACATTTCATTTAAATGAATTTGGAACTATTTTCTTTGCAAAAAACTTCCATTTTCTTGTATGAGTGAAATGGGCTCACTACAGTAAAAAATAGGTATAGGATCAACATCCGTAAATCTAGTGTTAATTAAGAGCTTAATCGCAATTAGCCGTTAAACAACTTTGGTAAAACCAGCCCTACAAGCCGCATTTTTAATATTTTCTTCTTGCCTCCTAAACATTGCTAAGTAAAGTTAAATTCAAGAAGCAGAATAATTATTTTCCTCCTGTGTAACCTATTATTATTAATCTTACAGCATACATAGTAAGATTGTTTATGATTTTTATTGCAACCTTTTCAGCCGAGAAAAATTATTTTTAAAAATTACAACTGTAGCACTTTATGCTAAAGTAAAAATATTGTATCTCTTGATAGGCTAAAGGCCGGTCTCACCAAAGTCGTTTAACGGCTAACCACGATTAAACTCTGTTTAAACGGAGAATTGGGTTCCGCCATAAAGCAATTTCGTGCAACGTCACAAACCAGTATAATGCCCTTTCCATTCATTTTCCTCTTTACGATAGCCAATAGGCAAACAATAAAATGTCCTACTGCT
>CM063511.1:5904903-5942403 GCA_032207245.1 Pardosa pseudoannulata
TTTTTTTGTATATATTTTGCTTACTTTTCTCATTTAATTATTGGGCCTAATGGTTCCACGAAGAAAAAACAAAAAACAAAAACAGGGCTTTGAACTGTAATTGAAGCGAACACCGAAATCGGGGGAAAAAAAAAAAAACCGTTATTTTGGTCGGAGTTAAAACCGGAACTGAAAATAATTTCTGTTTGTTTTGGTTCTATATCTTCAGTCCTTTTGTTACTGTAACCAACTTATCAATATTTTCTAATTGAACGTCAACACTGTAATCATCGTCATTCCATGTCCATTGCTTATCGATTTCCTGTTTTGATGCTCACTAGTACTTTTCTGTTTCAGTTTCCCATGAAACTACACTTGAAGGCAGATTTAATGCAGTCGAATTTAACCGTTGCGATTTTTATCTTGGATAACAATACAGATGATCGCCGTTCTCTACTCACTTGTTGGTTAATTGTATCCCTTCAGTCTACCAATTAAACAAATTTTTCTTCTAAATTTTCATAGACTTACATTTTTTGTTTATGATAAAATTATATTTTTAATATAAAAAAGACTACACATAAAATAAAATTATTCAATCCTAACTTAACCGAAAACCGTTATTTTTGGAAGAACGAAAACTGGTAATGAACCTATATATTTCTTTTTATTTCAACCGGAAAAGAAAGCAGAATGAAAAATAAAATTGTTCAAAGCCTTGTAAGAAAAAAAGAAAAGAAGAATACAATAGCATGGGATCCATCATTTTCGATGGGTGAAATTTAGAAGGATTAATGATACATTTCAAAATATTATTATCATTTTAGTGGCGCCATCTATTGAATAAAAAGGATACAATACTATGTTAGAACATAATAAGAGGTTATATAATTTTAAAGAAATAATTCAAAGTATAAAACATTCTTTAATAAAAAATTTGGTTAAATAATGCAGAAAGAATCAAAGACAGAAAAAATGTCTATTTTAATAGTTTTTAATAGGTTTTAAATTTTAACAGTTTAAATTTTAATAGTTTAATTTTAATAGTTTTTAATTGCTCATTTGCACAAGTAGGTACAGATGCATTATAGCCGCCGTGTTTTTTTCTCGCCAAACTTGGCAATTTTGTGTTGCAAACTTGGCGATTTTTGTGGCGATGACTAGGTTGCTGTATATGCCCTAACTTTGATAGGGGAATGTGGAAGCTTCTATATGTTCTTGCATCCTATTGGTGCACGTGATTTTTGACGTCATTACCCGGCTATCTATGTAAATTTTCTGTACTAAATGTTCTTTTCGTTCCAGTAGTAGGTTGTCTCGTAGGTAGGTAAGTTATTTTTGGTATTTAGTTATGGCGGATGTTCTTATTTCTGTTTTAACTATTTGTAGCATTGTGAAGAAGTATCGGGAAATTAATAGACCTGAGGTTGGATTTGCATTTCATTCAAAACGGCACGTTTGTGGGGATGATGGAATTCCGAATTTGAGTTTATGTATTTGGTTAGTAAAAAGGAGCTATTTCAAAATTTTTTTAAGGGAGGTAGGGTTGTTAAAGGGTAGTTATGTTTGTCCTAAATGTGGGGAAAACATGAAAATTTAACCGTAAAAGGGGTTGGTGCTAGCTCTTATCATTTTCTGGGATTTAGTTAATTTAGTTATGACAAGTGAAGTTATTTCGGTTTTGAAATTGTTAAAAAGTATCAAAATATTCTAAATCAAACAAGATGTTTTGGTTTGGAACATTTTGTTTTTGTTTTTATCATTTTCTGGGATTTAGTTAATTTAGTTATGACGAGTAAGTTATTTCTGTTTTGAAATTGTTAAAAAGTATCAATTATTTCGGTTTTGAAATTGTTAAAAAGTATCAAAATATTCTAAACCAAACAAGATGCTTTGGTTTGGAACATTTTGTTTTTGCTCTTATCATTTTCTGGGATTTAGTTAATTTAGTTATGACACGTGAAGTTGTTTCGGTTTTGAAATTCTTAAAAAATATCAAAATATTCTAAATAATACAAGATGTTTGGGTTTGGAACATTTTGCCCCCCCCCCCCCCCCCCCCACCCCCCCCCCCCCCCCCCCCCCCCCCCCCCCCCCCCTTTTGTTCTTATCATTTTCTGGGATTTAGTTAATTTAGTTATGACGGGTGTTATTTCGGTTTTGAAATTGTTAAAAAGTATCAAAATATTCTAAGCCAAAAAAGATGCTTTGGTTTGGAACATTTTGTTTCTGTTCTTATCATTTTCTGGGATTTAGTTAATTTAGTTATGACGGGTGCAGTTATTTCGGTTTTGAAATAGTTAAAAAGTATCAGGATATTCTAAGTTAATTGGTTTGGAACATTTTCATTTTGTTCTTTGCACAAGGGAGGGGGGGGTTGAGGGGGGAAGCCCCCCTCACATGTTAGATTATTCATAATATTAGTGCTTATTAAAATGATATATATTGTGTCTACTCTGTTGACACATATCTTAAATATTACTAATGTTATTTTTTTAAAAAAAACGTAAAAAATGATTATTATTATGCTAATTTTATTTTAATAATACTTTAAATTGTTAATCTGTTTCCTTTTAAAGTTTAGTTTTGTTAATGTTGTGTTTCAAATATGCCACGTGACCGCTGCTATGTTTTTCTACTTGGCGACTTTTCAAATCATGCGTTTTTCTGTTGGTCGCCAAAAAAAACATGGCGGACGGGACCGGCGACTATAATGCATGTGTTCCAAACTGCTCACTAAGATATGATGAAGTATTTGGTAATTTATGAGTGATACTTTAAAATTGGGCCAAAATAATGCCAGATGTTTCCGTTTGAAATAAATTTTGGAAATTAAAATCTTCTTTATTTAAAATTGCATACAAAATCTTTCTGTTAAATTTCATGAAAATCATAGTCTTATGCTTTATTTGGAAAACTTAAGACTACAGAAATAATTTCAAGATTAGAACGAGGGAAGGGTTAAGTAAAATTGTGACATTTTGTGACAAGGAAGGAAGGGGGCAAAAAGAAATATGTCATTTCATAGATTGTTTGAAATAAAAAGCGTTTATTCAGATTCAATTTTGTAGTCATTGTAAAATAAAGAAAATTTGATATTTTCTATATCGGAACTAAAACACCATTTTTATTAAATTTCATGCAAGACCTATAAAAAATTAAGTTATATATGACATATCGTAGTGAATTATTTTCATAGAATATATAATTCTATTTCTTAAGAGTAGGTTTTTAATTATTTTTTCCTCATATAAATACATTTCCTTTAAACTGTAACGGGAAATTTGCCATTTAGGTCTTTATATATTTATGTTATAGAACCATATTTCCAGAACTGATTTAAACAACTTTAAGTTTAAATTTTCCACCCAATATTCATACTGAATACAAAAGTTCTTTATTTTGATATTAGAACAATATTTCTGTTCTAAGACGAACTTATTAAAAAATATTAAATGCTGAAAAAACAATTTTGTGAAAATAAAAAGAAAATGTTTTTGATGAAAGTATAATATCGCTATTTTTATTTATATATTCATACCATAATTATTCACTTTTTCAAAAGAAGGAATTTCGCAGTAACCCATTTAGAAAATAAATTTTTTAAACAAATTTAAATAACTTTAACAAGTTTGCATTCAATTCATAAACATTAATATTTTTAGTGGCGCCATCTATTGAATGGAAACGGTACAATACTTTATTAGAAAATAATAAGAGGTTATTTGATTTTAAAGAAATAATTCACAGTATAAAACATTCTGTAATAAAAATTTGGTTAAATAATGAAAAAAGGGCTATTTCCCTGTTCGGGGGGCCCGCGGAACCGAGTTCGGTGGGGACGCCAAGCGTGGGAGATATCGCCAAATTCTAGAACCCTATTTTCTGTCAAACCTTGCTCTTCTTTTCGTACTCTTCCACCACCCCCTAAAAAGGGTGAGGGTGTCAATCGGCGCCTTTATTTTAGGGTATTGGGGGAAATGACACGTGATTTGAATATCTGACCCTTATTGGTTCCTGTAACTAACAATACTCCAAGACCGCCGAATTTGGATTTTCTAGCGTCCATTTCTGCTGTGCTCTGGAGGTTTGTCCATTTTGCCTGAGCTCTTGTGGTATTTTCAATTCGTTTTTTAAATTTAACACTGGAGCTCACACCAATACAATTGAGGGCTTGTGGAGCTAGCTCAATTAAGAGATCCCTCCGCACAGTTCGCAAGTGTGAAAATCAATTTGATTCGTACCTTTGTGTATTTATGTGAAGGAAAATGAAAGAAAAGCTGCAAGATGCTTTTCAGGACTTTTTTAAATCAGATCAAATGTGTATATCCACCAACAACTCAGGATACTTAAATTAGGTTAGCGCTTTATTTATTTTATATATTATGCGTAATTTTCGGAGAGTAACAAGTGATGTTATATTTCACATTTATATTTTTTTATTTACGACTTTTTGGACTTTATTCAAAATTGTGTCTTAATTTAATACAAAATGAAAAAGAAATATTTTTAAACTATATTATTTTATAGTGTATTACATTGTTAAAAGTGATACGCTAAGTAATAAAAGTAATTTTATTTCGACCGTCTACCGTTATTGTTACGGAAGATCGAGGGAAGCTTTACCTCACTTAGATAAGAAAAATCATTTCACTCCCTTACTTCCTTCAGACTTTTAAGCTAAAAATTTATTATTTATTTAAAACATTTACTCCGTTCTTATATTTTCATTTTAAGCTAATAATTTCGAGAAGTAATTTGTACCGTACTTTATTACTTTTTAATCTTTTGATAGTTTTAAAATAATTTCATTAAATAACAACCATATTTTATAAATATATCTAAATATTTTATAAGCATAATTGCCTAAATATAACCAACTAATGCTTATATTTTGCTATATTTGCCCTTATTGCAAAAATTCCGCGCTGTTTAGTTTCATAACCAGTACAAAAGCGCCTTTAAATACATTAAAAACTGAAATTTCAATTTGTATTCATCTTAACAACATTTGAAACCTCTTTTTTTTTTTGTCCAAAATACGTTTTGAAATTGGGTATAAACTTAATACACAAATTGTAAACATCACTTGGCGACAATTTGGCGATCCCTTGTAGAGAAATAGCGCCAAAAACATGGCGGCGGGGTCTCCGGAATTGGGAATTTACCGAAAAAAGAATCAAATACTGAGAAAAAAAATGTCTATTTTAATAGGTTTTTTTTAAATAATTCTTAATTATGTTATATTTACGTATGCCTTTAACCTGTTCGTTCCTTGAATAGCCTTCGATAGCTTACATATCTGGATCCCAGAATAGCCGAAGCCATCTGAGAAAATTCCCTTCCCCCTTAGAGGAGTGACTGCTGATAGCCGAGTGCATTGTAAACATCTAATGTTAGCAGATGTTTTTCCCTGTGCTTTCTACAACACGTTGTGTAACACTACTTGTTTTTGCTGAATAACATTAGACAATTCCTTGCTATTCTATTCTATTTTGGAATTGTTTACTTGGGTTGACAGATAAAAAAGAAAGACTGGGGAGAGGGAGAAAAATATGCATATTTTGAGCTATTGGGCTGGGAATGAGAGGTCATTTGAAATTCTAGTGTGTGAGTCTCAAAGAGTTAATGACTGCCATTTTTAATCTCAACTAAATTAAGAAAACCTACGAAAATATGGACAAGCTGAAACTGAAATTAAATGGAAAGAAATATGCCAGATAAAAATGGAATAAATAAAGTAAATTAGCCAAAAAGTGTCTAAAACATATGTTAAAAAACATTTCAAGCATTATCACAAGAATTAAGCGACTTACAATACTTTAACTATTTTAGAATGTAACTGAAAGAATAATATATACAAGGACACATTACCAGATGGAGGCAAAACCAGATATTGGTCAGAAAAGTGATTGATCTTTATATGACCTACAAGAACTTTGACCTACCTGAAACCTCGTAAGCTAAACCTTACCTTATAACATACTTTACACAAACAAACCACCATAAAGCCTATAATGGATATTAATCTTCCAACCCTTTCATCCTACATTAACTCACTAATACCAGGCCTACCAATTGCTACAAAAAAAAATCGTAGTTTCTACGAATTTAGGAAGTAATTACAATCCTACGAAAATCGGTAAAAAAATACGATTTTTCGTCAAAAAATATATACAAGAATAAAAATTACATCCCATCCGGAAAATTAAAATGAATGAATATACTTTCCCAAGCGATATAAGGAAGTCTGTAAAAAAACTTCTACGATCAATTTTCTATAGGACTTTTATTTTAAAAGTTAAAGGATACAAGAAGAAATTTACATCAGCCACATTACAATGAAAAAGAAAGAACAGTAATAGTATAATAAACTTAGTTGCCATCTAAAAAATAAAAAGTTCTGCAAACGATAATTTAAATTAATGATACCGATTAGTTTTAACATTTTCGTGTAACTACGGTGTGATACCATATTCTATCGAAGGTAGAAATATTCGGATTAAAAATTAGATTTTTTTTTGTCTGATAATATTGGTTATAATGTAATACTATATTTCTGTATTCTTCCCTCAGTACATTTCTGAGATTTTTTAAAAAATTTTATTTCTTACCATAAAACTGCTAAGGTGCGAAATAACATTTAGATACAACTAAAATAAATCTAAATAAAATACTTCATCTTCAGTTCAGAAATGAATTTCAATGTATATGATATTTTGAAAATGAAATATTGTCTATTTGAAATTTTATATGGTATTTTATATATTTTAGTAGAATTAATTGCTTTGTTTGAGCAGTAAGCCTACACACAATCATTTAGTATGTGCATTGTGTTATGGTAAGAGTGCGATTGTCCAGAATTTATGGTGTAAAATCTCGTTATACAACATATCTCGCAAATTAGTGTGCTACTATTTTTCATTTCAAAAATTGCCTAGTGCTACTATTTTCTAAAAAAAAAAAAACTCCTCTGTGCAACAGTCCCTAGCGGGCCAGGGCCTACGGTGCCAATATTCGTTTACTGAACAAAGGGCCCTGGGTTGCCGAACATATGTTCCAGTTAGGTGGTAAATCTAACGCCGAACCCCCAGTGATTAATTCCCAAGCACGCTTGGTCCCCAGTTCATCTACCCACTAATGGGATGAAAGGCTAAGTCAACTTTGCCTAGCCCGGGGATCGAACCTCGGACCTCTGACGTGGGAGCTTGAATCGCTACCCCAAAGCCACTGGGTTCCCACTGCGCTATTATTTTCAATAGTCAAAATTTGGCAGATTTGCGAATACTGAAGATCTCCAAACAATGGCAATGTTGGGATCTACCAATGATAGGCATAACCGCAAACAAATACTTCTCAAAAGTAAGTTCCTTTAGTAAGAACCTTTAGAACTTTAGTTTTTTAAATTAACCTTTAGACCTGGTATAAATATATCTAGTCTTATCAGTTGATGAACTGTTTAGAATATAAAAGATCAACGTAATCTACGAGGCGCATGCAGAAAGTAAGTTTCCGGATGTTTTCCCCTTTAAAGTAAACGTAATTAACAGAGTTAATTGCTCGGGCGTAACAGATCTATGGCGTATTAATCATATGCCAGCTGTACAAGTCTCGATTCGTGCCAGTAGCTGGGTAGCAGTGGTCCGAAATGGAAACTAATTCCTTCTCCCGCTGCCTGCCATGTTCGGTCTGTGATCTTGAATGCACAAAGAATTGCGCCAAATGAAATTCATCGTCAGCTCTGCCAGGAGTATAAGGCGAAACTGACACCCCAACACAAAGTTCAACGCTTAGGAGCAGCACTGACATTTCTGCTACGGTATCACGACGACGGCGACGAGTTCCTCGACAGAATCCTCACGGGCAATAAGACTTGGATTTCGCACTTCACCCCGGAAAACAAGCAGCAGTCAATGCATTGGCATCATAGTGGATCTTCGGTCAAGACCCAATTCAAATAGATGCCGTCGGTAAGGGAAAGGTATGTGCACGGTGTTCTGGGGCAGGAATCCTGGTTCCATTCACAGGCGGCAGAGTCTATGACAGAGGTATGCAAAAGTGGATCCCACAATGCTACAAATGTCTCAATTCTGGTGAAGGCTATATTGAAAAATAGCTGAAACATGGCTGTACTTGTTGCCAATATATATGTCAATAAAAGTGCGGGTTCTTTTTTTCTTTTACATAGGAAAACTTACTTTCTGGATGCGTTTCGTATATGCTTGAACAAAACGATTTATAGTTGATAAACTACTTTGTACTTCAAGTACATATATGTCCAAGAAACATAAAACAAAATCAGTCATAGCAAACATATTTTATTCATAAATCTCAAACTAACATCAACATTCAGTTTATACAAGCTTATTTACAAAAAAATGTCTAATTGTTTTGATCAGTCGATAATAAACAGTAAGCCTTTTACTTATTTTGAAGTTCCATAAAAAGGCAGGAAGCACGTTATACTTTTTAAAACATACAACATATACATATTTTGTCGTCTTTTTAACTCTTTTTTTTTTCCAAAGAAGTCTGAAGCCCTACACTATGCATATAAACGTTACAATACATATTTGTCATAAATTAGGCATATTACAAATTTATGCCAAGGAAGACATTAAAAACATTATTTAAAAGTAGTCGAAAATTTCCATTAAATATTGAGAAATAGTTTCACACAGTGACCTTATAATATATTGAATGTTTCAGACCAAGATGTCTGTAGGAAGTAGAATGCGAGAATAAAGCTTAGATAAATGTCGTATCCAAATTTATAGCGTTGTATAACAGTTTTTTTTTACAACAATTTCACTTCTTCTCCCCCACCCCACCCTAAAAAAAGAATTATTTCAGAATCAAAAATATTTAAATAATATTAACATTAGTATTTACCTAAAGCAAAGGGGTGTGAAATTTTAAAGATGAACAGAATTCGGTCGTATCCCATTTCAGGGGGCCCACCGAACCAAGTTCAGAGGACACTCGATGGGTGATGTCGCCAAATTCTAGAACACAGTTTTCTGGCAAACTTACTCTATTTTTTATTTTCTATTTTTTTTTTAAATTTGTATTCATCTCAACAAAACTTCAAACCTTTTTGTTTGTTCAAAATATGCTTTGAAATCGGGTATAAACTTAATACAAAACGAAGCACAAATTATAAACATAACTTGGCGACATTTTGGCGATCACTTGTACAAAAAAAAAAAAAAAAAAAAAAAAAAAAAAAGCCAGAAACATGTCGGCCAGCCCCCCGGAACTGGGATTCTACCCAGAATTCATCTATCACTTTAAGCATTGGTTTCCCATAGACCTACGAATACATTGAGCGTACTTAACACAATATGTTTACATGATATACCCGGTTAATCTTAAACGATTACAGTTTATCCATTTCAAATAATCTTTAGTAAACAATGCACTTGGAAATAAACACTTTCTGTAGTGTTTCACTTTTTAACAGTCATTAGTTCAACGTGTATAAAAATAATCAAACATCTGGATAAAAATTTAAATTTTTAACTTTATTTCGCATGTCATTGCGATTAAGTACTGCATTCAAAACTTTATGCAAGCTAAGCTTTGAAATTTGAAGATAAAACAATTTATGTAAGCTAATAGGTTGACATAAAACATCAATCGTAAATAGTTCCTATAAAAAGTTTTGATTGAATCCCTTTGATACATTTGACAACTGATAGTCGTCAATTACATGCCTTGCTAAAGTTACATTCGACAATACTGACTCGTCATCTATATAAACAATTTATAAATTTTAAAAACAGTTTTTTTTACTTGTAGCTTACGTATTCTTTAAAGAATATCACTAAAAGAAATGAATTCTTAAAGATAACTTATTATTTTTACATAGTATTCATATATCAGCAAATTAAATACGTTCCACATGCAAGAAATGTTCAAATTATTCTGCACTTAAAGGGTTCTCTTTGGACTGACGGGTACATTTGACGATTAGTACTCGTCATGTATTACCAAAGTTTCAGTTGACAAGTCTCAATTTTCATCTATATTAGCAAATATAAATTTTAACTACTAGAATTTTTTTTCTTTTTGTAACTTAAATACTGTTAAAACTATGTACGTCAACTACTAAAATAAATGAATTCTTAAAGAAAATATATTATAATTACATACTATCCATATATCAACGAATGATATTTGTTCCACACGTAAAAATATCATCAAATTAATCTGTACTTAAAGGGTTACCTTTGGGTACATTTGACGATTAGTACTCGTCATGTATTATCAAACTTTCAGTTGACAAGTCTCAATTGTCGTCTATATTAGCAGATATAAATTTTAACTACTAATATTTTTTCTTTTTATAACTGAAATACTGTTAAAACTATGTACGTCAACTACTAAAATAAATGAATTCTTAAAGAAAATATATTATTGCATACTATCTATGTATCAACGAATTAATTATGTTCCACACGTAAAAATATCAAGTTAAACTGTACTTAAACGGTTTATTGGGTACATTTGACGACTAGCATTCGTCATGTACATGTTTTGACAAAATTACAGTTGACGAGTCTTCCTCGTCATCTATACTAGCAAATACAAATCTTAACAACTATTATTTCTTTCATTTTATAACTTAAACACTGATAAAACTATGTAAGTGTATCACTAAAATAAATGAATACTTAAACTTATTATTTTAACATACTATACTTACATAAACAAACTTGATAAATATATTCCACATGGAAAAATTCTTCAAATTAATTTGTAATTAAAGGGTTATCCTTGATTATGTTTGACGACTCAGTCTCGTCATGCATTTTCTCAGCGTAGGTTACGGATAACAAGTTTAGTTCGTCATTAAAATCTTTTGCAACCTTTTTATACTATTTAGCGCATCAACAAACTAAATCCATTTCAAAAGCCAAAATGTTTTGAATATTAACCTAGGTTAATACCTATAAACCTTATATATCTATGTACGTTATAACCTAGGTTTTTGAATATTAACTATTAAGCAGGTATTCTTAGATTTACAAGCCATCACTTAATGGCTTGTAAATCTAAGAATATCTGCTTTCAAAAAAAGTAAAAAAAGTGTTTCTAAAAACGTTAAGCTAGCATACATTGTACATGATATCATTTATATATAAGGTTAAGTTTTAGAATATTTTTAAGATTCAAATTCACCTTTTCATCTACTCCACATTGTATTTTCATACTAATTACCGAGGTTTGATGTAATAGTTCTTTTGTTAAACCCTGAAAATTTTCTGAGGCGAGATTTTACATTCAAATAACGTTAACAATCCATTGATATTATAATTATGTATAATATGTAGTAATGACTCCATGTATTCATAAATCTATGGGTTTTCTTCTACTAGGATGAATTTGTAGATTTTGAACAGTTACAGAACATAACAGTACACAGAACAGTATAAATGTAACAATTAAAAAGATGAACAATAGTAATTGCAAAAGATAGAATAAATAGGAGGAAAATTCTTTTAACAATACTCATAAAAATTTCTTATAAAAAACATTTCTATAACGTCATAGAAACCGGGAAAACTTAAGAATTGGGTTCCCCCTTGGCAAATTTGGCGAAAATATTGGCGATATTTACTAAAACACAAAGGTAATCCATACAAAAATTGTATTTCTTGCTTTTTCTAGCGACTTTAATGAATGCACAGTGCGAAATCGTAATAGAATTATATACTCTCACTTAATTAAATTAAACGACTTGAAAACCGGACATTTATATTTATGGGAAATTAACCCATTAACAGTTTACAAACGCGACAGATCCAAATTATTAAAAGTCAGCCATAGTGAACCATTAATGGTTTATTATATCTAATTTTTTTAAGTATTGCGAACTATTATTGGAAACAAATATCATATAAATTATAATATAGATACAGAGTGTTTGGACACGGTGAGACCAGGGGAAATGCTAGGCGACCGTACTTAAACCATTATCGCCAAGTTGGAGGGGAAACCCAGTTCTTTAGTCAAACCATAGAAACCAAACTGGTTTGTTGTTTGGGAACACTACGGTTAAATGTGCTGCATGAGGGTTAACTAACAAAAAAGTTTTACATAATAAAAATATTACTTTGTAATCACCTTACTTAAGTTCATGAAAACCACTTTTTACATAAGACCATTATTGTGTTTTATAAGCTAAAATATACAGAAAAGTGTTGTTATACAAAAGTTAACATATTGTATATTGTAAAATATATTTCTCAGATGGTTAATGACTTTCTCGTATACACGTAGAAGCTATTGTAATCCAAAAAAAAAATTCGTCTTCATGATTTAACACTATACTATTTTTTGAAATTACTAAAATATTATTTGAAAGCTTATCTAAATATATGTATGTAAGGAAAATTCTCAGGGGTTTTCAAATCTAAAGTCAAGGGCTAAAAATTCCCGCGTCCTTTTGCATTCCCCTTTTTAACCCCTAACCTAAATTGACCACTAGGGCTACAGTCTACGACCTCAGAGAAGGGGTCTGACAATAATAACTCTACGTTGCCCTAGCGGACAATTTAGGAAATTTCCAAACAAATAGGAGATGCAATCTATTGGAGGCAGATTTTTCTAGAGATTTTCCCACAGATGTTGACCAGGTTTTAAGGCCTTTTTACATAGAACTTCATGCTAGCTGACCCTTCAGTTTGTCCAGTCCCTGTGATGAAGTGGGAACCCGTCCTCCAACGTTATCTTAATAAAGGTCTTTAGCTAAAACGGTGTCATTTTTATGGCCATGACTGCAACCACCCATAGAGAAGTCAGTCTTATTACATGTATGTATGTGTATGTGATAGGACTGTATATTTGTATAAAATTTTAGACATAATCTGTCAAGCAGAAGAGATACTTTCCAATAATTCCCAAACTTTAATCTGAGTACACTTTGAGAACAATGAAAATTATTTCGACTTTTTTTTTCCCGTCTTGTGAGGTAGTCTCGGGCAGGGTTCTGATACCAGTCTCAGAAATTAGAATCCCGTCTCCGTACATGACACTAAATAAGACTGTACCTTTGTGGAGTTATTTATGAGACCCTAAGGGTCAGTGTCCAATTTGAAGGGGCAAGGTTTTTCCAAGTTGGCGGTCTCAAGAAGGGGTTAAGAAGACCAATGAAATTTTTACAACTATTCCGATTAGACGAACAGAAGGAAGAGGGGACAAAGATGAAATTGATATAAAAGAAGAAAAGTCTAGAAAGAAAGAAGGAGAGGTTCGAGAGTAGCGTCGAATCGAAGGAAGCAGAGCAGTCGAGTCGAGGAGACAAGTCCGACTGTCAGTGTTCGAGGACAGAGTACGTTGATCAAATGAGTTGGGTCCAAGGAACACCTAGATCTCTCTCAAGGACCAGAAGCTCATCCGCTTTTCAGTATCACCCCGAGTTATATTAGAAGGCCCCATACCAGCGGTGATACGGAGTCCACATTATCATCAAGTCATTCGAAAGGTATCTACAAGAGCTCTCCAGAGTACAGCCTTGGCACACCCAAAAGACCCACAAAGATACGCATTATTTTACATATTTGAAATTGAGATTGGGTCTTCTCACCTATATACATAGAGTTAGCTAAGTGGGAGGAAAGTATTATTATCATATCTTAATTGGTGTGGCACCTATTCTGATTATATTAAAAATAAATCGTATGAAACTTAATCTAAATCTTGTATATTATTAATGTATATATTAATAGTAATAAATTGACTTATTTTTTACTTTAAAGCAGTTTTCAGTCGTTCTTAATTTAGTGTATTAGTTTGTTTTTAAGTCTGTAGTCTCTCAAACCCTGTGGTTGAACTTAAACTTAAAATATCAACACAACTCAACCCAAATAACATACAGTCTTTGTGACTAAAAGAATTAAGCAACCACTATACATTTGATCACAGGTGAATACCTAAATATAAACGAGAGCTACACAATATCCGGAAGCTAGAGTATACGAGAAAGTCAAGGATGTTCCATTTTATTTGTAGTACATTATGCAGCTATCCAAATGCAGAAACAAAAGATAAAAGATCGCATAAAAAATTTGTCTATTTCGGTAACGATAAAGAGTGAAACATTATGGCATCGCAATACATTAGGTGTTTGTATTTCTTTAGATGCATCTGCCCTATTTATAGTTTAAATAGGGAATTCTCGCATTATCTTTTCCCAGCATTTTTACACAAAAATGTACAAGTGCAACTCTGAAAATGTATACATTTCAAAATAACGAAAAACTTTATATTATTCTTTGAATTGAAACTGCTATTTTGAACTTCATTAGTATTCTCTTAAATATCCAAACAAAAAATATAAGTAAATATTATCGAAAAAAGTAATTAAATTTTAAATAAAATGTTTAACAAAACTGTTAACTAATCCTTTTCAATTTATTTACAGCCAACTCTCCTATAACGCGATAGTCTTGTAACTGGATAACTATCTTTATTATGTGCTTAGTCATAAAACAAGTTAAATATCTGAATCCGACCTCTTTATGTGTTTACGAACCTTAAGCTCATTTTCTTTACTTTCAGAACACAAGATTTAAGCTACTTTATTTTTCTTTAATTTCATTATATGGTAAAATTTGGTTGGATTCGGTTTGTACACTACTGTCTACCTTTTTTTTGTTACACGGGGGTTAATTAGACCGAAACCTAAATAACTAAATAAATAAATGAGCACTTTGGTCATTCAATGGATTTTACTAGATCCTAGCTACTATTATAAGGACAACCCTTTAACTCAATCCTAGTTAAAGAATAAATGTTTAGTGTGGTTATGTTGTAAGGAACTGCGTTTTACTTGTCTTAATGTTCTGAGGGAAACTTGCTGAGGATCCCGCAACTTCTATAGTTTGGTTTGGTTTGAAACGCTATAGTCAACTGTTTCACTCATTAAGGCTAATGAGACCGGGGTCATCATGAGATAGAGTAAGACGTGTTTTGAGTATGCAAATTCGAATTGCTGAAATTATTTGTCAAGTGATAGCTGTTAAGTACTAAAATTTTAATGCGTATTGACAGAGTTGGTCATGTTTGATTTGTAAAGTAAA
The DNA here is from genome assembly GCA_032207245.1 of Pardosa pseudoannulata. Taxonomy (NCBI): domain Eukaryota; kingdom Metazoa; phylum Arthropoda; class Arachnida; order Araneae; family Lycosidae; genus Pardosa; species Pardosa pseudoannulata. Next base: position 5,919,969 of record CM063511.1, read on the forward strand.
CAAGGGCTAATGAAACCGGGACTTCTGCTTAAAGCCGTGCACTATTTGTAACCAGCTACCCACCCGAAGTCGCATGTAGGGTGTTGACTTGCTGGTTCGGTTTGACCGTCCGCCAAAATTGCGTTACGCAGGGGCAAGTCAGCATTCCGACCATATAATTTAAAATAACAAAAATAAGGTACACAATCTAGACAAATAAGTACAACCATTGCAGTTTCCGGAAGTGCGGGGGATACTTCGCAGGAGTCCTGCCCAGTGCATTATTATGAAAGAAAAAGTTTGGGTAACAAATAAATAAGTTATCGTATAAATTTATTACAGGAAAAATCGTTTATTGCGAAATTTATGGAGCGCTCCATATTACCTCTCCTATTCCATACTCCAAGCAATAAACGTTTGGACATTTTTATGGAAATTTCAAAGTCAAATTTTTATTCAGAGTAAATTATAAACAATTACTAAAGAGGGTTAGATTATGGTACTATTGCATTAAATATGACTGATATAAAAGTTGATATTCTGTATTACCTCTCCTATTCCATATTCCAAGCAATAAATGTTTGGATATTTTTATGGAAATTTCAAATTCAAATTTTTCTTCAAAGTAAATTATAAGCATTTACTAAAATGGGTTAGATTATGGTACTATTACATCAAATATAACGTATATAAATGTTGATGTTCCATATTACCAGAACCTACTCTATATGATTTTCATACATTTCAATCTTATTTGTAAAAACCAGTTTATTATGTACAGATTTCATAATATGGAAGTAAAAATGATGGGCAGTATATATAAAGCTGATTTGCAAAAAAAATAAGGTTAATTATAATATGATTTTAATATAACGTGTGAATTTTCCTTACTAATTTGAGTATCATATAACACTGTATAAATTAATCTCGTTATAGATTTTGAGCGATATATATTTTTATAGATCTCTCGTTATAGATTTGGTTTGGATTGGAGCGCTACAGTCTACTTTTTGCGACACTAGGGTTAACGGAAAGGGAGGTCAAAGAAATAAATTTCTTAAACGGGAAAATGCTTAAAAGTTAAACTTCTTAAACGGAGAAATTAAGAAGACCAATTTTTGACCAGTTAAGGAGTTCATCTGCTTTAGAACAACTATTAGAAATATCTGAATAAATTTGGTTTTTTGATTTGGTTTTGGTTTAGGGTGCTACGGTCTACTTTTTGCAACACGAGGGCTAATGATACCAGGACCTACTGCTTAAAGCTGATTCCGAACGGCTACGAACATCCATGTCACTGTGGGATTCGAACCCACGAACTCCGGTTCCGAAGGCCAGAATCTCGTTATAGAAGAGTTAACTGTAATATAGTCTGAACTTACTGTCAGTTTTTATTTCTAATTAAAATAAAAATAGTATATAAACAATACTTTTATTAAAAAAACCGATTCACACAGCATATTTTTCCTACGCAAAACAAATTTCAAATAATAACGTTAATTTTATGATCTAATATATATTTTAAACTCAACTACGAAATTCCAAAAAAATATATCACTCGCATTATTTTTGCGTTTTGATTTCATGAATTTTAACGTCAGCACTCACATTTTAACAAGGTATTTGATCAACAGAGGATTTGATATTGTCGATATGGTTCTTCATAACAAATGTTCAGTAATAATTTAACAAAACTGTAAAAAGCATTCACTTCAAACAATATTTGGTTTTCATGTTTAAAAATACAATGTAATTAGTAACTCATTTTTTTTTCATTTTTAGAATAAAATTCAAGAATTCGGAGATGGGGGGAGGTTTAAAATCAAACACGATCATAGTATGTCTGTGAAAACTTTTAACATTCTCTCGTCCATGTTCCTCGGTTTACCTTTCTTATTTCTCGTACATTAAATATAGAGAAAATATTATAAACGAAATATACCAGCCCGTGAGAAATGTATATATATATATATATATATATATATATTCTATAGATATATATATATATATTATATAGATATATATATATTATATAGATATATATATTATATATTTATATATATATATATATATATATATATATTCTATATCAAAATTATTACATTTAAAATACCTAAGATTCTCCTTTTCCCCTTCTAATTCTTTTACATCTATTTTCCCAGCCACAAAATCCCAGAATCAAAAGGAGTGTCCGCAACTTGAATTTTTCAACTCCACTCCCAAAGCTAATTCTCAAATAAATGCTCATTTTCTGTCCACTCGCCACATTTTCCAGCGGTACTCAAGAAAATGGTTCACTTTTCCAATGTCCTAAGTTCTTTTCTGACCATTAATAACGCTGACTAAGCCGCTCTCTCTTGGGAAAGAATTCGTCTCATTTCTCGTTGTGGAGTGAACTTTATACTAGAAATGTGTTTTGTGATCCTTCAATGACCTGCTCTTGTCGGAGAAACAAGTCTTTTTTTAGCACTACAGTAAAGTAAAAGTTCTACCATGAACATCGATGATCCCTTGTAATGAAGTCAGGACTGCAATATACTTAAGCTCTACATGAAAAATCAAATAGAAATAGTAGTATATAGCTTTAATTTTTTCCCGTTCTGTGGTTCCGCATTGACTGATATAAGAACTAGTTTTTATTTGTCTATAATTTTCCAGAATCTATGTAGTAGACAAGAACATTCGGCTTCGTTTTCCTGTATATACCTTTATTTTTGTACCCACAAACAAACCATGTTGTTAAACTGACCCGTACTAGTACGTGACCCGCGTTTAAATATCAATCGTCAGAAAACGTATTAGTACTTGTATCGCGCTCAAGTATCAATCGTCAATAAATGTACTAGTACGTGTCCCGCATACAATGCGTTAACAACGAGCCATCTACTCAAACAGATTCATCTTGATAGATTCCAAAACACATGTGACAATTTATCTGGAAATGTTTTTCAAATTCTTTAACTTATTCAGTCGCAGTAAAACATCCAACACATTTAATAGTCGTTTTTATATTAGAATAATATATTTTTAGTCAAAAATGGTTATTTTTTCCGAATCCTTCTGACAATACAAACATACCCTAATACCAAACATGGCGCCGAGAAGAAGTTTCCTATTTAGTACCACCAGTGGATTCCCGTGTTCAAGTATCAATCGTCAGAAAAAGTACTAGTACGTGACCAGTGCTCAGAAATAGTACTAGTACGTGTGTCCGGCATACAATATGTTTATAGGGGCCAATGTTATAAAAGCATGTGCCCCAGCACAGGAAATAATAACATTCTGCTTAACTCTTTAAGACCCACATTATAATTGTTCTCCGATTCCCTGTCCAACACCCCAAAGTTTGCTTGTTTTCCTCCCTCCTACCAGTCTTTTTTCATCTCTCAATCTATGTAAGCAAGTTCAAAACCAAATGGAGTAGCAATGAAATGTTTCACATTATCCAGCGACAAATAGTGTTTCTGAACGTGTGGTAAAAACCTCAGGGAAAAATACCTGCTAACATCGGAAGTTTACAATGAGTCCTCTGTTCACAGTCATCAGTATTGCACGCGGCTATTAGAAGTCACTCCTCGAGAGGGGAATGAAATATTCTCAGATGGCTTCAGCTATTCTGGGATCCAGAGGTCTTGGATATCGAGGGCTATTGTGGGAACCAAAGAGTTAAATGATTCAGGCATTTTAGGGTTCCCTGTTTTTAGTCGGTATTAAAGACAGAGTATAAAGTGAATGCTTTTTACAGTACAATTTGGTGTACACACATGACTTTAAAATCTATACAATAAGAAAACATGTTTACCATTTTCAGTAGTAAAAGAAAGTTTTACCATTTTGTATCTGGTCAAATACAGATCCTTCATGGCGTCAGGATCCATAAAATTTGACCTTTCATTTAAAAAAACTTTTATCACTTCTACATAGTACTTAAAACATATTATATAAAATAATTACCTACGTACACATAAATAGTATATCAGTCGTAGATGAATGACTAGAACAATAGAAAAACAAACATGTTATGTATATATAACCTCTGAAAAATAAAGCATATAAAAACAAATGAAAATCAACAACCACGAAAATTCTTCATCAAACTTTCGTATCTGTTTCAAAGAACGAAATAACACACAAAAAGTTTTGTATGTGTGTGTGTTATGGAATGTTTTCACACGACCTTGCACTCTAAAAAAAATCATCCATACAAACAGCTGCAAACTTTCCGAGATGCCTCGGTGCCTCTCCATTCTTTGATTTTTGTTTTAATCGGTGAATCTAACAGTTCCGTCTCGAAATCCAAATAGTAGGCGCGTCTTTTCTTGTTCCGAAGACATTGTTGTAAATGCTTTGTTTTACCCCAAGTGTATAAGTCAATAGGCGTGGCCAACGCAGTTTGGCAGTTGCTTTTTTTGTGTGTGTGTTTCTTCCTATTTATAACAAAAGCTAGGTGGTAACTCGAGAACTCCTGCGTCCTGAAAAATATAGGATTCAGTTGTAAAATATTATACGCTACAGTGAAATACAGTGAACTTTCAATCTCATAAAAACAATTCATCACACACCGGCATAGAAAGTGCATACATACATAAAATATATCACAATTATTACACCTAAAATATGTATCTAAAATTCTCCTTTATTTTCTTTCTCATTCTTTCATATAAATTTCCCAAATTTCCATACAAATTGAAGGAGTATTCGACGATTTAAATTCTTTTCCAGTCTCCCAGAACTAAAGCTACAATAAATACTAATTTTCTGTCCATTGGTAACATTTTCCAGCTGTCCCAGTAAAATAGTTCACTCCCCAAATGTCCAAATTTCTGCGTATGTGGTTTTAGAGCTAACCCAAATCATCAAACTTCATTACTGACTGACAGTAATGCTAACTGAGCAGTGGGTCTCATTCGAAAAAATTCAAGCAATTACCGCTGTTGGGCTCGAAATTGATAGAAGCAGTGGCGTATGCAGAATTTTTTCAAGTGGGACGGGTTCATAATTTTTACGTCATAATTCTAAAAAATAACAGCCCGCATAATTTCTACTAAAATTTTTATTTCTGCCATTTTGTCTGAACTCAAGGGAGGGGTTAAACCCCTACCACCCTTGCGTACGCCCCTGGATAGAAGTGTGTTTTTGTGAGCATTTGGAGAAATATTTTGTTCTGTAAAGACGTTCATTTTTAGTCTTAATAAACTTCCATGTTTTTCTACGTTGCACTTTGCTGTTTTTCAATGGAGTCAAGACTGCAAATTATGTAGATTCGCACAATGCTCAGTTAGCCCGGGCGATTCAAGCAATAGGGTAACTTTTTTAATTCGGCGAGAATGATTTTACCCCGTTGCACACATATTTAAGTCTTATACATACATCTGTAGTTTTGCATGCACTTATAAATACATCATAAAATTGATCAGTAAAGATGACGTAATTTCATTGAACCATAAAGAAAATATTTGCAACCACATGATGTATTTTAATTTGCAGTCTTTTCACCAGGTTTAAATTTGATTGGTCAATACTGAAACTATTTAATTTATAATCCAGTATTTACCGGATGAAAATAAACTAAACTAAAGTAATATTATGACTAACTAGAAAAATTTTCAAATAAATATTGTGAAAGAAATTATGATATTTCATTTTATTTTTTATATAATATTACACATTTTGCATGACATCAAAATTAAAAAAAAAAGTGTATTATAACTGGTAATTTACAAATTACCATTTTATAGAAATAAATAATTCTTTTATCCTATAATACCAACTAGTTCAAACTTTCATCTGCCTTTATTTTTGTTTTCTTTATGCACAGGAAGTAATGCTATAAACTTGTTGATATCTTATGACCAGTTTTATTTCGAAGAAGTGTTTTTAACCTTCCCATGCTTAAAAACGTTCTTTCAACACTTGCAGTGAAAATCAGTAATCTATAACAAAATTTGCAAGTTAAAAATGTCTTTAAATGCGTACGTTAAAAATTCTCTGGGGAAGGATCCTTATCTACTGGACCCCTTCCCCCCTAAATACATTCTTAATATAAATAATGCAATAACCTTCTCGAACACCTAGATGTTAAATCAGGTTTATAATATATAAATAATTTTAAATATTAATAAAAATAATTTTAAATATATTTTTCCGTAAACATTTTTTATTTTCATTAACATCTCTTTTACACATCTAGGCTTCATAATGTCTGCACATTTTGATATACTTCTCAAAACAATTGGTAACGTAAGATTCAAGTGTTAATGTCTTATGTTTATGTAAAAAGGGAATACAGAAACAAAATATTCTGTTTTTGTTTTACTGCTGTCTTTTTGCTAATTCAACATTGTCTCCTAAAACATGGTATTCTTATAACAGGATTTTCATATAACAGGGAAGGAAAATCACGATAGTTTTCCTACAAATTGATCTCCTGATATAACATTTTTCTTCCATGAACATTCCAACTCAAATAGCTGTTAAGACTTTATGGCAGTATTTAAAGCGTTATCATAGTCGACCTGTATGTGATTCCTTGAATTTATGATTCCTTTCGCTGGTGAAGAATGTGCAGATTTTTGCGTTACAAAGATTTCAACTATTTATTTTAGTCCAGTTTGAAATGCGATAAAAACCTTTAATCTGTTGAAAATATTTCGCTGTCACCAGAATAATCCGTATATTCTTGAATGGAAAAAAGAATCGTAACCGGAATACGCTGCCTTCCCTAAACTTTTAACTCTATAGTTACTGTATTATGAACTCACGAATCCAAAATTCTAACCCGATCTTTCATCTTTTCGTTTTTTTATACTCTGCTCGTTGTCAATATCTCTGCTTACTGTAAGAAATCTCTAGATTAAAGGGCTAAGCCAACACCTCTTATATCCTATATAGGAGGTGCTGGCTAGGCCCAGGCAATCCAGCTGCCCTACCATCCTGAAAGTCCTGAATATGCTGCCTTTTCAACAAGTACATCAACCCTTAGATTTATGACCATTAGTTTTGCTACATTATGCTTATGCTTTTAAAGTTGTTTTATTTTTAACTACAAATCAGTAAAAAGACTGATGATAGAGTAAAACAATGCCCTCTTTAACACCTGTTAATGAAGAGTAATATCTCTATCACCATACCGGTTACATTAAGCATAAACGTCTAAATTCAGAATGTGACTTTGCATTTATAGAACACCGTGGACATCGAAAAAGTGTAACGTGAAAGATACGATAGTAAACCTTTTAAATGTAGAAGATCATGAAATGTGTATGATAGAAGTTCAGGGAGTAATATTTATTCATTAAAATTTAGTTTAAATATAATTTCTGAAAAGCAACATCAAAGAAGTGTGGCATTGTGTCAAATGGGAACATTGGCATGCTACACTAGACTGAAATAAAATGTAATTTTCTACTTTGAAACACGTTATGTTCCCTTTTGAAAAACATGCAGATTTATTTTGGTAGAAAGCATTTTCTCTGCATTCTTATTCTTAATTTTTTATCATTAAAATAAAAGCTTTAGATGTCAATATACATTATTTAAATAAGTCGTATTTGATTTCCTATATTCTGAGAATTTTTAAGCAATTCTGTATAAAAAATGGTACAAAAAACTAGTTTTTTATAAATTTCTGTATTCTGCAGAATTTATTTCTAGAATATCATCGTTATATAAAAGCCAATCATGTCTTTATTTGTAATTAAAATTTCTTACATCGCTGTTTTAGTAAAAGTTTATTCGTAATTGAATTTTAAATCGTATGTATCCATAAGGGAATATTGGCATGCAAAAGGTCATAACTCAATAAATATTTTGGAATGTTATATAAATCTTAAAAACACACTCATTTGTATGTATATATACACATACTACCAGACTTTTAAAACAATTTCACAAAAATAAACCATCTGTAAAGTTAAGCTGTGTTCCACTAAGACTAAATATAACCCAAGAGAATTGCATGACGTCAATAACTGAATAAATATCTTGCGATATTGAATTAATGAATCTTTAACAATCCCAGATTACTTCAAACAAGCATTCATTATTATTAAATAGAAATGAATTCATTATACACTTCAAGTGAACCGCAATTAAAAATCCATGCATGATTTGATTCGATTTTGTGGGAGTAACGCACCTATGTATCCACCGGTATCCATTATGGAAGATCTCCCCCCGTCATCCCACTGGGATGAAGTGGCTTGGAGTTCGTCTAGGAGCTCTGGGGGAATGTGAACTGAAACACAGACAATTCAATTTCAATGACTCATTTTTGCATGCACTTCATTCATTTTAGCAATTCATTAAAACCCTTAGTCATCGCTTCTCTAAGCAATCTTAGTTTCATCGTTACTATTATTTAATAAATCTGGTTGGAATTTGGTAGAAATGGATGGAATAAAATCTGTTACCGTAGGGTAATAGTATATGGTTTCAAATTCATAAAGCAGAAATATTCAGATATTACTAAATTTATTACATTCTAGTCAGCCATTGCGTTTATAGCTATTTTGATTTAATATAAGGCTAATACTTCAGTCATTAATTAGTATAAATTTCAGAATATATTTCGACACGAAATCTTTGCATCAAATTAATAAAACAAAATAGGTCATTTAATGAAAATAAATTAATATCTCTTAAACAATATTTAAAAAACCATGCTCTAAAAATACAAATTTTCTAATAAAGCATCTATAATATAAGAAAAGAGTTTAACCTGAATTTAAAATTATAGTTTTCTAGTATAAAGTTTTATTGTTATGAGAAAATGTAGCAAATGACTAAATAAACGACTGAAAAATATTAAAAATTTAAAATAAACTTTGAGAGACACAATACATCCTTCGACCAAACTGAATGGTCGAAATAGTCCATAGGTGTTCGAAAACAAATTGTAATTTTTTTTCAAGGCAATCAGACTTTAAAAACGATATTCATTTTATTAAATAAATGAATGGTTAATTTTAACAGTTTTATAGATATTTATATTAGATCATATACATAGGTAAAATGTGAAATTTCCCGATTTTACTAGTACCCATATCATATCAGACACATATGCACACTGGCAACTGTTCCGCCCCATTGTTTTGTTCTGCAGTGGGATGAAAATCAACGTGTTTTTACAGTATTGCAGCACAAAACAGTATTGCTAAACAGTTGTCAGTACGCAATTTTGTTTCAGGGGATACGGGCTTGACATATCCAATTATAACAGTTTTCATTATTGGTTATAAATTCCATTAATAAATTCGGTTTTAATTGAAAGAATTTAAACATTCTCCTAAAATATTACAATTAAAAGAGAGAAAAAGTACATATGCTTTCTTATATGATATTTAATTAACATTGCATTTAAAAGTTCCTGATTAACAGTTAGTAAGCAATTTTAAATTTATTGACTGAAGTCATTTTTACTGACATTTTGGTATTATGATTTCCTATGCAAATCATGCATGTCATTGAAGCAATGATATTAGAGTTTTGAGAAAATATTTTGAGAAAAATAAATAAAACAGCTCGATTACCTTTACCTGGGTAGTGATAAATATGTACATCTGATTTTGGAAGTCTTGGTGTTCTCTTAACTGTTGCATACTGTGGTTCATCTTGAAGCTGAAAGTATAAAACAGAACTGAGGTAAGAAAGTGTTTTGATACGCTAAAGTAGCTTTGTACTGTGAAAAGTCTGCAGTGTCTGTATCGTTAAAACTACTAAGAGTGTTTACTTAATTTATCAATTTTTTTGTCTGTAAAGTTATCTAACTTACTCCAGAAAATAAATCCGCTTCTCACACTGAACTCATCACATAACCTAACCATAAACTAGGATTTAGGTTAGGCGGGGACTAACGTGGGAGGAGCTTATTTATTATCTGTATCACTTTTGTCATAGATTATACGAAAATTTCATAATAATATTGACTGATTTTATTCTATAAATGGCTAAAAGAGCCGGTCTTGTATTTTTTAGAAATGTGATAACTTCTTATCTAAACTTCTAATTTATGGCATAAATTTTCTTTAACCGCTTGAAGTGCACGCTCGAGTTAACTCGAGCACGCTAAACTGTGCACACTCGAGATAATTCGAGGGGCGTTGTACTAATGTTGCTATTATTTTTCACACTCGAATGCAATCGAGAATCGCAGAAAAAAAATAATCGTTTTATTGATACTTATCATTTACATGGAATTGTAAGCCATAACACTTTCTTATTAAAGTATAAAATATATTTTTTTCTACTTATCACTTACGACTTATCTCTTCCTTGTGAGCTACTTTCCGACAGCGTATTCATATTCAAATTCAGATTAGCTCATTTTTCAATATATATTTTACTAAAATATAATGTAAAATAAAATATAATTGTTAACTATTTTATTAGTAAGCTCTGGCTGTAAAGACATCCTTGACTCGAGGCGTCACTTTATATACTTTATTCTTGAGATATGAAACATAAGGGTTTCATATTTGATACCTAAGCATCAAGGGATGACACATCATGCTGTCAATTGGTTGATTGCTTACTAATTGAATAATATACTCTTTCGACAATAATAATAATATTCTAAAAGTTAGAAATCATACCAATTGCGTAAATATCCAATATACTCAAATTTTGATTATTTTTGTATTTTTGTAATTTTTATGTCAAGACAACGATCTAAAATGTGTTTTTTACATAAAAAAAATTATTTTTTTTGGCCGACCTTTTTCCGAAAAACTGTGCATTAAGGGGTAAACTTTCAAATGTATTGAATTTGTATGTGTGTGTGGGGCGGGGGGCTTAGCTTCAGAGCAATTCTACAGCAGCCGTTGAATTAACAGCAGAATATTGCAGGTCATTAGCTTGTTTTTGACTGATTCTAACTGACCTAGAATGCTTCACTTTTATTCAATACAATTACAAATCATTTCTGCACTATTTTTGCATGTTATATCCTTTTACATAAAAATCGGTTTGTTCGACCGGGGTGCAATTAGATGCGTCTCCTGATTTTTCCGTCAATTTCCGGAAATTAATGCAGGGAAATCTGTATTCTTTAAGCAATTATTAGTTAAAAGATTATTGGGTAATAAATTTATTAAATAATTTTAGAAAACTAATTGAAAATATTTCTTTATTTGTGTTTTAGGTTAATCTTTATCTGTGCCAAATCGACCGATATTCGAGCACCAGTGTTCTAAAAATAGACGCGAATAGTGTTGGGTTAATATCACAAAAAACGTAAGATGAAATATTTCATCATTCAAAATATTCTGAAGCCGTATCTAAAGGCATTTTCTTTTTTTTTTATATCAAAATTTTGTAATCTTGAAATGGAATCTACTATTGATTTTCCATCAAATAAAATGTGAAACTAGGAATTGAGATTACAAACTACGAAAAAGGTGTTTTTGTTCTGAAATCAAGGTACTACTGTTTTTAAAGTTACATTTGATATAAATTAATTTAATTTAATATTACTGATTATGCATATTTATATATTTATTTAGATTAATTGGCCTTTAATATTCCATTAATGTAGATATATTCATGCTTAAATGTTTTTAGATAAATTAGTCTTTAATATTACCAATTAATGACTAATTTATCTAAAAAATATTTAAATTGAATTGTCGGTATTGACACTGTTTTTGTTTCAACGAACTTTATAATTATTTTAATCTAAATATATTTTTATTTTTTACACACATAATAATTTTAAAACTGGAATTTCGAACTCTGATAATTTTATTGTTAATGTATAATTTAGTATAATTTAGTATATTGTTAATATATAATTTAATAAAGTAAAGGTCAGATAAAACGTATTTTTTTTTTCAAATCTTTTAAAATCAGCACTATAAGAATTTTGTTAAAGTAAAGAAGTGTATTTTAAGAAAAAAAGGGGACTTTGAAATTTAGGATTACAAGCATTTTAATTATAGTTTGTATCATAAAATACTTTCATATCATATGAGATCATATTTATATTTGTAATGTGGATCATTTATATCATAAAATTTCTTATTTACTTTAAAACAACAGTCAGCAAAATGTAGGTATTCTGTTGCGCCATCTTTTGGCTAAGGTCATAAACACAAACTAAAAGTTTTCTAAAAATAAAGTTTAGGAGGTAAAAGTATTTTTGTGGCTCCATCTATTGAGTGAATTTGTAAGCAGACACTGTAGGAATGGGCAAAATTATAAACTTTCTTTTTCTGATAAATTTTAGATCTGAGAAATTTTAAAAAGTTTTACAATTATTAACAATTATTAAAGAAGATAATTTATTAATTCCATACTATACATCAGAACGAGCATGAATATTAATATTATATTTAATTCATTGACAAAGTAAACAATTAAGTACATGAAAGTAAGAGTTTTCTATTAACAGAATTTAGTATTTGCCTTTAATATAAATTACATATTACTTATTATACTAAATTATTACTGCTTAAGGCTAATATAATGAAAGTTTCAGAAAAGCAAAGAAACGTTTAATTATGTAGTACAAAATAGCGATGTCCATTTAAACATAACCAATTTAATTTTAATTCTTTGTAGAAAAAGATCTATTAACTTTTGTATAATTTATTCACCTTTGTTATATAATTGCATATAATTTCAAACATTTTTATCTGTTTTTTACTGCTCTGAAATATTTCATTACATCAAAATTTTAGATTTGTTTTGGTTTTGAGAGCTACAATATACTGTTTTGCTACAGATGGGTTGATGGAAAACTGGACCTACTACTTAAATCAGAATGGCTACGATCATCCATGCTATAAGTGGGATTCGAACCCGAGGTACCGAAAAACAACACCCTACCATTCGACCATCGTCAGGGTTCCTTTTCCAATATCTCAATAGCTTTGGTGTGAATGAAACTTTGTTACAAACTATTTTCACCCCAACATGATAACAAAGTTATATCAATAAGAAATCTTGATTAATGTCAAATACCTTTATATGGAAGTTAATCTATGCTGATTAACAAAAGTAAAGATCCCTGCAGCAGGTGGTAATTATTAAGGATGTTTGGGAAGGTAGGAGTAATGATTGAATTCGCAGACACCAAGGAGGCCTATTGCAATGAAAGCAAACGGACAAGTTGATGAGAGGTACATTAAGATGCAGTGTGCAGGGGTCACGTAAAGCCAAAAGAGCAGGATCTTTGGATACCTGCAACTTGAAGAGGTTCCCATGGGAAATTAATACAGGAACTTGTGATACATCTAGGGAAGGATCTATAATGCTCATAGTAAGCAAATAGAAAGGGTTACACCTAATATTTATTAATATCGGCAAATCAAATTGGATATAGATAACGATTGGGTGTTAAGCAAATGAGAGAGAGGATCTCCTAGTAAAAAGAGAGGGCTGTATGATGAGACTACAGAGACTGGGGAATATTCCTGGAATTGACGACCTAACTTCTTTTCGAACACCCGGGGGAGAATTTTCTCAACGTGACTCCCCAGCTGCCCCATTTCTAAGTTCCCCCGATTTGTTGAACCAATTACACCTGAGCTGCCCGGTGTTTGACGATCGCTTGTCACTCTGGGATGTACGCCCCGTTGTCTCCACTGTGCCTCATCTCTCAACTTCGTCCGAGAGAGTCATGAATTTACTGTCTTTTACGACTGGACTCACCACCTCTCGTTTTTAAGAAGTTTAATCTATGAATGTTACTGCCATACAATTATTCTGATGAGATAAAGAGTGGAAACTGTAAATAATATATACAAATATTAAAATATTAAGCTTTATAGCAAAGTTTTAGTTATCATTTTTGTCCAAGTACAAAATCTGGGTTAGAGCAATAAGTAGCTCAATGTTAGTTAACTACACGTACATTGTTACAATCTCTATAAAATATAATTTCATTGGGCTATTTGTTCAGAATTTGGGAAATGTTAACGCTAGAACTGCTGGATTGGTCATTTTGACCCAAAGACCATTTTGTGTCCGATTTTCTCAAGTTAATAACAAAATTGATATAAATTCTTGACCTATCCTATTTTTATACCCATAAAAAATCTATGAAAATATAATATTGAAGAATCTGTGCCTATGCAAAAAAATGGTTCATTATTAAGCTTCTAAGTGTCGTAACAAAACTGTAGATATTTCTTAACACCAATACATAGAAAATAAATTCATGCATACATACGAAGGGTGATCAGAAAAAAAAGGTTACAAGTTGAATAAATAAATATTTATTAACAACAGACAGAAAATACAAAAAGGAATTAAGAGACATATGTGCCTATCACTTTTTGATATGATCACCAAATCTATATAGGCATTTATCAGTTGTTTAACCCGTCTAGGTATATATCAGGTCCTTGTACATCGAACCAGGTCTCGGCGGATGTTTTAACAGCACTGTCTGAAGAGAATCGACTGTCGGATAAGTGCTCCTTCAACTTCGGAAACAGGAAATAGTCACTGGTGCCAAATAGAGGTGCCAAATCTGGGCTATATGGGGGGTAACTCCAGATTTTCCACCTGAGTTGTCGCAACAATTTTTACGTTGCGAGACCTGGTTTAATGGACAAGCACCTGACTTCTACCAAGTCGGGTTAAACAAGTAGCTTCTGTGTTCTGATAAATGCCTAAAGAGACTTGGTGATCAAATCGAAAAGTGATAACCACGTATGCCTCTTAGTTTCTGTCTATTGTTAATAAACATTTCTATATTCGACTTGTAACCATTTTTTTTGTGACCCCTCGTTCATACATACAAAGTGTCCAAACTGTGCCTGAACCTCGTAAAAAGCTTTGACTAATAAGAAACTAAGTAATTCCATGAAAATTGTCTATATATTTTTCTAACTATATATACTTATCTATATTTTAATATCTTATTTTTTTTTATCAATTATTATGACAATTTACTGTCTAAAAGTTAATAAATGTCGTCATTGCTTATGACTAAAGTGACTTTTTCAATAACAACACGCATTCATATTAATTAAGATAAGTTTGTCCCCACAGTTTTACTCTCGGTTCTACTGTTAAATATCTATATTTACCAACACATAATTTTCAATTTCTTTTTTTACTATTTGTAAAGTATGAAGGAAGTGTGTAGAGGGACGTACCTCTCTTTCTGCGGCCTCGAAGGATTTTCTGCAAGGTCCGTCGGCTATGTGAGTTGTGGCGTAAGGTGTGGGGTAGTATATGGGGTCGGACCGGCTAACAGGTCTCTGGTACGCTGATTTCTCCATTTCGCACAAGTGGACAGACTCCCCAGCCTGAGACTTTCTCGATACGTATGTCTGACTAGCGGCTGAAACAACAAAACTTATACAACACCAAGCATTTATTTATAATGACAACTGAAAGTTTTATGGATTATACAATCAAATAAATGAATATGTTACAAAAGAAAGATATCAGAGTTTTTAAAAAAAACTGAGCTACAAATGCTAATAGCAGACAGTACAGGCCGTATCACAAGTCAACGTGTATCTGTAAAAAAACCAACAGATGCAGTTTAGGATAACTATTCCCGTTGAAGAATACGCGGGTTTCCCGTATGAAAGAGCAAAAATTTCAACCGATTAAAGGACCTATCATAAGTTAACCTAAACTAAAATATATTAGTAAAAATGTTTCACTGTAACCCAAAAAATCTACACGTTTTTCGCTAATCGAGGCAATCATAAACTAACAGGTACATGTTGACGTTTGATAAAGCCATAACACAGCATTTTCAAATGAAAACTAAAGAGTGAACAAATCAATGCATAATAATTCCAAAATTTGTGTAAAATCAGTTATAATTATTAAATTTATTAAAATACTATGGCACAAAAGAGGAAAAATGCAAGATAAAAAGCAACAAAGTAAAAAGAACGGTAATGGAGAAATCTTAAGGAACGATTAAAATATCGTAGAGCAAATCAAATGTTAATGTATTGCTCACTAGCCCTAGTATCACTTCTCGTGCGGCAACGTATTTTTACGTTTTTTGCACTCTGTCACTGGAGCGCGGGTCACGTAAAAATACGTATTGAGTAGATTTGTAGTGGATACCCGCTAACCACCACAAATCTACTAAATACGTATAATTATATGTATGTGTGACATTATATGCGTGTTTGCGTTGCTATGGAACGCTTTGCATTTTTTCTTTCAACAAGTTATGATCGTCGAGTGACTCTGTCTTTTGTTGCGTTATTTCGTCTTCAATCGAATCCCAGAACGCTCCAGAAAGTACAACGTCGTATTTTGTCAATTTGAAGCTTGGTTTTTTTTATTGTTGAATACAAAATTCATAAAATGAGCCGTCGTGACAAAGAGAGTGATGAAGAAATAGGCGCCGACAGATAGTCGGACTTTCGTTTTAAAAATCGTTTCTTTTTTTGATTTCGTAAAAATATTGTTTTTTTTTCTGTTAAATAATCATACAGTGTATATTAAAAGTGTAAAATAAAAAAGTTTTGTTCCTAAAAACAAAGTAGTTTTTGATTGACTGCGATTTTTCTGAATCACTAAACTTTCGAGCGATTCACGTAAAAATGCCCTCTGCACGAGTAAGTTGGTGGTGAAGTATACCCACATGTCAAGTGGTTTAGCAAAAAAAACTGACCATTGAACTCGAAACCAACCAAATATTAATGGAACTTAATTGTCACTTCCATTGCTCATAAACATCAATGCAGAATTAAAAAAAAAGAAGCAAAACCATGAGGTATAAAAAAAGAGCACAAAATCAAAAAACAATCTTCGATAAAGAAACGAAAAGTTAATATTTCTAATCAAAGAGAGAATTTATGATTAATAATTTGAAATTCAAACATTTGAAGTAGTAGTAAATGTAAATAAAGAACATGCAACAAATTGATAATTAGGATATTTAGTTGTTTGATTTGCAGCTCTACGGTGTACTGTTCCGATATACGAAGCCTAACGAGGTTTGCTTAAAGCCCACCCCGAATGCCTAAGAGCATCCTTTCCATCAGAGTGATTCGTATCAATGAACTGTGTTCCCCGCACAACACGTTCGTCCATCGTTCAATTCATGGGATAATCAGAGAAGAACAACTAAGCTGTTATGTTAGCAACCTAGAAAGATTTTTCCCACTAGAGGGAGCTCTACAGGGGAAATAATATAACGACAAAATTCTATATACAAGTAACGTGTGAAGTGTGTTTTTGTGATGATTTTATAGTTTTTGCAGAGAATGAAAGAATAAAAAATGTGTGTGTGTGTGTGTGTGTGTCGTATGGAAGTAGTGGTTTTTTGTCTTCTTGGTCCACACACCACCGCAATTCAACATGAAAGGTAAAGAATTTTTTTCCATATTTTAATTAGATTGACATTAAAAGGAACCCTAGTCAGTGGATTCTGACAACTATGATCAACAGAAGTGGATCCGATGAGTAACATAAGCAATAAGACAGAAAAGCAGCTAGCAACAGAAGAGAATTTAAGTGTAAACTTGGAAAGGAAGAAATTATCGTAAAGTTACTTCAAAGTTCAAGTAATTTTAATGGTTATTTATATCATACATATCTAGGATAAAAACTGAAAAGAATAGAAAAATCACGGGATATAAAAAGCAGAGAAATAAGTCCAAGTAATAAACTGCAACATAAAACTAATTCGGAAACCGGAAATAACTATTGTTGCAATAACTAAAAAAAACTTCCCTAATTATCGGTTATTCTCTAATCCTAGTGGAAAAACAGTAAAAGAAAAAGACTGGAAGCAAAAGAGATCCAAAAGGTAGATAAGTCAAAATGTAATGTAAAATTATAGGGGAAGCCTGTATAACTATAAATGTAAATATCTAGGCTAAGAACTGAAAGAAAATTAAAACTCACAGGATATAAAAAGCAGATAAATAAGTCCAAGTAATAAACTGAAATAAAGTAGACATTGAATACATAGTATCATCAAACTAATTCGGAAACAGGGAATAACTATTGTTGTAATAACTATAAAAAAAAAAACTTCCCCAACTATCAGTTATTCTCTAATCCTAACCGTAAAACAAAAAGACTCGAAGCAAAAGAGATATAAAAGGTAGATAAGTCAATACAGCAATGTAAAATTATAGCAGAAGACTGCATAACTATAAACGTAAATAAATATTTCTGCTATGGATCAAACTGAAGAGAGAAAGCTATGTATGAAAAAAAGGATCAGTAACCAGAAGAAAGACACAAGAGAATACTAAGAAGCAAATAATGTCGTAAAATCATCATGAGGATATAGTAACTTTGATGTAGTCATTGCAGACAAATATTCGTAACTTGGATCATTCAGAAAAGAAACAATTTTAGGGTTGAAGTAGCAGAGCAACAAGTCAAGAAAATATAAAGGTTTATCAATGTACTCTAAAGTAAATACTAGGGGATGAATAAATCAGGATAAAATTATTTGGAAGGTAATTTTATATAAATAAATGTATTTCTGTGTTTATATACCTAAGATAAAATGGGATTGGAAAGAAGAGTGGGAAGTGATTAGCAATAAAGCAAGGAAGGAGAACAAGCTGTAATAAAGAATCTATTAAGGGAAATACATGAAACAAAATTTTAATTTATTAATGAAGCTTAGGTGTATTTTTAACAGTAATAATAAATGAACATTTTTGCTGTAGACGATAAATGGGTGAGGGATAATCACAGAGAAGAAAGGTCCATGAAACAATGCAGAAGATTAAACTATAAAGAGAATAGTCATAGGGTAATACTGGGAGATGGACAAAATAAAGTAATATTATTTATAGGATTACTGTCTTTGTAGATCCTTTCAATGGATTTAAGGGAAAGGAGAAGAAACAGTGGAAGTAAGCATGTTGTGGCAGCTGGGCACAAGAGAGCTAGAGAGGGTCGGTCATTCTCAGAACCCGTGGGAATTTATTCCCCTAAAAAGGGCAGGAGTTCCAGAACCAGAGGGGCTTCAGATTTTTATATCCCTGCATACATCTATGTAGAATTCCGGCTATCATTGAGGAGTCCATTCCGCTGACCACTCCCTTGCTCTCAGCCCTTTTTTCTCCCCCCCTCTTTTTGCGAGGGGTCTTTCAAGAACAAGGCAGTGGGTTGTCGGGGGCTTGAGGAGAACGTTGTTTCTCTCTCCCAACCGATGTTGTTATATATCATGTATATATTGTAGATAGTCGAGATAAATAAAGTCTAGGACTTTAAGCTATAGTTTTTACTAAGCCCCCACAAAACAGAGGTGTACGTATGTTGCGACGTTAGAATGTTTTAAGAAGCGGTCTCCAAACGGAATGCTAGAAGAAATTAACAAACCAGTATAAAACTATTTAAATGTAAAATAAACTTTAGTTTCATTAGTATTTTCAAATTTACTCTTAACCTGGAAAAAAAAGGGAGAGAATGGACGACAAGAAAGAGAGCTAAAAATCAGCAAGGTATAATATTAAGTTGTATAAGAAGATCCCAACTGCAAACTAAGAAACAAACAAATCACTTTGCAAATGATGATAGAAAAGAAAACCTTCCATTCGGGATCAAAGGAGATTTTTAACCATGGAAAATAAAGTAAAACAAAGCAAAACAAAAACAAAGGGTGCTACCATATTACGGTCGACATATGTCACTGGTGATTTCTGCGTCATAACGATGTCAGAGAGGAAAATTTATAGCATCAAATTCCCATCTTTGGCGATTTCTGAAGTCACTATGACTCAGAAGTCACCAGTGACATATGTCGACTGTAATATGGTAGCAGCCAAACAATGATAATTTACCGACAATGTGAAAACGAGACAACGAATTGAACACTACAAAGTTGATCAAATTCCATTTATCAATAAGATTTACAAAAATTGCTAGTAACAGCATTGTTAAACACATATAATACGTCAATAATGCAAATTTGACTATCAATAACGCCTCTTTTAAGCCTCTGATTGCCAAATTTGAATACGATTGATTCACTCGATGCAACTCTGGTTCATAAAAACATAGGTGTACGGATTATGAATCGTCATTTTTTATTGAAAAAAGTTACATTTACTTTATTATCTTGTGCCGAGTATTTCTCCAGATGTAGTTTAGTTTTTTAGTGAGATTATAAAGACAAGTCATATACATTTTCTGTCTGATACGTCGATAGTCATTAAACAGGACATTCAATTGGGTTCAAATGGCAGATTTATAGCACTGAACTGGAAATAGCTGTGGTAGTAAACAGTTGAAATTTTACTAAGGCACTAACTCATGAACATACAGAAGCTTTGTTACCTGTTTGCGAAGTTTCTGTGGGATTTCTCTTCCTCACAATCAAGCATACCAGTACAAGAACTGCGACCACAACTACTAAAGAGAGAGTGACAGGTAGCACGACTTCTAATTCCAAGTAAAATGGCAAAGCCTCTCCGCTCACCAATACAGCGTCGGGGTGAACACCTGGAACAAAAACCACAACAACTTAGGAAACAGGATAAATCAGTAAAATAAAACTAACAGTTTTCTCTTTTTTTTCTTCTTTTTCTGGTGTATATTTCCATAAATTACTATCACTTAAAAATTTTAACCCCACTCAATTCATCTTAATGTGCATTAGCATAAAAGAGTTTTGGACCAGGGGCGTACGCAAGGGGGGGTTAGGGGTTTAAACAACCCCTTGAGCTCAGACAAAATGGCAAAAATAAAAATTTTAGTAGAAATTATGGGGGCTGTTATTTTTTATTATTATGAATCCCCCTCTTGAAAATTATGAAACCCCCTTGAAAAATTTCTGCGTACGCCACTGTTTTGGACTCATGATGTCATCCTGGAGATACCATTAATTTTTACTACCTTTAATAGAAGAAATAATTATCTTTCTTTCATATGACTCTTCACTCCTTAAAACCGCTTAGCAAGAGGACATTTGGAACTGAAATATTCGAGACTAGCAGGCTAAAATTTTCCTCCTATGGCATCACGCTAATAGAAAACTATTTTTATTTGTATTTGTTTGTGTATCAAGGCTCGCTCTGACGTCAGTCGATCGTGTTCTTTGCTATCTGGGGGGGGGGTCTCCATGCCAGGTTAGGGAGGAGAGAATCCTTCCTAACCTCTCCTCTAGAAAAGACAGAGATAGGGGTGTGGGGGATTGCGAATGACGTCACGAGGGCCAAGCGTCGTTTGGTGTGGGAGAAGACGCTGACAGTTGTTGTCCGGCTAGCGAGGATGAATGATCCGTGCCGATTATGTACATGATGTAAATATTTGTATATACCAGAATAAATCCTTTTTTTCTTCTCCATCTCGTTGTGTTCGATGATGTCATCCTCCTGAGGCCTTTGAAGAACCCTGCTCGACCATAACGCTACCAAACTTACCAAATTTAGAGCTGTGACGTTACACTCCATAATACTTATGTCATCTATAGTCCAACTATATCTATTATGGAAACTGTACCTACACCCTCTTTATGGTACCTCTAAGCAATACTCACTGCATACTGTAAGGTTTATAAAAAACACACTGTATTTTAATTGCTAAATAAAGTTTGATCTTCCGAACTCCTACTAGGTTCAAGACTACCCGTATGAATTTAAACTCGTCACATAAAACGCCGTAGTTTGGGGGGGGGTTCATATATTTTTTTTAATATAAAGAGAATAAGCCATGATATCTTCATGCAATTTTTTACGGCGAATGTGGTTATGTAAACAATATAACATGTTTTAGAGTTATAACATGGCTACATATCTCGGTTCTTGTTTTGCTTGAAACTCTAGCATTTTATCTCAGCATGGTAAATTGAAGCCAAATTTGAAACCAAATCCCGCTATGTGAATTGTTATAATACAACCCGCTATGTCAAGTGGATGGATTGTAATAAGCATAATGTCTTTTAGTGTTTGGGCGATCCGCTGCAGGTCATTCGGCAAAGACAGCGATCTCGTAACTGGATGCAAGGTAGTGGGTTCGGAGCTCGAGCTGGTCTAAGTTCCACCGTGTTCCTTAAAGGTAATACTTCATTCCCTTAGAAATATAAAACAATTGAGTGAAGACAATATATATTTATATACTGACAGTCTTTCCGTAATTAAGAGCCTACAACAATTAGTATCGAAATCAAAATTAATTACCGAGATACAAAAAGATCTCAAAATTATTAATAACAGAGAAATTAATATAATTTGGTTCAAAGCTCATAGGGGAATACTGGTAACGAATATGCAGATATTTTAGCAAAGAACGTCACTAAATCAATAAATTATAAATCTATACAGCTCCCGGGATCTATATTTAAAAAATATATGAAAGAAAACATAAAGATTGTCAAGAATATTGGGATAAAAGTGAAAAAAGAAGAGCAACCTATACTATAATGTCAAAAGTTAAACCAAAGTTACAATTCAAAAATAACATTTTAAACTATTTTACAACCGGTCATGGAAGTTTCCCAACCTACTTGCATAAAATAAGAAAACTAGAATCACCAAATTGTAAATGGGGAATTGTTGGTAAC
>CM063511.1:5947403-5977403 GCA_032207245.1 Pardosa pseudoannulata
ATAGACTGGATTGCATTGCACCCTGGAAGAGCCTACGAATTTGTGAGATTATTTAATCTTTCATTTTCCCGACTGTGATCGCCGTGGCCATTCAATGCCAGCATAAAATCCTCTCCATTTCTACTTGTTTTGGGGAGAATTAGAATCCCGTTATATATATAACCGTATTTACTCCAGAAAAAAATAAAAGTAATTTCCAACTATATCGTGACAGTGATCCTTCTTCACTTGAGAACATTGATGTCAGTATTTAGGCTTTCACCCAGACATTTTTAACATTAAGTTTCACCTTACTATTGAGCAGCATTTTATGATGTGAAGAAACATAAGATATAGCGGCCGCGTAGTTACCAAGAAACATCTAATCACATAGCAACCAATAAATGTCCGTACCAAACCGTCTGCCAAGGTTAAATTGCATTTATGAACATCATATTGCAATTGTATAGAACGCTGCGCATAGGGTACTAGAATTCCAGAGGCTGTTTCTGCGAACTCTTGAAGTACATGGTTTTTTGGCGATTTCACTCTGGCCAAAAGATCATTTAACAGATTTTTCCTGGTGTCGGATGGCGAAGATTCAACAGGATATTGACGAGAAGTGATCCACTATGGGAAAATTATCCTACGATAGGATTTTTTGGGAAATCAACAGTGAGAAAACAGCTATTGCAATGACAAGAAGTACATGATTGAAGAAGTTGTCTGAACTGAAGAAAATGCCACTTTGTTAGAGAAGACTGTCACTAAACTCTCTTATACATAATATTATAACGAAAAGTTCATGGGTAATCTATTCTCATTTTTTTCAGTGAGGCCTTGCTTTAAAAATATTACCTGATAAGCAGTTCTTTTAGATTGAACTTAATTATTTTCTTTACTAGTAAATGTTTTACTTAGATATGATACCAAAAGAGCGGTAAGATATTTTTCATGGAGAGAGGTTTGCCCCTTTCAAGTAATACAGTGGACTGCGCTTAATGGGATCGAGGTTAATGTTATCAATCGCTTATTGTTATCGAAATCATTTGGTATCGATTTTCTCTATTCATTTGTATGTTAAAATGATCGTTTTATGGGATCATTACATCGGTTAGATTTATCAGTTTTCAAACCTGATTTTAACTGGCAAAGGAATATTCACAATGTATTCAGAAGTAACCTCTTGTTTTCTTTTCTTTCGCTGTTGTTTGAATTTTCCAGAATTCTCCTCTTCAACCTAGGGAAATGGGGAATGAACAAAGGAGTGGGGTATTACACGTTCCTGGAATTTTTCAGAAATACGCACACCCTGCTGGTGGTCAATGGTTGTCAGATAAGCAGAAGGCAACACATTATTATCGGAACTGAGAAGGAGCGTATTCCCATTTTATGTCTTGCTCGCTTACGTGCAGCTTGTCGATATGGAAGCCAGAAAGCGAAATGATTTAACATTAAAACAAAAGATCGAAATTTTAAATCGTTATGACAGGTAGATTAGGATTACGAACCATTTATCAAGGAGCTTCTTAGAAACAATTGTAGACAGCCAACAATTGCTCATTTTTTTAAATTATGTATGCAGTTCTTATATTTTAAAGGATAATATAGAGTACATAAATATAAAGTGTGTTTTTTCATTTTGTTTTGAAATTTAGTACGTTTGAATGAAAAGGGGGGGGGTAAATTTACCTAATTCTGCATATCGTTTACTATTATCAAAATCATGGTGTCCCAAACTGATCACATTAAACGGTGTCCACTGCGTATATATATATATATATATATATATATATATATATATATATATATATATATATATATATATACTTAAATACTGTACATACATATATATGTGAGTATATACACATGCGTATTCTAAAGAGAGGATACCGTATTATTTTACGCAATCAAACATAGGCTTCTATTATAAGAGTTTTCCAATTCGAAAGCTACTAAGTCTATTTTAAGCTCAAAAATTATGAAACATAAATTGTTCGAAAATATTCCCCGTTTGTTATTTATCTCCATTCAATACATTCGACTCTTTTAAATAAAATCATTTCTAACATCTTTAGTATTTTTAAAAATTAACCATTTTGTGAATTTTATAATTCCTTTCGGTTAATATCACGTAAACCAACTAAAACAGTGGGTTTAGCAGTGAGTTTCTGAAACTGTTAATTTTTATTTGCATGAAATATTTTTCTGTTATACAACGATGAAACTTTTCAGTATTTATTAGATTAAAATACATTCGCTTCTGTATTAAAGCGTATAAAGTACATACTTTGATGTTTTGAATTAAAATAAAAAGAGCGAAATTAAATGTTTAAGCTTTCATAACTGAATTTTCAGACAAAGAAAAATTATCCATAATTTAAATTGTTTAAATGTATCAGTCATTCGTAATTATTATTTTGCTGTTATATTTATACTATATATATGTGTGTGTATATATATATATATATATATATATATATATATATATATATATATATATATATATATATATATATATATGATGTGTGTATATGTATACGAGGCGCATCCAGAAAGTAAATTTCCCTATTTAAAAGAAAAAAAGAACTCATACTTTTATGGACATATTTATTGGCAACAAGTACAGCAATATTTCAGCTATTTTTCAACATGTCTACCGCCAGAACTGACACACTTGTCGTATTGTGGTATCCACTTTTGTATAGTTATGTTCTAGAACTGTGCTGTCTGTGACCGGAACCAGCCTTCCTGTCCCAGAACACTGTGCACATCCCTTTTCGTACCCACAGCGTCTGTTTGAATTGGGTCCTGACTGAAGATCCACCATGATGCCAATGCATGGACTGCTGCTTGGTTTTCGTGGTAAAGTGCGAAATCCAAGTCTCATAGCCCGTGACGATCCTGTCTAGGTACTCGTCGCCGTCGTCGTGATACCGTAGCATAAATGTCAGTGATGCTCCTAATCGTTGGATTTTGTGTTCAGGTGTCATTTTCGGCTCATAGACCTGACAGAACTGACGATGAATTTCAATTGGAGCAATGCTTTGTGCATTCAAGATCAGCGACCGAACCTTGAAGGTGGCGGGAGAAGAAATTAGAGTTTCCATTTCGGACCACTACTACCCCGGTACTGGCACGAATCGGGTCTAGCTGGCATATGGTTAATAAGGCATAGATCTGTTACGCACGCGCAATTAACAAGGCTAATTACGTATTCTGGTGGTAGCTATGTGGAAAAATAGCTGAAACATTGCTGTACTTGTTGCCAATAAACATGTCCGTGAAAGTGTTTTTTTTTCCTTTTAAATAGGAAAACTTACTTTCTGGATGCACCTCGCATTAATATAAATTTCATTTATAAGTTTAGATTAAGTTTATTTATTATTCTCACAGAAATACAACACGCTACTGTTTTCTTAATTTCATACGCTGAAATAACTATTACTCACACATAAAGTTATAAAATGCGAAATATTTTCGTTTTTATCCAATTTTCTTCCGAGTACAAATTCTAATTTCTATCAAAATTTGAACAAAATGGGCAACAAGAGGAAAATACCTTAATATCAAAGTATGGTTATTTTAAGCAGATTCGTTTTCTTTTTCTGCATATAATCGATTCGTTTCAAAGGCTACGTTGTATGTTTCATTCTAGAACATGTTAAGTATCTCATAAATATACATTTCTGCAGTAGATACAAAAAGAGAACGGCTCTCGGAGCGTTTTCGAGTATTCCAAAATTCTCTTAGTTGTATTTATTTGAATTTTGATAACAAGAACTAGTTTTAATGCATTACGGGTTTCTTTGACGTCACATTGTTTACAAATTCCATTCACCCATTTGGAAATACTGTTTCAGGGTAAATACAAGCTCTTGTTCTAATGGAATTTTATATTATCTGAATACAAAAGACTATATTTCCTTCCTTTATAGATTTTATGTTTATATAATGTGTGTTCAATGGTTTGTGGGAAAGCGAAACGCAAAAGTAAAGCTTTCAAGCTTTTCTCAACTGTATTCAGTGATATATACTATAAATAAACTTATTTTAATGTAACTTGATTATTTCTTGGGTATTTACATATGCACATATACATACATAAATATATATATATATATATATATATATATATATATATATATATATATATATATATATGTCAGGTCTAAGAAAGGGGTAGTTAGAAATTACGTAAGTAAAAACGATTTTAAAAAGGGAACTCTTTTATAATAATAAAATAAATAAAACAGACCCACGCTCGCGTAAGCTTTTAGAAAAATCCGGTCAGGCGGAAGCATTTAGAAGCAATTTGATGAGCTTGTAAGCAGATAAGATCAGTCAGGGCGTGGACATGGAACTGTGAACACCTATTCCACGCTTAGCTCCGCCACGAACAATGAAAATGGCGCAAGTTGCTCTCACATAGAACTCTGAGTTAATAAAATTATTATTATGAAGAAGACTGTTTTCCATTCGCCTTAACTCTGGATTACGACATGACAAACACACACACACACACACACACGTATATATATATATATATATATATATATATATATATATATATATGTATATATATGTATATATATATATATATATATATATATATATATATATATATATATATATATATATATATATGTATATATATATGTATATATATATATATATATATATATATATATATATATATATATATATGTATATATATATATATATATATATATATATATATGTATATATATATATATATATATGTATATATATATATATATATATATATATATATATATATATATATATATATATATATATATATATATATATATATATATATATATATATATATATATATATATATATATATATATATATATATGTTGAGCTAGCACACTCAACAACCTTCAAGAATGGAGCTAAGCGGTCCTTTTATAATGATTTAATTGAAGGTACTAATATTTACAAGTATTTACACGGGTTAATTAAAAAGTTAATAGTAGAGGATAAATTGAGAGCTAGTCTCGCGTCTCGAGACCTTGCGGCGTACGTCTTTACAGCAGCAACTCTCTCGCTCGCTCTCTATGTGTGTGAATTTCTAAGTCCGTTAGGATGAGACTGCGCATGTGCGGAAATGAATCAATTGACAGAGGGGTGTTGGGAGGTTTAGATGTTTTGACATATATATAACAATATTAAAGGTTAATTAATTTGGTTTACAATTTGAAAACCCTCTGGCATATCAATTGCCACTTAATTTGCATGTAAATCTATGGTTATTATTTTAAAAAGTATTTAGATATACACGAATAGATGCAGTATGTATATATATATATATATATATATATATATATATATATATATATATATATATATATATATATATATATATAATGAGACGGACTTCTCAATGGGTGGTTGCAGTCATGGCGATAAAAATGATACCGTTTCAGCTAAAGACCTTTATTAAGATAACGTTGGAGGACGGTTTTCCACTTCGTCATAGTTACAGGACAAACTGAAGGGTCAGCTAGTATGAAGTTCTAAGTAAAAGACCCTTAACATCGGGTAAACATCGCAGTCAAAATCTGTGGGAAAATCTCTAGGAAAAACTGCCTTTGACAGCGTGAATCTCCTTTTTGTTTGGAAATTTCCTAAATTGTCCGCCAGGGCTATGTTGAGTTATAATTTGTTAGACCCCTTCACTGAGGGCTTAAACTGTATCCCCAGTGGTCAATTTAGGTTAGGAGTTAAAAAGAGGTAAGCAAAAGGACGCGTGAATTTTTAGTCCTTGACTTAATTTCTGAAAACCCCTGAAAATTTTCTCGGGCTGTCTTAGGAGTTTTATACTAAATGCCTACATTAGTTTCCCGATCCAGTTTACTTTTCCTTACAGTTATATACCAGCTGTACCAGGCCACGAAAAAAAAGCCCATGTCTTTAACATGTTTAATTTAATAACAATGCGTGTGATGGGATTCGAACCACTGCTTTCTTTCCTAGGTGATAGGAACTTTACCATTGAGTCAAACAAACAGCAGTTAATTAAATTGCTAGGAGACACACACACAAAGGTTTTAAACTTTATATATAAACGATGTGAAAAAAAAAAACACACCCGGACACAAAAAGTACAAAGTTATGCCAAAATTCAAAGCCAATCGGTGAAATATTTTCAGAGATTTAGGATTATGAACAAACATTTACCTTTTTATTTATATAGATATACATCTTTACACATATAAGATTTATTTTAGCCTTATCAAACACCTTTATAAGAGTTCCGTGCTTACCGAATTTTTAAATTTGAATATTAATTGTAGTTCGGTTACATCAGCAATAGGTTAAAGATGGTTGGCTTCCATTTGGACTAACAGCAGTAGGCCACAGTCGTTTGTGTAAAGAACGAAGCGTATAACACGCGTTAAGGTAGAAGTGAAAGGTTGAACGTACCTCTTCCACTTGTTCGGCCGGTGACGATGTCGCTTTGCTCTCCATTTCCGTTCATGGTGGTAATGTAGAAGTCGTACCGCATGCCACAGTGCAGATTTGTCACAGTATATGTGTTGAGATCACCGAAAACCTCCTCAGATTTCCACGTACCGTAATCTTTTTTGTAGTGGATGACGTAACCTACGGCACACGAAACATGACAAACTCAGTAAAAATGAAAAAAAGAAACAAATGACGGAGACATTACAATGCCAATGCTGTATTCATTAATTTATTTATCACCTGCGACTAATCTTAAGTATAGAATGTAATGAAAATTCATTTAAACTTTTAAAAAATGAGGCATTTCTTTCAAAATAATGAAATCCTCGATTCTTTTTTAAGTCACGAGATTTCTTATCGGTTAGAATGTAATGCGTAACTTATGTGGAGACCAAATGATTTCCTTATAATACTCTATTAGATTGAATATAATTTTTACATGATTTGTATGATGCGTCATCGGAAATACCACTTTCATAAATACGTCCGTAAATACAGATGTCAAGCCTAAACAAATCAAAAGCAATTTAAGGATGTCTAAAATAAACATTTAGAGCTATTCATTTTTTTTGTATATGTGTTTGTGCGTGTGTCTGTGTTGCCCAGTGCTCTTCAACATTGATTTTTGGCATTTACTCCTTATTCAATTCCAATTTAATCCTTTCCCACAACAGTCCTTGATAACCAATACCTCTGGATTCCAGAATAGCGGAAGGCATCTGAGAAAATCCCCTTCCCCTTAGAGGCGTGACTGCCAATAGCCACATGTAATTCTGATAGCTGTGAACAGAGGACTCATTGTAAACATTCGATATTGGCAGGTGTTTTCCCCTGAGATTTTTACAACACGTTGATAAATACTACTAATTGCTGCATAACGATGAAACATTCCATTGCTACTCTATTCGATTTTGAACTTGTTTAGTTAGATTGGAAAGTGAAAAAAATGACTGGGGAGAGGAAAGCATGCAAAATTTGGGCAATTGCTCTTAGAATCGGAGTAAATTTGAAACTCTAGTTTGTAGGTTTTAAAAAGTTAAACCAGTTCATTCCTTTACAAATAGTTGGCTGCACTGAACTATTTAATTTAATTCTACTGTGCTTCAGCATACTTATGGAATTAATGACATCTTCAAAAATTTTTTAAGGCAAGGCTTTTTTCTCTTCAGTTTGATGTGAGAAGTGGGTTTACATTACTTCCCCCCACCTTCTGTCCTACCTAGACCAGTTTTTGTGCCCATGTGCTCTCATATTTTGTTTTACAAACTCTTTTTAAGCTATCCGATACCATGATCTCAATCATCATCATAGGGGCTTTCCACAAATTATGTCCCGCTTCGAAGGAAAGGAAGGCGAGCTTATGAAATGGTACACTTTGTGCGAGGATTAACAAGAAGTGTGACGTCACATATTTAGGCTAAAACAAAAACGTTTAAAATCAATAGATTAAATTTTGAAATTATTTGAATATTACCAAAATTTGGGATTTAACAATATTTCGTTTATCGTTAAAGAATGAGCAGATATCTCGCATGATAGCGAAATATTTTCAACCAATTAAAAAGAGGTCTTATAACAAATTAACCTGACTAAAATAATTCTGTTGAGAATTTTTCACCGTAACGCAATCAATCTACATATTCTTCACCAATGAAAGGAATCAATCTAACACGTACATGTTGATGTACCATAAGGAATTCAGATTAGTAGAGGAAATAAAGCTGTTTACAATGGAATACTTGTTTGTACTAAATATGTGTACTAAAATACATTCGTAATGAAAATGAGGATTTTTACCTAGAAGAATAAAGGACATCTTTCTAAATAGTATACGCTAACACCATCAAACGATTTTAAGTAAAATATTATTCTGCGAAAAGGAACGGAAGCAGTCTCAAATAAAATACTTTTGACAAGGGGTTGATCCGCCTGCCAAATCCGACGCATATCAGTAAATCAAGTGAAGATGGCTCGGTCAGTATTATCCAATCTAAGATATGAACAATGACCACATGTGGCTCCACTAACGTAGTGTACATGGTAATGTTATATGTAGGACATAGGAGATGCATTTGGATTCTACATATTTATAAATAATTACCCACAAAAATTGTTATTTAGATCGCGAGACGACGAAATTAACCGCATCAAATGAGATACGTAGTTTTGGTTTAGTTTGGTTTGAAATTCTACAGTACGACATTTTGCTACATGAGGGTTTGACGAGACTAGCAACTGTTGCTTTAAACCCATTAGAAACAGCTAGCAACATCCATGCTAATAGAGAAACTCAAATCCAGGAACTGTAATACCAAAGAGCAGAGCGCTATCCATTAGGCTACTGAATGGAATAGCTGAGATTCAAACGTTTTAAATAATTAAAAGAAACAAAAAAAAACGCCGTTAGTTCTTTAGCCTGAATGTTCTATTCTTGGAAAGGAATACGTCAGCACAGTAAACTGTGACTACTACTTGTGATCAGTAAAACGTTCCAAGAAATTGTCTCTAAAATATCTATTCCAAAAAATTCCTGACAGTATCACATACACGTGATAATTTATCACAGCACATTAAGTAAATCACAGTTATTTCTTTTAACAGATAATAACTCATTCAGCAGCTCTCTTTTCCGCAATAACAAACCATTTACTTTTACTACAAACAACATTCAGCGTAATGGCGAATAAACAACGATTAACGGATAGAAGACGCATAAAGGGAATAAATCCTCAAGTACAGAGGAAAATATAAAAAGAAAGAAAATTGTTCGTACGGAACATTCATTCTTTGTTTCTTACTGCTGCTTGTTCACTCGCCTGAAATGTTAGCTACAGAACACGAGGATCCAATATGACACCGCAGATGCGAAGTTTTATTCGATTTGGTTTGTAATGCTACCGTCAAAATGAAATTGCTACACGAAGGCTAATCAGATGCTACTGCTAAAACCAATTCCAAGAGGCTGTGAAATTCCTAACCAGTAATGTAGGTATACACCCAGGATTTTGTCTTGTGAGGGGGTTGTTACTAAGTAATGTTTTAATAACCTTTACTTCCTCCATGAAACTATTTCCTTTTACAATATGTGGTACGAAGTAGTTGCTCTCCTGCGAGGGAGGAGAGAAGGGTCAGCGAGTTCATCACGCATGTCCAGTGACCCCCTACGCTCCGAGAGACGGTATCTCACTGTACTCTAGTTAGCGTCAGTTCACTTTTGTCAACCGCTTTGTATATGTGTGAATACCTGTCTGTTCCTTGTTGTTGTGTTAAACTATCGGCTCGTTATTTGTGTCCGGCCCTTTTTTATTGAGTGTAAGTAACACCATAATTTCGAAGCACCTGGGGGAAGAAGATGCTCATAGGAAAATGAGAGATTTACTGGAGTCATCGAAGACTAGAATTGGACAATTTGTTTTTCCACGGTCTTGGCAGAAATTTTGGAAGAATAGTGTGGTTTGTTTGGTTTTAAAATTTTGTGTAGGATGCCAGCGAAAGCCTTTTCACTTTTTTAGAGGGTTCTTTGCAGACTCTTAGTGCTGAGCATCAGATAAAAGCTATTTTTTGTGTGCGGCTGGCGTTTTTAAATTAATTTACTTATTTATTTATTCTTGAGTGGCAGCGGCATTCGATCTCATGCGTGCGCTTTTCTAAGTAGCACATATTCTTTCCTTTGACGGGGTAAGTTTGTAAAATCCTTGACTCTTATATCCTGAAGGTCATGAACAGCAGATGCAAAGTTAAGTTTAGTTTACAGAGTTATGATCATCTACTTTGCTGTACGACAACTAATGAGACAAGCTCCTACTGAATTCTGAACTCCTGCGAAAAGTTTTACACATAAGTGGGATTTGAACCCATTAACTTTACAAATTCGAGAACCTTTCCAGTTGTCGAAACATACTTGTGGAATGAAAAACGAAAAGTAGTAATATTATATATATATATATATATGTGTGTGTGTGTGTGTGTGTGTGTGTGTGTATATGTAAATGTAAAATGGGCTAGATTCCTTCAAAATCACAACATAGTTTATTTCTGTTAAGAAACATGAATTCCATACAACAGGCAAACACTTTTACAACCTCGTGCACAGAGACAATGCGATCCCGCACATTAGCTTTTCAAGTAGGGATTCCTTAAGTAAAATGACTACGAAAAATCCCTAAGCACAATGGATCACGTGATAAAAAATACCCATGTTTACAGAGAACGCGCAATCTCTTGGTTAAAGGAGTACAGACAGAGGCTGAATGAAGTCTATAGCGTGTCTGGAGGGAAAAATCAGAATGACCGCTCAAACCCCGAACTTATTTTATGAACAAAAGTTATTAAATTAATATTAAAATACGTAAATAAGGGATTTCAATATTACATATATATATATATATATATATATATATATATATATATATATATATAAAGCAACATACAGCAGGCTTCGTTTAAAACAAAGAATTCAGCAACCAATGTATTCCTTTTGTTTGAAATGTATGGAATGCAGGGATAGTGGATATGATATATTTGACATTCATGGGCTAAAACCTCGTCAATACAGAATTCTTTGGTTGCAAAGAATTCTTTAGAGAAACGAAGTCAATAGAATGTAATATGTTTAAGTAAAAAGATTTAAATAATTTAAAGAAAAAGGAAACATCCTAAATAGTTAGTGGGACAGTTTATCCATAACTTTGCATTCTGAAATGCGTTATATCAGTGCAATCAGCTACGAATCCTGCTGGTGATCCATCATACATTCCAAGAAATTTTCCATAATACATTCATAACACTATTCCATACACGGCATTCATTATTACTGCACATTAGATAAATCGTCGTTACTCCTTTTAACAGATGCTAATTCATTCGGCCGTCTCCTCTTCTGCAATAACAAACCATTTACTTTTACAAGCGACATAAAGTGTAATGCCGAATAAACAACGCAAAAACATTTGCGGTTAACGGGGACAGAACGCATAAAGGGAATAAATCCTCAAGTAGAGAGGGACATAAAAAAAAGTAGCATACATGCGAAAGATCTTTTTTTTTTTTAATGCGCACCCCCGTAAGAACACCCACCTGAAATAACAGCCATAAAATAAGAGGAGCAAAACTGTCGTTGCAGATGCGAGCGAGACCCCCGTTGTCGATATATATCTGCGGTATGAGAAGCGAAAAGTAGCAAAAAGAAGAAAACAAATAAAGCAGAGCAGCTTCGTCGAGCACCGAAGCGTAGAAATGAGGAAATATGGCGAATATTTTGCGGCTGGCGTTTATTTAAGTAAAGACTCACCGGTTGCGGGGGAGATATCTCCGGAATCCTTCCTCCATTTCAGTGTGACGGATGATGACGTCACGCCCAACACTTCTAACGACGGCGGTCGGGGAGGATCTGGGGGGAGAGAAAGGGAAAAGAAGAAAGATATGGTGGCAATTTTCTGGGATTACACATTTTATGCCTCCTTTCGCTAAATACCCGGGAATATTACTCGAATGGGAGAAAATATAAGAAAACAAAACAATTAGCAAAAGATTGCTCAGTGGCAGAGTAAATAAACGAAACGAATATTGACGACTGATATTATATTGATTGAATAAGTTAATGCGACAACAGACTTCCAGATTGGCAGATTTCAAGCAGCATCAAATAAACGGATGCAAAAGACAAAATTATAATTTGTCGCAAAACTAGCACAAAGTTCAGGTCATGTAAAAAATTCCCGAATTTCAATTTTAAAACATTTCAGTTTTTGGTGATATTGTTATAAAGAAACTAAATAATAATGTTGTTACATAAAACATATAAAACACAAAAATATATATGAAAAGTATTGATTAAAACGTGAGATTATTTGATAAAAATTCAGTCGCTTTACAATATTCCTTAAAAATATTCCAAGTGTATACTAAACAATCACTTTTATTTTTTTCTGCGACAACAGACTTCCAGATTGGCAGAGTTCAAGCAGCGACTAACAAACGGATACAAATTGCAAAATTATAATTTTGCGCAAAACTAGCACAAAGTTCAGGTCATGTAAAACTTTTCAAATTTCAATATTAAAACATTTCAGTTTTTGGTGAAATTGTTATAAAGAAACTATATAATAATGTTACATAAAACATATAAAACACAAAAATCTATATGAAAAGTATTGATTAAAACGTGATAATATTTGATAAAAATTCAATCGTCTTACAATATTTCTTTAAAATATTCCAAGTGTATACTAAACAATCGCTTTTATTTTTCATATAGTCTTTAGAATTTATATAGAAGCAAAACTGGGTATTGGACTTCAGCTACATTAAATATTATTTATATTAGACGATTATTTAAAATTACACAATATTTTAGCAACTATTTCATCTATTTATGGTATTAAATCGACTGTAACTCGAGAAAAGATTTTGCTAGATTCTAAAGAATTCCCATTTTTCTATTAATCATAAAAATATAGCTTTTATTTTAAAAAATTGCAACTTCCTTCCTTTTACTACATTTGCTAATTTTTTTGTATCAATATTGATGAAATTTAATTATAAATAATTTTATTAATATTATGTTCTCTTTTGGGAACAATAGGCTGTAAAAGGTTAATAAAAAATGAAAAACTAGTAAGAGTTTTACAGTGAACTTTTATTATAATTATTCCTATTCTTACCTTCTTTTAGCGTTTCTGCTTCTATGTCGTCTGAGGGAGGCCCTGCCCCTTTTCCATTATAGGCCTGCACCCTGATCATGTACTTGGTCTCCCTCTGCAAGTTGGTCAGCACTCTTTCCTCCCTGAAATTCTCGGTGTCCTCGAGCGTCTTGTAAATGTACTTATCGCTCGAGTCCTTGGTCTTGTAGCCCACGTAATAGCCTTTGATCTTCCCGAACTGCAGACTTGGATCCGGGGGCTGCAGAAATGGAAAAATTCGAATTCAGCAGTCTCTCCTGAAAAGCGTGATTAACAGGAGAGAGTATTTATTTCTGGGCGTTTCGGGAGAGACAAGTACTCAATTCTGAGCGTTTCTAGAGAGAAATAAATTGCGGCCGGGAATAAAGCGGGTTGCGATAAAGAATATTCTCGAATAATTAGGAGTCTTTAAAGGTGTTGAGGGAGAAAAGGTGGAATTGTTTCGATGGATTGAACGGAACGTGAAATTTCAGCGCCATTATTAAAGAACTGAAGTATAGAAATGAAGGACGCATATAAACTGGTAGACCAAGAAACTTCAAGATGTAATAGAATGCATCAAAAGACACAGCCCAATGGAACAAAAGGACACAAATGGAGATGAATTGTATAAAATCGTGTAATATCGTTTGTAAAGTGGGACGTTATTAAGAATCATGAAGGAGGTTTAGCATGAACAGTTTCTATTCTGGATTGAAATATTCAGTTTTAATATATCATATGGAACTTCACATTTTGGTTTCATACTTCCTGTTTCATGGGTGTGAAGTACCTCGGTTTCTCACAATATAATTTATCTGCGATTGATACCTTATTAAATTTTCTACGCGCAATGGAAAATGCTGTAGCTGCAAGATGGTGTCCCACTCCATTGTTTCCTTGCCATGCGTAACCATATAAATAACTGGAATCGTCTGCCACAAAACAAAGGTAAAACTAGGCTTGGATTGCGTTCTGTATGTTCTGTGGTTGAGAGAGGTATGCCGATCATACAACCCTAATCTGTGACTTCATCCCTAACCCCAAGCAATCCCTAAAAGAGTAAAATTCTACATAAATGTCGTAAGAAGAGGGAGTGATATAATTACAGCCCTTTTTGGAAGTTTTTCTTCCCATTCAATTCCGTATAGGTGCCTCTGTTTTTGGGGAATCGTGTCATTCAGCTATTTTGTTAACTAAATTTATCTAATTCATTTGTCCTTGTCTCATGTAATGTTTAAAATAACAAAAGAGTATATAAAATTAAAAACACAAAATTAAAAATTAAATAAAAATTTAAAAAAATTTAAACGTTTTAAAATTATGTATGTGTATCTTTTTGTTATCTTATAACTTCTGCACCCGTTGCGATATTCCTTACATCATGTTTTACATGCAACCAGTTTTGCTTCAAATTTTACATTTCTAAATCTTTAGTTGCCCCACCCTTCAATAGATGGAGACAAGGAATTAAACTCCTTAAAAGGCTTCCTGTCGCTCGAAACAGCTTTTCTGCTTATCCCAACACTTATTCTATTTTGTAACTGTCACGGTTTCAATTTAGTCAAAGGTTTTAAACTTAGACAAAGCGTTCTTACTCATAACTTTGATCTGGTAACGAACTTAAACCTCATATTACTTATCTACCAACTTGGTTCAAGTTTGGTTTGGAGTGCTACGGTTTACTTTTTACAACACGAGGGCTAATGAGACAGGGACCTACAGTTTAAAGCCGATTCCGAAAGGCTATGAACATCCATGCCTCAGTGGGATTCGAACCCACGATCTCCGGTACCGAAGGCCAGCACCCGAACTAATCGGCCATTGTTCAGTCCAACTTGGTTCAACACATAACACGAGAGCTGAAAATTTTCTCTTTTGGCTATCCTTTGCATTTCAGTTCTAAATTATGATTTTGACTTTTCTTGACCCAGAAGTTAAGGTGGTGTTTTTATGTCAATAGGTACCACGTGTAACTAAATACTTAGACCTAAAACTTGAATTTGTATATGAGATTACTGTCTTGGTAATTCGGCAAAGAATAAAATGCTGGTTTAACCAATGTCCACTAACGAACATCTTGAAGAGAGCTAAGAATGCTGGATGGAATCAGTAATACTAGACTCAAGACTCGAGTTGGTGTTACATGGGCCCCTTTTTTTCGGCGGCCGAAGACGGACACCCCGAGAGAGGGTGGGCAAGTCCTGTTCCAGGAAGGTTCAACGGGAGGGAACGAGGGATGCCACCCCTGCCTGCACTAGCTGCAGAAAAGGACATTTTTCCCGTGGAGGAGAAAGCTTGACCAAGAGGGGGGCATTCCACCCCGGCCCTCGAAGAGGAGTGGCGAAAGATGCCCACTCGGATGGACGGAGAACGGACATTATTCTTGTGAAAGGAGCTGAGACCGAGAGAGGTGTTTCCCGCTCGGCACCATTTGTTTTTTTCCTCGGTCTTATTTCGGCCCTGTTTTGAGTATGATTTGCAGTGTACATGTGTTTTAACAAATCTTCTTAACAATAAATGTTTAATCCAGAGTTTTGTCGCTGCTATGCTTCATCGTCGGCAACATAGGCTTTAATCGAACCCAAGATACCTGCTCCAGTGACAATAGCCGAGCAGGTATAGAACGAGGCGTACAGACTTCAGAAAGTGCAGCCGGGGACGCACGAGGCGTTGACAGAATCTACAATCACTGTATAGCCTCTAAGCTAGAAGATAATATCCTTAAGTATCACACGAATTGCAAACAGTTCACCTGCGAATTATTTATTATTTGATATCTTAGATAATGACAAGTGGTGTAGAAACCTTCGAAACTCCCAAGACCTTGAGCGTATCTTACAGTCGTTTCGGTTTCAATATGACCTAAGCATTTACGTCCAAGGAAGGCCATTCGACCATATACTGCAACATTTTTGCTATATTTAACCCTTTCATTAATGCAATAACTTTAGATAGCCGAGACCACTGGATCCCAGAATAGCCGAAGCGACCTCAGAGAATTTCTTTCCCCCTTAGAGGCATGATTGCTAATAGCAGCGTGTAATGCTGATACCGGTGAACAGAGAACTCATAGTAAACATCCAATGTTAGAAGGTGTTTTTCTTTGATGTAGCCTCCACACTATAGCCAACTGTTCACCACTTCCTGATGGTGACCTCGAACGGTGGTTCACGGGTTGCATCCCCACGATGGGCCCAAACACGTGGATTCGTCCATAGGATCTGCTGCGCATTTTAAATGCGCATCTGGCTGCCTTTGATCTTTGGAGAAAACCCACCTCGGAAGCCATTTTTCTCCAAGGCTATTTTATCGTCTGCTACCATCGACCACGATAAACCATACCCCCTCCAGACGGTGGCGATGGCTTGCAGTGGACGATAGTGTGGAAGAGTCTTGAGGATTTTTACCAAACGATCAGAAACACTTCTTGTTACTGGATAACGCAAACCATTTCATTGCTAATCTATTCGATTTTGAACTTGTTTACTTAGATTGACAGGGAAAAATAGAACTGAGGAAGAAAAACTTGGAAAGCTTGGGCTATTGGATTGAGAACAGGATGACAATTCAAATTCCAGTGTGTGGGTCCTAAAGAGTTAATACAAGTTCTGTTGTTCTTATGTTTTCTAATGAACGTTTTCTATAATTATTTGTTTGGAATTTCTTTTCCGTCATATTAAAAGAAGGAAATTTGGGGATATTTACCCAAAAAATGTTACATTTTTCTCTTGTTACATAAAATTACAATTTCGTTTTGATGTTAATTGTCACCCATCTTTACCCTTAACAATGTTTCTATGGATTTAATTGGGAAAATTACATTACATTACATTATATATGTCCTTTGGCAGAGTTTTAAGTTTTTTAAGCAATGAATACTTTTTGAATAAGATTTTCATTAGTAATTTTTTATGATTAGCAAAAAAAAAACCTTTTTTTAAAAAATATTAATTTCACCCACATGTAAACACATTCCTTTGGGAGTTTCAAATGTAACTGCATTCCTTCAACAAAAACGTAAACACAAATTCCGAAGTTGATTTGTTGTGACACCCTGTTAAAAACAATAGCAAGAAATGTTAATTTTTTAAGTCTTGAAAAGCAATTTTGCAAAATATTTTGCAGTTTCCTATGTATCCATGGCAACGTTTGATGGGGAATATTTTTAACCTTAAGAGGATTAGAAATTTATCTGACAAATTCTTCTGAAGAGAAAACTTTTTTTTAAAGTCAGTAAAATCTAAAAATACGTATTGTGCAACTGGTGAATATGGATGCAATAAATACCTTTTGAAACATCTAAGCAAAGCTATTTCTCGTTTGCATTAAAAATATGATAATTTTACTTAAGATTTCATGTCGTTAGAAACATGTTAAAATTCAACAAATATTTTTGAAAGGCAATTTCTATGAGCTTTTACAAATATTTCTATATTGGCTTTTGTAAAGCACGTGTTTATAAAAGCTCATATATTCTGAAAAATATGTTTTATAATTTATTATTAAAGTTTGATTTAGATAGAAATATATGAAACGTAGTAAAAAGATTTTATTGGGAATTAGTGCATATGTATGTTTGAAAGTTTATTTTACTTATTTAAATATTATATGCATATTTATTTAACATATGAATCTTTGAAAACACATTTATTAATTAAAATAATAAAAAGATAAAATATAGATAGAAAGAAATTCATTAGAATAGTAAATTCTATATATGTATACAATTATATATATGTAAGAAAAATTCTCAGGGGCTTCCAAAACTTAAATCAAGGGGTAAAAATTCCCGCGTCATTTTGAATTCCCCTTTTTAACCTCTAACCTAAATTGACCACTGGGGCTACCGTTTACGCCCTCGGAGAAGGGGCCTGGCCAATTATTATCCTACATGGCCCTAGCGGACAATTTAGGAAATTTCCAAATAAAAAGGAGATACACGCTGTCGGAGACAAATTTTTCTAGAGATATTTTCCCACAGATGTTGACCCAGATGTTACGTGTCTTGTACTTAGAACTTCATGCTAGCTGACCCTTCCGAAGTCCATCTCATTATATATATATATATATATATATATATATATATATATATATATATATATATATATATATATATATATATATATATATATATATATATATATATATATATATATATATATATATATATATATATATAAGTGTGTATGTGTGTGTAATATATCAAAATTATTACACCTCAAATATATGTCTAAAAATTTCCTTTTTCCCTTTCACATTTTTCAATATCAAATATCACCGCCTTGAAGTGTCAGATTTAAAGATGTGTTCGCAAACTTAAATTGTTTTTACCCGTCTCTGAAAACTAACGCTGGCAAAAATGTTCATTTTCTGTTCACTGGCCACATTTTTCAGCTGCCCCAGGAAAATAGTTTCTCTACTCCGATAACTAAATTTATGCTTGAGTGGTTTTCGAGCTAACTTAAGAGATCAAAGTTCCCTTATGACTGTCAAAAAACCTGAACAATCTGTAGTCTCTTGAGAACAAAATCATGGGATCACTCGCTGTTGAGTTAAAAAATTGTGACACAAGTGTATTTTTGAGAATTGAACATAAAGATATTGCATTCTAAAGACGGTCTGTTGACTAATGTGTTCAAAACTGAAATGTTAAGTTTCGTAAAGCTATCAAGCTTTACGGATGATGGCAGGACTGAAAATTATTTATGTATTCTTATTGCCCAGTAAGCCCGAACAATAGAATGAATAGGGGATAATTTTTCATATAATCGGCGAAAGATATGTCGCTGGTTACACACATAAATATATATGTGTGTGTGTTGTGTGAAATGATATTTTCATCCTACACGTTCCTGGAATTTTTCAGAAATACACACACACCTTGCTGGTGGTCCATGGTTGTCAGACAAGCAGAAGACAACCCATTCTTATCGGAACTGAGAAGGAGCGGGTTCCCATTTTATGCCTTGCTCGCTTACATGCAGCTTGTCGATGTGGAAGAGAGAAAGCGAAATGATTGAACATTTAAACAAAAGATCGAAATTGTAAATTGTTATAACAGGATGATTATGATGACGAACAATTTATCAATGAGCTTCTTAGAAAGAATTGTAGACTGTCAACAATTGATCCATTTTTTTAAATTATGTATACAGTTCTTATTTTTCAAAGGATACTATACAGTACATAAATATAAGGTGAGTTTTTGCACTTTGTTTTGAAATTTAGTATGTGTGTATTAAAGGGGAGGGTAAATTTATCTAATTTTGAATATCGTTTATTGTTATCCATCGGTTATTGTTATTGTTAGATTAATTTTGCCACCGAAAGCTAAATGGCGCTATTGAGCAAGGGAGAAGAAACCAAACTGTAAGTGTAACAGACCAAGCTGTTAGTATTCGGCTTTGGATTTTAAGTTTAATACTATTCATATTCCTATATTCTGTTCTTATTCATTTATGAAACATGTGTTTAAAGCCTAACATAATTCATAATTCTGTATTCATTGCTCCATTTATTCTCCATTTACTGTGACGTGTTGTGTAATAGAAAGAAATTGTGTGCAACAGACGTTTTCTGTTTTCATCCCTAATTCAAGTTCTACAGATTCTGCATGCAAGTCCCCAGAATTAACAAGAGGTAAGCAGTTACCTCATTTGATTCTTAATTACTGTTAAACATTTACCATTATTATTTAACTTCAAGATAATTCTTAAAATCCAAAGTTCATTAGTGATTATTCAAATTCGAAATTTATCAACTATTTAATCCAGTTATCAAAATCACGCTGTCCCAAATTGATCACATTAAGCGGAGTACACTGTATTTCTCGGTTAAAGCTTTGATAACCTTTTTAGGGTTAAGGAAGAAAATTAAATTAAGCTTTATATTTAGCATTCATTTTCTTTCAGTTCCTTTCTTATTATACATAAACCAATTGGAAAATAAGAGCATCGAAAGCAATAAATAATAGCGGAAATTGTGTAAAGAGACTTTTGTTTATTATACATAATCGACCCCTAAAGAAAAATTAATCATACAAATGTTACTTTAACTTTCCGAATACCTCATTTTTCTTAAGATTTATTTCATGCTCCCCCTTTTTTTCCTCTCCCCTTTCTTCTAATCACTGTTAGTGCCGAAAATAAACTTTTTAGGGGGATGATGGATGGCAGAGAATTTTCGGGGTTTATTTTACAGAAAATATCTAAGACTGCTTGTATAAGGAACTTACCTCCCATAAGACTTTTATTGCTGTCGAAGATAAAGGCAGGGCTTTTATGGCCAGAGGCGGGCCTCCAGGCGCTGTAAGCAAAAAAGAGAGAGAGGAATGACACGAGGAAGTTTGATTTTTATGACAAACCGAAAGTGTGAAAGTTTGAGAAACTTATTGAAATGTAAGGACACTTTTACACCAATTCGCCGGCATCTCGTTTTGTGACGGAAAACAAGAATTTAAAGAGAAAACATCGAGGGGGCAGCTTGAAATTGCGAAGGGGGCGTGCTTAATATGCATATGTAGGAAATAATACAGATAGATAACAGAGTCAGTCTGTTTGTAATGAGTATTTATCTGTCTGCAATGTAAAATTTACACTTAAAAAGCAAAATATTATGACGACTTTAGATTTTAGATCTTTCTAAAATTCGTAAAATATTACTATTACTACAACAATTACATACTATTGGTATCATTTTGTAAACCACATATTTCTGATCATTTTAATGTAAAATTTATACTGAAAAGGCAAAACATTATGAAGACTTTGGATTTACATTTATCTAACATTTCTAAACAATTACAGACATTAAACAATTACAGGCTATTTGTGTCATTATGTAAATCCCACATTTCTAATCATTTTAACGTAATATTTATACTGAAAAGGCAAAACATTGGGAGAAGTTTGGATTTTAGACTTTTCTAAAATTTCTAAACAATTACTATCATTACAACATTTACAGGCATTAAACAATTACAGACTATTTGTGTCATTATGTAAAACACATATTTCTAATCACTTTAACGTAATATTTAGACTTAAAAGGCAAAACATTATGACGACTTTGGATTTACACTGATCTGAAATTTCTAAACAATTACTATCACAACAACATTTACAGACATTAAACAATTATACACTATTTGTGTCATGATGTAAAACACACATTTCAGATCATTTTAAAGTAAAATTTAAATTGAAAAGGCAAAACATTATGACGACTTTGGATTTACACTTATCTAAAATTTCTAAACAATAACTATCACTACAACAATTGTTGACATTAAACAATTACAGACTATTTGTGTCATTATGTAAACCACACATTTCTAATCATTTTAACCTAAAATTTATACTGAAAAGGCACAACATTGGAAGAACTTTGGATTTTAGACTTTTCTAAAATTCCTATACAATAGCTTGACTATTTGTTTAAGTATGTAAATCACTTATGATAATTTTAACGTAAAATTTAGACTGAAAGGGCAAAACGTCATGATGATTTACACTTATCTATAATTTCTAAGCAATTTCTATCTCTACAACAATTACATATATTAAACAATTACAAACTATTTGTGTCATTATGTAAACCACACATTTTTAATCATCTCAACATAAAATTTACACTGAAAAGGCAAAACATCGAGAGAACTTTGGATTTTAGACTTTTCTAAAATTTCTATACAATAGCTTGACTATTTGTTTCAGTATGTAGATCACTTATGATCATTTTAACGTAAAATTTAAACTGAAAAGACAAAACATTATAACAACTTTCGATTTTAGTCTCACTTAAAATTCCTAAAAAAATTCTTGACTATTTATGTCTTTATGTAGACAATACTTTTTGATTATTTTAACGTAAAATTTTCACTGAAAAGAAAGAGCATTATGATGACTTTGGATTTTAGATTTTTTTTAAAATTTTTAAACATTTGCTTAATTATTTGATCCCTGGCTGTGACTACGTAAAGGGTATTATGTACTAACTTTTCAGTAAAAATTTAGTATTTCGGCATTTAAAAGACCACTTATATATTAAAACAAAATTATGAAG
Organism: Pardosa pseudoannulata; assembly: GCA_032207245.1. NCBI lineage: Eukaryota > Metazoa > Arthropoda > Arachnida > Araneae > Lycosidae > Pardosa > Pardosa pseudoannulata. The sequence continues at coordinate 5,969,606 of CM063511.1, forward strand.
CTGTCTCATAAATACCTACAAATTATATTCAACTTTTGTATAATATATATCTGACTATTAAAACTAATTATATATTATAAATTTCATTTTATTTTTTAAGTATTTAAAAATGCATTGCATCTATAAACTTATATAAAATTCATTTTTTCTTTCCTAAACTAACGTAATACATTATGTGTATTTTGCTAGATTTTGACGACTTGAGATATGTTGGAAAATCATTCAAAAGAAATGTGAATGTTTTTATTAATAAACATAAATGTGAAATAAACTCAATTTTTACAATTAGTTATTAACTAAGATCAGTTTATGTATTAAGAAAATGAATTGTAATTATAACCTAGATTTAATAAAATTTACTTCTGCATTAATTAACGCAAATTAATTCAGTATAAGTATCTTATCATTAATTGATTATCACGCATACATACAGATATAAAATAAGTACACATATAAAGTTTCATGAAATCAAAAAATTTCATTTACAAAAGAAAAATATTCGAGAGTTAGTTAAAGAATTTAAAGCGACAAACAAGATTACTGAAATGAAAATAACATTACCGCAGGAAATCCACGAGGAAAAATATTAGATTTAATTCACTTTCATAACTTAATAAAAACTGATAAAGACAATTAATTCGGTTTGTTTTAAAAACGAAATTAGAGGGGAAAACAAAACGAGAAAAAGAAGAGATGGAGAAAACAAAAAGCAAAAGAAACCTCAGCTTACCTTCGTCTTCCGTAATAACGGCAACCGGATTACTAGCTTCACTTTCTCCTAATGCATTTACGGCCGAGATGCGAAAGGAATATCGCGTATTTGGAGTTAATCCCTTTACAGACCACGAAGTTTCGGAAGACGGAATTGTTACGTCCTTGCTACTGGGGCCTCGATTTTTACCTGAAATCGAAAACAGTAATATTAATCCTCTTTTACTTTCTCTTTAAAAAAAAAGTAAATGTAATTTCATCTGTTTCAGTAAACAGACTCTTCTTTACAAACTTTCAAATTTCATAATGATAATACTTTATAAAGCTCAGTTATAGCTTAGAATTTCTTTTCATCTAAAAACACATAGAGTTTTCAAGAGTTTCAAGTGATTTTGTAGTGATTATATTTGTTATCATATAATCACTACTAAATCATTATATTTCTATATAATGATTATTTCTATATAATCATTATATTCTATATCATTATATTCATTATATTCTATATCATTATATTTCTTTAGTAGTGATTATATTTGTGTATATTGATGAAGTTTTCTGGTAGCCGACCTAATAGATTTTTTTTTCTGATTTTTTTTATTCTTCCCATTGGAAGTTACCAAAACGACTTTTGACATTTCTAACAATAAGTTACATTCAGTGCTACAACGTTTTTTTTTTTACCTCTTCTCGTAAGACATCACCAAAGTGCAATCAAGCTCCAAACCTGGTCCATTAACAGTGAGCCCCTCCAGGCTGAATCCGCGGAGGTGGTCAGATCGGAAGTACTGTGATACCCCACCCGGAAACGACCCCTCGAAGAACCCGGAGAGCGCCCGTCGCGACGCTGTCGCCAACACGGGGAGACGCAGCAGAGTAGCACTAAGGAAGTATAAAATTTTTAAGACTACTGGAACTAGACCTTAGAAATCACGGTTGATCAGCGGACCTAACCAATCGCAGGACAGCTTAAAAAAGGAACTGGCCAACCACAGGAAAGATAACAATGACAGCAGAGTCAAGACTAGTTTCCTCAAAGTTTGGAGCTCTTGGGGTTAAAACTGTAGAAGTTGTTCAAGCTTGTTTCATAAAACTTATTTTGTAGAAAACAGCATTTCTCAATCTTTGTATTACCTCATTTAAAAATCTATAAAACTTTCTTTCTAATATTTAAAATGTTTTTAATTAAAGTAAATTAAAATAAGGGTCGATGTAAGTCAAATTCAAATGCTATTCGGACTGACAAAACTCAAAAAAATTCTTTTAACAGACAATAATTATTAACTAAATTGTATTATATTTCAATACTCAATTTGATAAAAAAAAGTCCTTACACAAATCATAATTAATAAACATGTTGATGAAAGGTCAAATATGTCAAAATAAAAATATCAAAACAACCGAGCCCTTATAATCCATTGCATAAAGAAAAAAAAAGAAGACGAGAAGGGCTGCTTTCGTAAAGGCTCACTTAAATCCAATAATAATGTTGCTTATAAGAAGTTTTGAATCGCCAAATACATCGAAAAATGAAGCCAAACTGTAACCATTCAAGGGCTACTAGGATGTCTTCATAACCTAAACGAATCTGATTGGTTAGGTCCGCTGATTAACAGTGATTTCTAAGGTCTAGTGACTACTGGATAGCATATCTCAAGACGCCGGAATTAATGAGAGTGGCGCAACCCACGCGGGCCAAGAAGGAGAGAAAAAACCAGAAGGAAATTAGCTCGTTGCAGCGACTGACGAGAGACCGAAAAGCCAAAACAGAAAACAGGAAATTTTGAGAGACTACAGACGTAAACCTGGATCTCGGGACCATCACGCTGAAATCATTGTGACAGACCGTCATTGAACCACATTGCGGAACCCCCGGTGACTCGGGCGTGTCCGAAAAACAACTCACCGGAACCTCGCATAAGATCCGAGAGTTAGACAAAACCCTAGCAGAGAAAAAGAAAAAAAGGGGAGGAATTTAGAAAAAAAAAAAAAAACCCAGAACGGGACTTAAAATGGACAGTGGTCACCGCTTGGAGGAGGGTCCATTTCGTATGCTACGATAGCTATATTTAGTACATATATATATATATATATATATATATATATATATATATGTGTGTGTGTGTGTGTGTGTGTGTGTGTGTGTGTGTGTGTGTGTGTGTGTGTGTGTGTGTGTACACACATGGCGCTAGATGATGGCTTTTTCTCAAATTTATATAAGTGTCCTTAGTGGAACTTGGATAGCACACTTAAATTATTACGTCAGGAACCTTTGATTGCGGACACAAAACCAAACATACAGTCAGACAGCAAGTTTCTATCAGGATGGAAACAAGAAGCTGGTTCTATGCTTTGATATTAACAGAAATTATACTGAAAGACGTAACAGGCATTAAGTATCAGGTGTTTACGTTAAAATCAAACTGGATACGTACACCTAAGATTTTAGTATTGTAACGGAGTGATTTAACTGCATGAAATAACTTTGCTTGGATAAAATGAACTTCGCTTATGGGGATACAAAGTTGCTGTCACCCCTGGCACCACGATGTCTAGACTTTTGTGTCATACAGTAGCGAAACAATAGACCAGATAACTGAGAACCTAGACTGACAGCCAGAAAGATGACCATCGGAACCACAAAGAAATGCCCGACATTGGATCTTCGCCCACACAAAATTCCAGAGACTTCTGAGTTTGCGGCCAGTGATTGTCTACTCCAGACTAATCCAGTTGAAAGTGAGGTCATCGCCAGATGATCCAATAATGAAATTGTGATTGAGGCCCCCTCTCTTAGAGGTCCCTCCCCTAAAAAAAGAGACGAGATAAGATTTTTTAAAGAGCTTAGTTAGCTAGCAACCAGCTAATTTGGAAGTCTTCTTGACCAGTCTCTCCATCGGAGAGTTTTTCCTAGCGAAAATCCCACCTTGGGATATATCTCTTGCTGAGATTGATAACGATACCCTGTGCCTTGGGTTTTCTTTTAATATACTCCTCTTCAGAATTGATTGCATATTCCTCTTGGGAACTCTAACTGTGTTTTGATATTCTTCGAAGAAACCATTTGTTATTTCAACTTATCACGTCTAATTGAGTGTACTGTCTACTTAATTACTTCAGAGAACTTTCGAACGAGCTACCGAATTGTTTCTTCCGTCGGATCGCCAATATTTCGACAAAGACATTAATTGTACGTCTCTACTCAGGCCTACCTGTATCGAATCACATACCTGATATCTGAATTTTTTTTTTGTATATAAAAAATGATGTATATAGCAGAGGTGTAAATAAATCAATTATTCAAGAAACACCTGATTCTTCATTGTGACACCTTAAATAGGGGCCGGATACGTTACAATATTAAAACAGTGCATGCTTAATACGCCTCGTAAAATAACCCGACATAAGTCGTGTATACAACCTAATATAAAATAAGACAATTCAGGATTTAAGTACAGAAATGTGCTAAGCATAGTTTCAAGCGACTGATTTGCATGAAACAACAATTGGAAACGACTGCAAATTTAAATTTACATTTACACAGTCACAATGAGTTATTACTCGGAATTAAATGCCATCAAAGAGACTAAATGGAAAAGAAAACTTAAAACTTAACTTTAAAAGGACATTCGCTACATGTCTAACCTTACTCTCAACGTGATAAGATTACAAAATTTTGGAATTACTTTCCCGAATATCTTAAAGTAAACTCATGGCCACTGGCGTCTAAGCTGAAATTTCCCGAAACGTTATTACCCTGAAAATAATTTCATTAGAAAGAAATTATTTTCACTAAGAAGGGAAATAATGTAAAGGTAAATGCTGTTCCAAAGCAGTTTTAGCGTGAAAATTTTATTAAATGGATAATTTAATAAACAAAACCTGGCTACCTAATTGAGACTAAGAAGAATTCGAAGCAAATCAGAATGTCATTGGATTATTAACACTGTATGATTTTATCATTAAAAATATATTCATAACTTAGTAGTAAGATGTAATAAAATTATGTTCTTTTGATTCAATTTCAGTACTTTCAAAATGTCGTTCGATAATGAATGGGAGAGTATAGGACAGTTAATGAAAAGTCTAGTTTTCTTTCATGTTCCATGGTTTAGTTTGCTTTGGTTTGGAGCGCTACGGCCTACCGTTTTGCATACGAGGGCTAATGAGACAGGGACCTACAGCTTAAAGCCGAACGGCTACAAACATCCATGCCCGCAGTGGGATTCGAACCCACGAACTCCGGTTCTGAAGAGCAGCGTTCTACCATTCGGCCATCGTTCGGCGTCAGGTTCCATGGAAGCCAGCCAATTAGAGGTTTTAAAAGTATATCACGTGGGGACGTCACAATCAAGTTTAAGTTAAGTAAAATAGTTATATAGTATGAGCTAAGCAGAAATAAAGTGGGTGTGTTCTCGTGGTCCCTAATGGGTGCCTGAATTAAAAGACAAAGAAAAAACTGTCTTAGAAAGAAAAAAAGTTGTCTTATTAGGCAATGAATCGCGAGACATTTTGAGAGTGTAATTAAGTTCGTTAATTTGGTTAAAATATCTGTACCGCGGTACTTTCTGAGGATGGTCAGCACGTGCATACACAGCTGTGGAAGAAATTTCCAAGAATAATTTAGGTGCAGCTGTTGACTTCGAGTTGTAGGGACCCCTGCAGAGGAGTTGTAGATCACGGAATGGCACAAGGAAGGTCAAGCTCTCTCAGAGATGTAACGGTGCGTTATGGTGGTAGAGGCTAAAAAAAATAATGTCGGCTTTCACAAAAGGGACTATTTTAATGAGCCCACCTGCACGCCCGAAAGGGGTTGCAGATGTGGGAAAATTTCACCAACAAGCGATTGGCAAAGAAAAAAAGGGGCTTTAAAACCGAGGTGATGAGTTGTGAAAGAGAGTGAAGAAAAAGGAGTCGAAGTCGGGATTGAAGAGCTGCTGGACATCCAGAGAGAGCCCGGACCAGCAATCGATTCCCGAACCCGCATGCCAGCATAGACGTACAGCAAAATAACGGCCGCTACGCCAGTACCGACGCCCTTTACGCCCGAAGTCCAGCACCGTCGTACAGCCTGATGAAAGCCCCAGTCCGCTCCCCTGTAATGTCTGGAGGTAAACTTGATCTTATTCATAAATCATTACCTTAGGTCTCGGAATTTTTTGATTAAGGAATAACTTATAAAAACAAAAAGGAAATTAATGAATTGTTGTCATGATAAACGCCGAGTAAAGAAATGTTATATATAGATATTAATCAAGAAATAATGTTTGTAAATAATTAGTGTACATAATAAATGTTTTAGTTCAAGTATAATGTTTTAGTTCAAGTATCTTTTTACTGTGTTAGAACGGACACTGGGGTTAGTGTTGTAAGTACATTATAACAATATCATTGTACATATTCAGTGAATTAATTTGTTCGATACTAATTAAGGGTATTTTTAAATAAGAGAGCCGTCACATACGCACGATAAGTTTACTAATTCCCGCAATTTTAAAACTCTAGGCTGTAAATCATAACATAAATGAACAAATAAGTTTTGGTTTGGAGTGCTGCGGTTTACTTTTTTGTAACACGAGGGCTAATGAGACCAGGACCTACTGCTTAAAGCCGAATGGCTATACAGATCCATGCTATAGTGGGTTTGGTTTGGTTTGGTTTTTGGAGCGCTACGGTCTACTTTTCGCCACACGAGGGCCAATAAGACCGGGACCTACTGCTTAAAGCCGATTCCGAACGGCTACGATCATCCATGCCATAGTGGGATTCGAAACCACGAACTCCGGTTCCGAAGGCGAACACCCTAACCATTCGGCCATCGTTCGGCTATGCTAGAGTGGGATTTGGATCCATGAATACCGGTTCCGAAGATCAGCACCCTAACCATTATTCGGACACAGTTTCAAAATAAGGAATTAAATTGTTCTTAAATATCAGAAGTTATTTCCATATATGTAAAGTTATGTCTTTAGACGTTTAAGAATAATCGTTACTGATTATGTCTCTTTTTAAAAATACGTGAAACGAAGACATTTCCGTGGATATAAAAGTATACACAATCAGTAGTTTAAGACCATTTTCAGATTCGATTATTCTTTTCCTGAAACTGTTAAACTTTTTGTTTCGATTCAAAGGTATTTCCTTTTGCAATTTGTTTGAAAGCTCATTGCTATCTCTAGTTACACTCTCTCGTTTGACACGTAAATGAAAGGAGTTTACCAGGGATTTAAATAGTTTTCGAATTCAAAGCAGGGAGGTCCGGTTGCCATCGAAGAGAAAATAAATCTTGAGACTTTAGTGGAAGGGAATTACAGGAGTTAGAAGACGGATTGAAAACTATTTTATTTCACTGTTTACTCAGAATGTTGAAATATACGCAAATGCCTACTTAGGTCTGAATACTTGAAGAGATAAAAGTGATAGAATACTTATTCTTTGCAGTAAGTTCATCAACTTGTAATAAGCATCAATGAATAAATATTTTAAAGTTGTTAAAAATCATACTAAGCATAAATTATAATTTTAAGTAAAGTTCAATTAATATTGTAAATAATTAATTGATTCTTAGTAATATTTCATACAAACACAATCATACAAATAAGTATTAATCAATAAATATTTTTCTGATGTCACATATAATTCTACACATAAATTATAATTTTAGCTAAAGTTCAATTAATGTTGTAAATAATTAATTGATTCATAGTAACATATTCATACAAGAAGTAGTAATGAATAAATATTTTTTTTTGTTACACATAATTCTAAACATAAATTATAATTTTAATTACAGTTCATATAATGTAAATAATTAATTGATTTTTAGTAACATATGCCTACAAACACAATCATATAAGTAAGTATTAATAAATAAATATTTTTTATGTTACACATTATTCTAAACATAAATTATAATTTTAATTAAAGTTCAATTAATATTGTAAATAATTAATTGATTCATAGTAACATATTCATACAAACACAATCATACAAGTAAATATTAATGAATAAATAATTTTTATCTTCGATGTCACACATAATTCTAAACAAAAATTATAGTTTAAATTAAAGTTTAATTACTTTTGTA
>CM063511.1:5982403-5999903 GCA_032207245.1 Pardosa pseudoannulata
CCTATGATTTTTACTGTCAGTCGTGAAAATTAGTGGATCACCAAAAACATATGCCGGCCTCATCTTTACTGATTAACCCTTAATTTGACAAGATTTTTTTTCAAATATTTTTTAATTTCTGTTATTTTCACATGTCTGTATAGACATTAGGATCTCTGTAAAATAAACGAAAAAATATATCATTTCCATATTTGAGATAATTAATGTGCGCTGTGGCTAACACTGACAATTATGTTATATAGTAGTTATAAATATACATGTCCGGTGTAGCGGCCAGACAGCCAAATTAAGGATTAATTGCAAATGCGTAAAATTTGTTCCGATATAAGAGCCTTAAGTTTTATCCCAGAAAACAAGGATATCTGTGTGAGGATCTCGCACGAAAGGTTGACTAGTGTATCCAGTGACCAAGTGTTCCTAACCAGATTTATAATCTCAGACGAAAGTTGTGTGTTCTAATACAACCCAGAGATGGATGGCAAAGCTAGAATTGGAGCACTCCACTCACCTCGACCAAAGAAGACTATGTACACTCATTATCCTACAGTCCTGTGTCTGAAGACATGTAATATGAAATTAAGGTCTATTAACAAGAGCATTCAAAATGAATGATAATACCTGAGTTAAAAGAATCTTCTTTCTCTTCTTCGTAAACGAGCAAATAATTCAACAGACGGCTGTTGCCACTGTAAGGGGGTGACCACGATATCTCGACAGTCCGACTGGTTGTTTTGGTGATTTTTAATTCCTGGGGTATGTCTGGTTTCTCTGAAAAGACAAAAAATAATTTTCTAATTAAAAAAAGAATTAGTCTCTAAATTTATTATCATGTTCTCTTTTTTATAAATTAAATCAATTTGGGAAGAATTGTGTTTTGAAATCTGAAATTTATTATCGTAATATATCCCCAAATTTATATTGATATCATTGATATATCGCAATAATACTTTAAAGTATTACTATTTTTGAATAGCTTTAGCTTTCTTTTATTCTAAACCTTTTTTTCCTCTTAAGAGTTTTATAATTATAATTTGATCCTAAAAATTAGGATTTCTGAAAGATAAGAACAATTTTCAGGAGTAATTCATTTGAGTTGTGATCATTATGCTCGAAATGTTTATAAAAGATATTCTGCTTTTAACAATATACAGAAAAGTTTTTAAGAAACGATAATCAAATATCGTGCATAGTCAAAAAAAACTTAAGAATTTATTTCTATAAAAAATATAAATTTACTGTTACAAAATAATATTAGCTGGGACAGATCTTGGATTATCACACTGTCCACTATATTAAAACCAAGTTAAAAATCTTTACTAAAACCCCAAACAGATCCAAACACATAAATATCAAGTAATTCAAAAGCTATTAATCAATTTTTAAAAATGGGATTTAAATTTTTATGAGCTTTTCCTCTCTACTTCAGTAATTAGCAATGTGTTCTCATAACTTTGATTCATTGACAGGAAAACCTCTAAGTATATTTTTTTTCACTCAAAATAAACTCAACTTATTAATACATTTTTTTTCCATTTGTGTTGTAAAATGTGTAGAAATTAAAGATCTAAAAAAAACAAGATATATTCAACATGAAGAAAAAGCTGAGTGAATCATACTGTAAGCATTAAAATAAAGTGTCTTGAATCATACTGTAAGACATGAAAACAATTTATGTTTTCAACGTTTGCTTACCGTACTTTCTTTTTTATTAACTTTTTATTCATCCTATAAATTTTTTTTAGTTTGATCTAATACTGTTCCAATAACAATTTATGTTTTAACCCCCAGAAAAATATATTTACCAGTCTGAAAATGACCTTAATTAACCACGTTCTTTTTTCTGAGTTTCGTAATTATTTTGGTGTAGTAACCTGATTCTTATCGATTAACTTCTTATAAAGTCAGGAATATTATTTTCATAAGCAAAAGAATTCCTTTCAGAAATTACTGCTCAACATAAAAATTAAATTTACACTATAAGTTAAAAATTAATAAGATTTGTTTACTTTTTAAGATTAATTTTCATTAATAAAATAATTATTTTCAATTTCTTCAATGAATTCATATTTTATTAAACTAAGATGTATTATTTATTTCATTTTAGTCAATATATTTAATTATTGCATTTAAAAATTAGTATTTTATTTTTAAATCATAGTTAAAATTTATTAATAAGTGTTATAGTGGAACTATTGATAAATTTTACACATATGGGGACACAAGAGAGGAGGGGCTAAGGAACTTGAGTTCCTCAGTCGAGTAAGGAGCCCCCCCCCCAAGAAGCTGCATTGTTGTTCAATATTGCTCAGTTTTCCATAAATCAATTTTTAATTGATGTGTTGTTAATTGTATTTCAATGATGTGTCTGTTCAAGATGGTAGGTCTAATTCAGAGATTTCTAAAGTAAGCATAAAATAACAATGAGCAGAAAAATAAAACAACTAAAAGAGGAAAGAAGGGATAGGGAGGTGGTTTCTTGAGTTCATGACACAAAAATAAAGAGTAGAAAGTTTAGGGATTGAAACAAAACACATATATTTGCGGCCAGGGACATCCGTACAATAATCGCGATATTTACAATTTTAGCATTTAAAAATCAGTAATAACGTAAAAAAATAAGAAGTTATAATTTCAAAATATTGAAATAAGCTTAAAAATAATAAATTAAAAGAAAATTGCAATTATTTATAAATTTATAGAAAATTTGGAAAATATGACATCGCGGGGGTCAGAATCAAGAACTTTAGGCTTGCGAGTCATGGAACATCATTATTTGATTATCAAATTGACATATATCTACCAAACTCTAACATTATCTTTTGGTGCGAGAATATCTATTTAACTAAACACTTTATTGTTAAGTGATATTTTTTAAATAACATGATTTTTTTGCTCTAATGAAACTTGCGTTTAGGTATACACAGTATTTTAAACTTTAATTTTTTTTTTTTTTAGTTAGGCAATTTTTTTCTACTGAATAATTGAGTTATTTCAAGATGTTCCAGTTGCATTACTTTTACTTATTTCTTTTTAAATCATTTTGAAATTTATCTCTTAACTTGTGTGTCATAAAAGTGGAAACGCTTTAGAACGCTCTAGTTATAGAGGATTTAAGGCCGTGAAGTAGCAAAAAAACAATTGCTAAAATATTGTTAATCTTTGAATAATTATGTACATAAATAATTTTTAATGTAAATTAAAATCAATACCCAATTTTGTTTTTATTGAAATGCTAAAGATAAAATGAAATAAATAAAAGCAATTGGTTTGCATGCTGTACACTAGGAGCAGTTTTGACGAATATTATAGGACTCAATTTTAATAAAATAAGCTCTCGCATTTTAATCAAAAATTATATTCTAATACATTATAGTGCCTTAAATATGTAATATATTCCCATAATAAAAATATCGTTTAAAATTCAAAAATTTAAAAACTGAGATTAATTTCCTTATACTCTTAAATAAACTCAAGAAATCGTTTATATTATAAGTGACTTTCTTGTTTTGGAGTATACATGACTGTCTAAGTGGAAGCTATTTGCATTTTACAGGTTATGTTCGACAAGTATGTCTTATGCTTTAGTAATTTATTCAGATTTAGTAAAAATCTCCTTACGCTTAAAAAAATACATTTTCCAAACGTTGGATCCAGTTAATAAAAATGATCAGAGTGTAACAGTGATCCTTTTCCTCAGTGTAAAAAAAATAATTGAAATATGGTACAAGATATTAGGTTACACTACATAGTTAAATAAGTGCAGACGAATAATTTAAGATTAGACAATTTCCTTAACAATATTTAGGAAAACTTTTCCCAAACGAATTTAAAATATCGTACACCTAAAAAAAAACGTTCTCAGTGTAAAAAATAATTGACATATGGTACAAGATATTAGGTTACACTATATAGTTAAATAAATAAGTAGAGAGGCATAATTCGGGACAGACAATGTTCTTAACAATAATCAGGAATTAATTTCGCAAACAAGTTTCAAATATCGTACACATTAAAAAATAATAAAACTTCCTCAGTGTAAAAAGAATAATAATAATTGATATATGGTGTACAAGATTTTAGGTTACACTACATAGTTAAATAAGTAGAGACGAATAATTTAAGATTAGACAATTTCCTTAACAATATTCAGGAAATATTTTCACAAATGATTTTAAAATATCGTACACCTAAAAAAAAAACACTTTCTCAGTGTAAAGAATAATTGACATATAGTACAAGATATTTGGTTGCACTATATAGTTAAATAAATAAGTAGAGGGGCATAATTCGGGACAGACAATTTCTTAACAATAATCAGGAATTATTTTCTCAAACAAGTTTCAAATATCGTACACATTAAAAAATAATAAAACAACTTCCTGAGTGTAAAAAGAAAATAATAATTGAAATATGGTACAAGATATTAGGTTACACTTTCCAGTTATATAGAGAGGCATAATTCGAAATCTAATAATGTTCTTAACAATATTCAGGAAATGTTACCGCAAACGAGTTTCAAATATCGTACACACACACATAGACAAAAACTTTCTCAGTGTAAAAAAATAATATATATATATTGTATAAGATAGAAGGTAACACTATATAGCTATATAGAGAAGCATGATTTGGGATCAGAAAATGTTCTCATAAAAATACTTTCAATTCACTATTTTCAGAAACAAGTTTCAAATATTGTACAATTTCAATAAATAATAATTTTTTTATAGAAAATATCATTTTACTGTCATACACATATACACACACGCAAAAAAAAAGCTGGGACACAATAGGGATTATCACATTGTACACTATTTGTATCAAAATCAAGCAAAAAGTAGGTTGCCAAAAACACATACAAACCAAGCAAACAAATCTCCAGCAATTTAAAAGCAATTAATCACTTTTCAGAAATCGGGATTTAATTTTTATGAGCTTTTACCCTTTTCTTTAATAATTAGCAATGCTTCTCACAACTAGGACTCACTCACTGGAAAACTTTAATGAATAGTTTTTTCTTTACAAATATTCCCACCACAAATAATAAATGTTTGGCATTTTTGATGCAAAAAATGGAAGAATTAAATTCTGCAATGAAAAATACAAGATATATTCAACATTGAAGAAAAAAAACTGAGAGTCTTGAATCATACTGTAAATATAAAAATAAAGACATATCAAAATGATTTATGTTTCCAAAGTTTGCTTACGGGTGACTTCCTTTGTTAATCTTTTTTTTTTAACTCTCGTTTATAACATTTTTTAGCTAGACCTAATACATTTCCAATGACAATTTATATTTTAGCCTTTATGAAAAAAATTGTTTACCAGTTTGAAATAATCTTAATTACTAGTTAGTTTTTTTTTTTCAAATTTTCATAATTATTTTGTTGTCTTAGTTTGACTTATCGATTAACTTCTTTAAATGTCATAAATATTATTTTCATAAGTAGAAAAACATTCCTTTCAGAAATGATTTCCCAGCAGCTAAATTTAATTTACACTGCTTGATAAAAATTAATGAGATTTGTTCGCATTTTGAGATTTATGTTCAATCATAAAAAATAATTAGAGTCAGTTTCGTCAATGAAAGAAAGTTTTGCTAAAATGAAGCATATCTATTTCTTTTTGCAGATTGATGTATACACTAATTAAAAGTGCATTAGAAATTTCGTTTAAAGCATAGATGAAAATTATTGATTTTTGTTAAATTGGATATGTTTATCAAGCTTGACACAAAGTGATGATATTTTTTAAATTAAAAAGATATTTCTTAGCAAAAAATGGTAGGAGCTTGAATAGGCAATTGTGTTTCTATATCATAATCTGTCAATTTAGATAATAATAGACCAGAGGTGTTAACAGTCCTATTTTAAGGACTGTTAACACTTTTGTATCCAGTGTATACTTAACTTGTACAACAGATCTGCAACTTACACGAAATTGTACTCTAAGACCCACATACTAGAATTTCAAATCATCCGGTTCATCCGTTTCCCAGGCCAAAAGCCTAAAATTTGTATGTTTTTGCTTCACTTATTTTTTCACCTGACAATCTAATCAAAAGGCCCCTCCACACTATGGTCCACTGCAAGCCACCACCACCGTCTGAGGGGGTATGGTGTATTGTGGTCGATGGCGGCAGACGATAAAGTATCCTTAGCGAATGATGGCGAATGATGTCGAGGCGGGTTTTCTCCAAAGATCAAAGGCAGCCATATACGTAACTTAAGTTCATAGTCGACTCTATGGACGAATCACGCGTTCGGCTCATTTAATGGTCCATCGTTTAGATGCAACCCGTGAACTATCGTTCAAGGTAACTATCAGGAAGTGGTGAACAATTGGCCATAGTGTGGAGGCTACATAAGTAAATAAGTTCAAAATCGAATGGAGTTGCAATGAAATGTTTCGGAACCTCCACACTATGGCCAATTGTTCCCCACTTCCTGATGGCGACCTTGAAGGATGGTTCACTGGTTGCATCCACAAGCTGGGCGACTAAATAAGTCAAACAAGTGGATTTGTTCATAGGGTCTACTGTGCACTCTAGTTGCGCATCTGGATGCCTTTGGTCTTTGAAAAAAAGTCGCCTCGGAAGCCATCCTCTGCCAAGGTTATTTTACCGTCTGCCACCATCGACCACAATAAACCATACCCCCTCCAGATGGTGGTAATGGTTTGCAGTGGACCAAGTGTGGAGGGGCCTTCAATGTGTTGCAAAAACCTCACAGGAAAACACCTGCAAATACCGGATGTTTACAATGAGTGGTCTGTTCACCACTATCAGAATTACCCACGACTATTAGTATTCACGCTTCGAGAGGGGAAGGAAGTTTTCTTTGGTGGCTTCGGTTATTTTGGGACCCAGACGTCTTGGCTATCAAGGACTATTGTGGGAACGAAAAGGTTAATGTCAATGCCGAGGCAGAAATTAAGGCATTGCAAAAGATCTATTTGCCACTGGCGTTTCAGTCTTAAAGACACTGTGCACAATAGACTGGCTAAAAATATTCCGTGATGGAAACGGGATGTGAACAAACGACGGAGAACACCACTAGGTGGTTTTTGATACGAATGAGGGCATTTCGTTCTTGCACAGGAATAACGAAAAGTCGGAAAAAGATTTGCGAAATTCCGTAATTATGTTCCTATTGTACGTTAAAAGATGATAAATTAGTGTTAAAAAACAGGTGTGGAAATTTCCATTTAGACAACTCAAATTATATTTAAATTATCATAAATTTTATAAAGTCTGTAATTTTTTTAGAAGGAATTCATCAACTAGAACTGGAGAATATATATATACCTAAATTCATTAACTGCACTGATAATGATTCTAAGCTAGCGTGTAGGGACAAATTCGGGTGCAGGAAACAGAAAAGGATAAAACTATATCTACGCTCCTTGTTAGGGCAGGATCGATTACGAAATATGCCTTTACTGTGCATTGCAATATAAACCTCAAATATCTTGAGCTACAATGAAGTCATCGACTTTTTCGTGGATACAAAATCTAGGAAAGTAAAGCTGTAAATAATGTTTCCTTTTATTTGGTTTTGAGGTTACAAGCGCCAGGAGCGTCAAAGCATCTTGTTCCGGCCTCAGCTACTGATCACACATAACTTTAAAAGATTATTTTGTTGATTATGGCTACCTTGAAATACAATAATTACTAGTTATTGCTCAGAAAATCCATACCAAATAAAGTTACTAAATTTAATTTTTGTTCCAAATTTTCTTTGATGAAATAGACATCGAATATTACCGATAAAAATGAATTTGTTAAACTAAAACAATATTTGGAGTATTTTGTCGGAAAGGAGACAGAGTAAACTGGTCTGCGCCAAACATATAATTCACTAATTTTTGTTTAGTAAAAAGTATATAACGCTGATCAAATATTTCACACTTATTGTATCATTAAAACATTATATGAATATAAACATTTTTTGTATCTATAATTTTAAGTGAAATATAATGTAATAGGTTTTAATAAAAGTTGGAGACAATTTGGACCAAAAACATTGAAATTGATAAATATAAATGGAAAATTGAAAATATTACACTTTTTTATATAAAATTTAAATATTTAGAATGAAGTTTTTTTAATATATCATATATATATATATATATATATATATATATATATATATATATATATATTATATATATATATATGTAACATTAAAATCAAAGTACATTTTATTTTATATATATATATATATATATATATATATATATATATATATATATATATAATGTACTTTGATTTTAATGTTTCAATACAATAAACATAAAAATTTTAAAGGGAGAGGGAGATCATGGTAGTTAAGTGCCTTCCCCTTCTGGTTAAAAAGGGCTCGCCTTCGGCTGCAAAATTTAGGAAAAAAGAAACCACCTGAACTTAAACCAAAAATAAATACATAAGTAAATAAACACAACCCACAAAAATATATTTCGGTTACTTGAATAGAGAAAGTGAATCAGTAGTAATGTATTTTATTTTTAAATCAGTAATTTTGGAATTTGCCTACGGCGTCGAAAACGTAGGATACGGCCCTGCTTTGTAAGAAATTTTGTAATTCATTGTAAAATTTAGATGCTATTATAGTCCAAAATACAAAATTTCAACAGTTAAAGGCTAACTGATTTTCAGTTACGCCCAGAGTATTTTGGGTATGTTATATTTAAACTTTTTGTTATACTGTGGCAAACGCTACTGTTACATTTTGCATATTTGAAATATTGCAACTAATTGTAAAAACTAAAAGCCATAATAGCTCTAAATATATAATTTCAGCATTTTACGGGTAACTGTTTTAATTATATGTTTCGCATTTATTTCTAATAATGAATTCCAAATTTTATCTACAATCTATGTTAAATTTCATAAAAACTTAAGCAATGATTTAATCAATCATCTTGTCAATTACAACCCCACTGATGCTAGCAATAGCAGAAGGCCTTTGGCCATTCTTGGCAAAGATCCTTAATGTTTTTTGTGTTGTCTTGATAAAAAATAAAAAAAAATCTCCAAAATATATTTTTTAATTCTTAAAAATGTAAGAAAAAACTTTTAAAACTGGCCATACATCATTTATCGTACATTTCTAAGCTCTGCTAAGATATACCGTACTTTTCTGTATCATTCTGACTTGGCTCTCTGCTCTCTCTGAGAGGGAGGAGCGAATTATGCAAATCTCTTCATAGTAAAGTGTATTTGTTAAGAGTATTATTAGGCCTTTTCAAGCTGCGAAGGCGTGGTGTATTTAGTAGGATGCCGCCCCTCAATTATTCGCAAGTCTTAAGTTCATGGTTCTGTCCCAATTATTGTCATATTTTCCAAGTTCTCCTTTTAATTAAGAATAATTGTATTTTCTTTAATTTTATTATCTTTAAGCTTCTTTTTATATATTTTTAAGCATAACTTTTTATTTTTTACTACTATTTCTGATTTTTAAAAGCTAAGCATGTTAAAATCACGGATATTGATGCAGGATGTCCCTGACCATAAAAATATGAGTTTTGTTTCTATCCCTAAACTTTCTACTCTTTAGTTTTTGTGTCATGAACTCACGAATCCACCTCCCTATCCCTTTTTTCCTCTTTTAGTTGTTTTATTTTCTGCTCGTTGTCATTTTCTGCTGACTGTTAGAATCTCTGGATTAGAGGGCTCCGCCCAGGAAATCCAGTTGACCTACCATCCTGAAAGTCCTAAGGGTTCGTTATCTGCAGTGGAAAGAGAATAAAAAAAAAAAAAAAGGTGGAAAAACTAAATAGTACAACAGTTCTAAATTCACGATTTTACAACTTTACGATTAATCGTTTTGGAGTTGTGGTCCACATCGTTGATAACGTTATATTGAAATTTCATAATACAGAGTTCATATTTTAGTCAAAAGAGGAGAGGCACAGCTGGAATTTATAACATTCCTAAATGCATAATATTGACATTCTACGGCTAATTCTTTTTAAGTTATGCAAGATATATTCGTACGTTCATATTTAAGAATTAACTATGAACGAACATGATCATAGTCAGTTTAAAAATGGTTAAAATGGATATTTAAAGTCTCAGAATTCAAGTTTTCTTGTACGTACTTAAAACTGTAAAAATTAAATCAATCATGATCAACATACATATTTTATTTGAA
Source organism: Pardosa pseudoannulata (assembly GCA_032207245.1). Classification (NCBI taxonomy): domain Eukaryota; kingdom Metazoa; phylum Arthropoda; class Arachnida; order Araneae; family Lycosidae; genus Pardosa; species Pardosa pseudoannulata. The sequence continues at coordinate 5,992,561 of CM063511.1, forward strand.
ATTTAAGCTTCGAAGTTTTTCAGAGGCGTCCTTTACTTTGTGCGAGGAAATAGAAAATGATTGCAAACAAATGTCAACCAGTCGTGAAAATTTAAAATTACATCTTTAAGAAAATTAAGCATAAAATTTCATAAATCATTTTAGTAAGTCGTTACTGAAAAATACATAAAATTTTGATCCTACCATAAAGTGGATTTCAAATTTTTGAACCTCAGAGATACACCTAAGGAATTTCGGTACTTCATAAGAAGTAGATTTCATAAGAAAATACATGAAATATACCGATATGTCAGAAGCAGTTGAAGGATTTTATGTGGTATCGTTTACAACATTATGACATCACCAATTCCAACGATCCGAGAGCCATTAAGTAATATATCGATCACCACTATTTATATTAATAAGACTCCGTAGGGTGACATTAGTGAAATTTCTTGGCAATTTTTCATCCGCCAGAAATTGTCGAGTAAGGCAAAGAATGTTTGCGAAAAGCGATACTAAGTTTATTTTATAGATTGGATAAAAATATTTTCGCTTTCTCTAAAGTGTAGAAAATTTTAACTCTACCTATTTATATTAAAGCTCATGTATGATTACTATTCTATGTAAACACGTAAAAGTGTATGTAAAGGTATGATTCATGATTTAAAAAGTCAAGAATTTTAGAAAAAGAATCTAAATTTTTAAAAAAATTATAAATATATATTTTTGATTTTTGTAAACTATAAAAATTGTTTATTTCCATATATCTGTATTAAAGTTCACGTAGGCGTATAAATATAAGTATTTTCATATTTTTTCTGTATTTATAGATATGTATGCAAATGTTTATATTATGATTTAAATATCAAGAGCGTGAAAAAATTATCTAAAATATAAATAAAATTAAAATTTTTTTCACTTTTCGCAAAACATAGCAATTGACCTGTATTGAAATTCATGTATGAATATCAGTATATACATGTGTATACTAAAATGCATGTAAAATATATATATGTAAAAATGTATGTAAATATTTATATTATGATTTGAATATCAACAGCTTGAAAAATTATCTAAAATATAAATGAAATAGAAAGTTTTTTCACTTTTTGCAAAACATAGAAATTGATCTGTATTGAATTTCAAGTATGAATATATGTATATGTATATAAACACATACACACACATAAGTATATATATGTAATCCAGTAATTATAAAACTGCTGGACAAGGAGAAAGTTAAACAGCTAGCAGTAATAAAAATGCAGTCGGCCGACATTGAAGAGAACGGCACAAATCGAATTAAAACTTTATTTCAGAGCTGATAAAACGGACATCTTTATGAGTCAACGAGAGACAAAAGAAAGACACAAAAATCCTTCTGCTCGAACAGAGGTGCACCCGAGAGCCAAGACAGAATGAATTTTCCCACTTACTCAGCAAATTTAAGTGTAAGATCAAGAAAAACGCACGCGGAGCTATTTGCCGGCGACAGCTGGGAAGCGTGTTGAATAGACAGAAAATTGACAGAAAATGATAGAAAGCCTTGGGAAATGGATCGAAAGAATTTTAAGTCGAGGACGCTTCTTTGATTAAGACTTTTTGGAGGCAGGGAAAAAGATTTTAAGGAATTAGAATGGGAGAGGTTTGTTTTGTTTTGGAGAGCTACGGTCTACTTTTTTTGCAACACGAGGGCTAATGAGACCGGGACCTACTGCTTAAAGCCTATTCCGAACGGTTAGGAACATCCATACAATAGTGGGATTCGAACCCAGGAACTCCGGTACCGAAGGCCAGCACCCTAACCATTCGGCCATATTTCGGTTTAGAATGGAAGAGAGGGATTTTTAAGGAAATATTAAAGTTAAATAATTATGATATATTACATATATATGTGTGTATTTATTACATATATATATATATATATATGTGTGTGTGTGTGTGTGTGTGTGTGTGTATGTGTATGTAATCCAGTAATTATAAAACTGCTGGACAAAGAGAAAGCTAAACAGCTAGCAGTAATAAAAATACAGTCGCCGACATTGAATAGAACGGCACAAGTCGAATTAAAACTTTATTTCAGAGCTGCTGAAACGGACATCTTTACGAGTCAACGACAGACAAAGGAAAGACACAAAAATCACTCTGCTCGAACAGAGGTGCACCCAAGACCCCACACATGCATATCTATGTATATATGAACTACCTTACACTTGTGAATGTTATTAAAAATGCTTACCTTGAATTATTAGCTGTATGTTCGTTTCATCTTTTCCATATGCGTTGGAAGCGTTGCAAGTAAATAAAGCAGAATCACCTCTGTCCACAGACTCTATCGTCAGCTCCGATAAAGTCCCATTATTGAAAACAGTTTCGATTTGCCGGTACCTAGAAAAAAATATCCAGAGAAAAAAATTAATAATTATTCATTTTAATGTACCTCTCACCATACGCACGTCGTAAGTAAACGCTTCCTTTAATAACTGTGATCCAACGTTAAAAAAAAATTGCAGCAAAATATTAGAAATGAATAAAGTGAAAAAAAAAACTTGCATTACAGTTATGCGAAGCGTTAAATATAATTGCGAAACTAATGTGAAAGAAATTAATATACAATTTTTTTTTCTTTAAAACTCATGACTTGGCTTTTTATTTTTAGGTACGTTACATTTTAATTTTTAATCTATATTTTTTTTAATAAATATTTTCATACCTGCAACAGAATTCCGAAACTAACCATTATCTTAATGAAATAAATTCTTGCATCTTAATGAGAAGCAGCTTCTAATGATTTTCGAATAAAACATGAATGGGGGGTTGGCAGTAACAGAAACTTAAATTGAAACGGGAGGGAAAAGCAAAAGGGGGGGGGAATGTAGGGAGTTGTGTAAAGGAAGTAATTCAGAAAAATTATGCTCTTGGGTGCAATTATTTTCGGATTTTTATAGATTGTTTACATAATTGTTAGTAATTAGTAGAGTGATATTTTTGTTTGTAAGTAAGGAGGAAAGGAAAATAACAAGTTAAAAATTTGAGCTGCCGTGAAAGCTCAAATAATAATTTATGAAAAACTAACTGCGTGCTTGTAAATAGATTTTTCTTTTTGTTACGTTCTTTGTATAAATGCATGTTGTAATTTTACTATCACTCTTCTTGTTAAAAGGAAGTGCTCAATATTTTTTTTTTACGTGATATAATGTGGAATTTGTAAAGAGAAATACTATTGATGACTAAATAGTTTCTTTAAAGTACTGTGATTTATGTACGCAATATTTATGATAATTGCCTACTCTATGAGAAAATTACCAAAAAAATTCTGCAAATATTTCTGTTCTTAAGCAGTAAAAACAGTGACTAACTGATTTTGAAGTAATTAGCATCTCTTCATCGGGATTATTAGCATTAGATATCTCTAAAGACAAGACATTTCTGAAGAAAAAAAAAGCTGATAAGTATTTCAAAATAATGCGTAGATTTTATAAATAAAAGTAATGTATAATAAAGCTATACTTAAACAGAAGCATATTACAAATACAAACCCCGTTTAAGAAGTCCCCTTTTAAAAAGAGTTTCCGTTTAAAACACTTTATTACTGTGATTCCAAATTTATTCAGCGATGGCCGAATGATTAAGGTGTTGGCCTTCGGTACCGGAGTTCGTGGGTTCGAATCCCACTATGGCATGGATGTTCGTAGCCGTTCGGAAGCGGCTTTAAGCAGTAGGTCCCTGTCTCATTAGCCCCCATGTTGCAAAAAGTAGACCGTAGCACTCCAAACCAAAACCAAACCAAATTTATTCAGATATTTCTAATAGTTGGTCTATCTTAGTTGAACTTCTTTATTGGTCAAAGAATTGGTCTTCTTAATTTCTCCATTTAAGAAGTTTCATTTTTAAACATTTTCCCGTTTAAGAAATTTATTTCTTTAACCTCTTTTTCTATTTCATCAAATATTTATAGGAGATTAGATGACAATAGAGAATATCAAGGAAAATAATTTTAGTATTCTTTACAAAAATAATTATTAAAAATTAGGATGTTTTGACTTCGTGCCTGTAAGTACAACCTATGATATTACTTCTGTGATATTTTTAAATTTTATTAGCTGCTTCATTGATACAACAACGATATATTTTAGTGTTCTGGTGGATAAGCGGATTTCAAAAGTAATTAACAGCTTTTTGTTAGGTTAAAAAGTGGTATTAGAGTAATTCTAATGTTCATTCTAGATTTCAAACATAAATTAATTTTATTAGCCATGAAGTATTTCAAAGCATATCAGGTTACTGGACAAATTTTCCACTCTTCGTAAAGTTGGGGCTCATACCTGCCATTAAATGCAATTAAATAATACAAAATTTGTGTTAATATGTGAATTTCATTTAATAACCGTAATAAAGATAAAGAGTTTAACTGTATAAAATTAATTGTCAGCTCAAGGAGTTTTATATTTCTTGTACTAACTTAATGTAATTTCACTTATATCTCTCATCATCATTCTACTATATCTTCACTGTCTTGTACAATAATTTAGATTTCACTTCTGTGATATTTTTTAATTTTATTAGCTGCTTCATCGATACAACAAAGACACGTTTTAGTGTTATGGTGGATAAACGGATATGAAAGTAATTAACAGCTTTTTGTTAGGTTAAGAAGTGGCATTAGAGTAATTCTGATGTTTGTTCTAGATTTCAAACATAAATATTAATTTTATTAGCCATGAAGTATTTCAAAGAATATCATGCTACTGGACAAATTTTTTTCTCTTCGTAAAGTTGGGGTTCATACCTGCCCTTAAATGTCATTAAATACTTAATGCAAAATTTGTGTTAATATGTGAATTTCATTTAATAACCGTAATAAAGATAAAGAGTTTAACTACATAAAATTATTTGTCAGCTCAAGGAGTTTTATATATCTTGTACTATACGTAATTTCACTTATCTCTCATCATCATTCTACTATATCTTCACTGTCTTGTACAATAATTTAGTAATAACATAAAAAAATAAAAATTTTAAAAAACAAATTAAAAAATTCTTGCTATCCTTAAACTTTTTCTCTTTATTTTAAATGCATTTCATCTTAATTTATTTAACTTGTTAAGGGCCTAACAATTTATCTCATCCCATCATTAAGACCTGCCTTTTATACTTATTGTTTTTCATCTTAAAAGACTGGACACTTGATTATGAATTCATAATTTGCAACAAGGCCTTCGGTCAACTCTTCAATAGCTAACAGGAGTTTTACATGTCCCAACAGCAATTCTTCAAACAAGAGACATTTAAATATCTTTGATTAATATTAGTACATATTGGCCATAAAAATAAAATTAACTTATTTTGTAATAATTAACAGCGTAAGGTCAGATTGATGAGCAATTTGTGTCACTAGGAGCAATTCTGAAGGGATGAAGTCATACAGTGCTTCAGTTAATTCTTATGTTTATCTTGTTAGTAAGAAAAATAACTATTGATTAAACGAAAAAATTAAGTGTCTTTATCTGATGGAAGTGTTTTAAGTGTTATTGAAATTAATACTAAAGACAGAAGCTAGATCACCTATTAAATTAATACAATTAGTCGAAAAAGCACAAGGAAAATGTTTTGTAATTATGGATTCTTCGATAGGTGAAAGAGTATTATATGTTAACAAAGGCCATTAACCAAAGAGAAGATCATTTAACTTAATAATTGTTCACTATTGTCAATAAAAAAATAAGAGTAACACATTTCGAGTAAGTGACAGTAAATTCACACATTTATAAACATTTCGTGTCACTAAGGGCAATTCTCCAGAGAGAAAATCATCTAACTTTAAAATCAGGTATAATCGACGGTACCAAAAGAAGTAAACGCATTTTGAAGAAATTGACTGTTTATTTACAGGTTGATGGGTATTTCGTGAGACTAAAAGCAGCGAGACGTGAGAGACTTTATAATAATATTATCTTGAACAAAAAAATTAAAGGTAATTCAGTTTGAATAATTAACAGTTAATTCACGGGTTTATAAACATTTCTGTGTAACTAAGGGCAAGTCTCCAAAAAGAAGATCATCTAACTTGTTAACGATCTATTATCTACCATACAAAAGAAAGTTAGCTCATTTTGTACTAATTGATTGTTAATTCACAGGTTGATGGGAATTTCATGTGACTGAAGGCAATTATATTAAGAGGAAATCATTTGACTTTATAGGAACTGTTACTGACCTTAAAAAACTAAGTTAATTCATTTTGAAATAATTAACTGTTAATTCACAGGTTGATCGGTATTTCATGTTACTAAAGGCTCTTTGCAAGAGATCATCTGGCTCTATAATGATATAGTCTTAACCGTAGAAATGAAGTTAACACATTTTTAATAATTTAAAATTAATTCAAAGATAGATAATTATGTATCACTAAGGACAATTCCCTTTGGAAAAGATTATGTACCTCTTTAGTTAATGCATGCAACTGTCTTTGAAGGTAAAAGAATATGATTTTGAAATAACTAACATCTGCTTGATTAGACAATGAATATTGCACACGTTTATACGTAAAAAATGAAGTTGACACATTTTTAATAATTTAAAATTAATTCAAAGATAGATAATTTTGTATCACTAAGGATAATTCCCTTTAGAAACGATTATGTACCTCTTTAGTTAATGCATGCAACCTTCTTTGAAGATAAGAGAATACGATTTCGAAATAATTAACGTCTGCTTTATTAGAGAATGAATATTGCACACGATTATACGTAAAAAATGAAGTTGACACATTTTGAATAATTGACAGTTAATGCACAGGTAGATAGTTTCTTCTCACTACGGGCAATTCTCTTCAGAAAAGATTATATACCTCTTTAGATCATGACTATATCTTTGAAGGTAAAGTAATATGATTTTGAAATAATTAACATCTGCTTGATTAGAGAATGAATGTTGCACACGTTTATACTTAAAACATGAAGTTAACACATTTCCAATAAGTTAAAATTAATTCAAAGATAGATAATTATGTATCACTAAGGGTAATTCCCTTTAGAAAAGATTATGTACCTTTTTAGTTAATGTATGTAACTGTCTTTGAAGGTAAAAGAATATGATTTTGAAATAATTAACATCTGCTTGATTAGAGAATGAATATTGCACACGTTTATATGTAAAAAATGAAGTTGACACATTTTTAATAATTTAAAATTAATTCAAAGATAGATAATTATGTATCACTAAGGATAGTTCCCTTTGGTGAAGATTATGTACCTCTTTAGTTAATGCATGCAACTGTCTTTGATGGTAAAAGAATATGATTTTGAAATAACTAACATCTGAATATTTAGAGAATGAATATTGCACACGTTTATACTTAA
>CM063511.1:6004903-6009903 GCA_032207245.1 Pardosa pseudoannulata
CATTAAAAATGAAACTTTTCGATAAATACCCCAGTCAATATATATTTGCTCCCATTCAGACCTTACATATAACCCTTATGTTTAACAGGAATATTCAAATCCGAAACTCTGTGCTACAAATTTCCTTTTAAGATTCATTAATCTCGCGGACTAGTGAAGAGATTAATTAATCACACGGAAAGCAAATTTGATTTATGATTCCTGTTAAATAGCAGTGAAGCAGATTCCTATCTAACAATATTTAGCATTGCTTTAATTAATAAATATTGGATCCTTAGATTATTAAACTTGTCATTACATAAAATTATTATCCACATAAATCTGAAAAACATATTTTTTTTTTGGTAAAATAATCAAAATAAATAATCCACCTATATTTTTAAAATTAAAGCGACATCAAATTTTATAATACAATTGCCTAAGCCATTTAAAAACGTTGTGTTATTACAATTTAGAATTTAAGCTTAAAATTCCCTTTTAACACTTAGCATGCGGGTATACTTCACCGCCAAATAACGCGTGCAGCGGGTGTTTTTTTTGTGAATAGCACGAATGTTGAGTCATTCAGAAAAATCGCAGTCAATCGAAAACTACTTTTTTTATGAACGAAACATTTTATATTACATTTTAATATAAACTGTATGATTATTTAATAAAAAAAACGCAATATTTTTACGAAATCACAAAAATAAACGATTTTTAAAATGAAAGTCCGATAATCTGTCAGCACCTATTTCTTCATTACTCTCTTAGTCATTTTATCAATTTTGTATTCAACAATAAAAAACCTATCTTCAAATTGACAAAACACGACTTTTACTTTCTGGAGCTTGGAAATCGATTGAAGACCGAGTCACTCGACAATCCTAACTTGTGGAAGGAAAAAATGTAAAGCCTTGCATAATGGCGCAAACAACACGCCTATAATGTCACACACACATATAATCATATGTATTTAGTAGATTTGGGGTGGTTAGCTGGTATCCACCACAAATTTACTAAATACGTATTTTTACGTGACTCCTAAACATTATCCAAGGTATATCACTATAATTCTGTTTAAACTTTAAATTATGTTTTTGTGTTTTTAACAAGATTGCAATTCGTAGAGTCATGTAAATTATAACGCTGTCTATCCGTTTCTACCATTTTCGATCAGTTTTATATATGTTGGTAGATATTTATTTTGGTGTTATAGCTAGTACTCATAAGGCCTAGTAATTTTGTAATTAACACATTGTATGCGGGATACGTACTAGTACGTTTCATTAGTACGTTTTCTGACGATTGATACTTGAGCGCGGGACACGTATTAGTACGGGTTAGTGTAACAACATGGTTTGTTTGTGGGTACAAAAATAACGGTATATACAGGAAAACGAAGCCGAATGTTCTTGTCTACTACATAGATTCTGGATAAATTTAGACAAATAAAAACTAGTTTTTACATTATTAGTTTTATGATTGCTCTTTTCATTTTTTTATAATGTAAAAATGTTTATATGTAACATAATTCGAAAAAATTAAAACTATATGCTACTATTTCTATTTGATTTTTCATATTTACGATACTATTATAAATTTATCCACTAAAAAATATATTTTTTGTTTACAAAACTCTTATGGTTGTTATTTATATATTTCTATTTATAATTTGTTCATATATTTCAATATAAAATATGAAAAGTGGGTTAAAAATGAAATAATTTGCGATCTATTGAGATTTAATAGAATAACTAATTGACGAGCGAAAGGCCCGCTTCCCGTACAATTCTGTTGCGAAATGGACCCGCACACAATGTGTTAAGATGAATCTTCGAGTTTTAAATCAATAGAATTTATTAAATTGATAGCCATTTATATTGATATTAAAGTTTAGTAATTTCATGTCACCTGGTCATTTTGTTATTAATCATTAATATTTTAGTCATTATTTGGTCATTAATCTTTTAGCTTCAAATCAAATTTATTCAATTAAAAGCTATATATTTAGTCTTTTCATGTTTCCTTGTCATTTTGAAATACAAAAACCATCTACCTTCAAATGAATATAATTTATTTAATTAATTAATTCATAATAGCTTAAAATTAATAGACTTTATTCAATTAATTAGAGCACACACATAAATATATATGTACACTGAGCAGCCATTGCATTATGACCAACCCATTAATAAAATGTAGGGCTATCTTTAGCCCTCAAAACTGTCAGCACCCAACGGGCATTGACTCCAAAAGGTGCTGATAGGTAATGTGAAGTAACTGGTACCAAACGCTCTACAACTGGTCCTGCAATTCTCGCACACGCATGGGGTAGCGTGCAGCAGAATTTGGTTTTCCAGGTGGGACCACAAATGCTCTACTGTATTAGTGTCAGGTGAACTTGAAGGCCAAGATCTGACTAGAATGTCATTGGAATGTTCCTCGAACCACTCCCTGATGATTCGTTCATTCTGACGCAGTGCATTTTCCCGTTGGTAAACACCATCCCCACCCAACGGTAATACGGTTATCATGAATGGGTGATCCTGGTCTGCGACGATATTCACGTAACGCACAGAGGTCAAGGATTGTTCTATGAAGATTATGGGTTCTAATTTGCTCCATGAAAAAAGTGCCCACACCGTAATATCCTAGCCACCGGCTTGTCTCCGCCCAACTGTTCATCCAGGACCCAAAGTTTTCTTTGAATATCGGCATATTCGCACTCGATTGTCAATGTGATGGACCAGACAACGTGAATCTTCGAACCATGCAACTTTCTTCCATTCCTCTAATGCCCAATTCCAAAGATTCTTGGCCCATTGCAGACCAAGCTGGCGATGACCTGCCGCCAGGGCTGGGACATGCTTCGGCGTCCGACTGCGTAGGCCCATATGCAGCAATGATCCGCTCTCCTCTGGAATCAATGCGTCGTTGACAACACACTGCTGATCGACGACTTGTCGTTTCAATATCCATACACCCCTTTCGAAATGTGATCACAACAACTGCACGTGGACAGCTCACCAAACTGGCCGTTTCTGATATTGATGTTTTCAGTCGCCGAACCATTTGACCTTGATTGAATTCCAATAAATCAGCTGCTTTTCCCATTATGTACCTAAACGCACTGTCTTTATAAAGACAATGCATAGCCGCTTTACATACTACATCAGCCCAGCAAGCGCAATTGTTTTGTTCCTGAGCGAGCCCATTGTTACAAATGGAGGGTAGTCATAATGGAATGATTCTTCGGTGTATACACACAAACGCACACACAAATATATATCATTGAACATAGTTCTCCATATAATGTTGTGCAATGTCTATTCACCATATTATTCAACTAGATATATATTATTTATTAGCAGAATCATAAGATATTTTAAATTTAAATACTTAATACCGTGAACTTGTATACAATCACACACAATTACAAGTATAAATTTATACGAATTATTGACGTCATTATAATCTAAATATTTGTTGTATGTAAAGTTTAGGGTGAACAAACACGATATTTATAAATAAAAACCAATTCTTATTTCTATGTCCTAATTTTTTAAATATTCTACCAAGATTATATTACAATATTATCTTATTTAATCTTAAGTGTATTAAAAGCTTTTCTAATGTCGTAAAATGTATTTACCTGTCTAATGATTTTGCGTTTAGTTCCTGTCTATCTTTCGTCCAGACTATATTCAAGGGTCTTTCTCCATAGGCTTGGCAGGATAGAGTAGCATCGTGTCCTTTTTTAACTATTTCGGCGTGGAATTTGATCGTGAAATGAGCAGCCACTGAAAAATAGGGAGGTATAAAACTTTCAAAATATTCAAATATCAATGAAACAAATCGTAAGCCTTTTTAAACTAATATTTCAGTCATGAGTCTTACATTACAAAAATGCATTCTTAATATTTTTAGTATGTTTATTTCTTTGATAGAGAATTAAATTAGATAAATAAATGATAGAAATAACAAATACAATATATAATAATAGCCTAAGTCATCTGTCCGTCTGTCCTGGAATTCATGAAGCGGTTGTATCTGGAATGGATAGAAGCATCCATATTGGATTCTTGATAAGTTAGCTTTAGCAAAATTCAAAACGCGTAAAGTTTATCTTCTTCTAAACTATTTATCCAATTCTAAATTAAACTGGTATAAATATGCTTCATATCACAGAGAAAAATACCGTTGTCTTTAAAACGTTCGAAATCCACCCTTTCCCCCCTTTTAATGTCATTATTTCGAGCCCTGTGCTCCCCGGTTAAGAACAGGCGATTAAATTTATCAATTTATCCCATAAATAGGTAAAAATAACATTTTTTCTAACCTTATGACGTCATTACTTTAACCATCTCATTTAATCATTTCTTATTTTAAATTATTTAAATATCGTCTGCTTTATTTTCATATGTTTTATCGCTGAACTTATATATGATGTAAATAATTTTCTTTTATATTTGGCTTAAATATTAGACTTGATACATATGTGATAACTTTAAATTTAACCATCGATTATTTTTTGTTGCAATGAAAACTTTATCACCGGTATAAACAACCAATTGTTTTCATAAAAGTCTAAGAGTCTATTTCACGGACCAATAAATATCTAACTTTTAAGTTATATATCTTTGAAAATTAAGAAGTTGGTTTCGTTTGTGTGTTTGTTTTTTATGCATAACCACACGGTTTGACTAAATGAATTGAACGTGATTCTAAACTCACACATTATCGCATTCACAATATCGGGAGAATTTAGACGAATATGAAGATAAACAAATGATTGAACGTGTACCAGATAATTTTTAGCCAAAAAAAAACAAACCATTTTTTTACCTGCCTCATAGGGCACTTTACAAGTCTGGAATATTAAAACTTTTACTGGTCCCATCATATGACGGGCTATATGCTAGTTAGTAATAGCTTTTTAAACGATTAAGTAGCATTGTATACACTTTGTTAAAAATTTACCAGGAATGTCTAGAAAATAGTACTTTTTACGTGTAATT
>CM063511.1:6014903-6039903 GCA_032207245.1 Pardosa pseudoannulata
TTTTAAATACTTAATTTCACATTAGATACCACGTAAGTTTGTAACGAATTAAATTATCCAATAAAAAATATAACACAAAGAACAAACTATAAAATTTTTAATCAGAATCTCTTAGTTCCTCTCTGTCCCCATAAGTAAATAATGTAATCTTAAGAAAAGCTCTAAAATGGTTGATACTGTTTCTTGACAGAAAACTAATTGGTTTTTTGTATCAGCAGCAAAAATGAAGGACTAAAAAACCCCAATAGTTTTCCCAATAGTTTGTACAAATATTTAGAATTAAATTAACTTTTGGAGCTCTGAAGAACAAAAATTTTAAGCAAAAATTTTAAAAGTATTGTAACCCGTATTAAAAGTTGAAGATTTCTGCTCGTGTAGTCGTATAAAATTTCATGAAATAATTATAAGATATCTTTTAAGCGTTCTGCAGTAATGTAAAGGATTTAGAAAGCATCAATAAATTATACATGTAAGTTAAACATTTATAATTAAAAAGTACAAGAATATAATCAAATGAAATGTACTTACTTATAAAATTATTTTTCACCTGTGATTTGGAGCAGGGTATAGCGTAAATACACAATAAAGTGATGTACTCGCATAAATGAAATATTAAGAATGGAAGTGTCGTATAACATCATGTATTACATTGCTATGTATCCCATTATATGATCTATGTAATTTTATGTATTTCATTAAATCAGGCATGCTCAACCAACTGCCTATGGGCCGCATGCGGGACATTTAAAAATGTTTGCGGCCCAACTGAAGTGTTCAACTGTCTATATTGCCTTAGTCATTTTCACTATACAGGGTGTCCCAAAAGGTTGTTTACAAACTTAACATGCTGGTCTGTCATATCATGATGAACAAGATTTACTAAGAAACTTGTATCCGAAAATGCAAACTGTGAGCGCTAGAGGGCAATAATTGCCGGAAAATCGATGGATCGGTAGAGTCGGACTACCGCGATACGCCGACCTGACTCCCTGGGATTTCTACCTGAGACACATGAAGTCCATGGTGTATGAGACACCCTACCATCGGACATGGATCTTATCGCCAGGATCGCGGAAGCGGTAGCACGTGTCCGTGACACTCTTGGCCAAATTGAATCGGTTCGTGAATCCATGCGCCGACGTATATATATATAATATATATATATATATATATATATATAATATATATATATATATATATATATATATAATATATATATATATATATATATATATATATATATATATATATACATATATATATATATATATATATATATATATATATATATATATATATATATACACATATATATACATATATATATACACATATATATATATATATATATATATATATACATACATATATATACATACATACATATATACATATATATATACATATATATATACATATATATATACATATATATACGTATATATATGCATATATAAATATATATATATATATATATATATATATATATATATATATATGTGTGTGTGTGTGTGTGTGTGTGTGTGTGTTTATATATTGTGAAACGTGCATTGTGGCGAAGGGAAACAATTTTGAGCATTTGCTGGGATGTAATCCTCATCTGCAGTAAAAATCATATTAACACCGCTGTCGATATCATTTTTACCTCCTGCTCCACACTCGTGATCACAGCACTCTAGCGGTGGCAGTTTGCATTTTCAGACACAAGTTCCTACGTAAATCTTGTTCATCGTGATATGATAGATCAGCATGTTAAGTTTGTAAACGACCTTTTGGGACACCCTGTATACAGTTGAAACAGAGTTTTAGTTGTTAATGTTTGCAACAATAAATATTACATATTATGTATATTAATACTCGATAGTAACCAACGTAAACCTGGTTTTTGAGTAGGGTTGGATAGGTTGCGCTGAAATTTCAGTGTTCTAGAATATTCTGTCTATCGGCCATTACTTATACTACCAGCTGACTCGCGTAACGTGCAAGTGCACGAACAGTCAGTGGAAGGTATATGGAAAGAAAGTTATAAATTATATTTATGGCTATTGTGAAGTTATAATTAATTATAAATGAATAATTAATGTATTGTCTATTTAGAAAACGTAAGCTAACGATGCGTTTGAAATTCTAACTTCCAGAATGTTTAATTTGATGTATAAAACAATAGTGTTGCAACTCATGTTATACGTTTTTGTTACGTACAAAAATATCAGTTCACAGTGTAAGATTTTTGGGGTGATACAGTATAGTTAAGGTTTATTGTCTTTGTAGTTATGATACAACACAACTTTTATGTACAGTCGCAGCTTTCACTGTAAAAATTCATATTTTGAATATTGCAAGGTAATAAAATATTTTGAATATTTTGTTGTTTTATTTTTATATGTGAGGCCCACCTCAGTTCAGTAAATTGTTTTTTGGTCCACCAACCGATTTGGGTTGGACACCCCTGCATTACATGATATTTTTCTCTCTCCCCTTCTCAAATTTGAGTGTTATACACCACGTAAGGCATCTCTAGATTTTGTTGATCAAAATGTGTATTAATAAACACGACAATAGAATCGGTTACATAGCTAAAGATTTGTACTTAATAAATAAACAATTCAAGATATAATTTAAAGGCAGATCATGAAAAAGAAAAGATTTTATTTTAAATAGAAAAGAAAATTTCTCCTTTAGTTATAAGCTACATAAAACTACACTTGTGTTTTACGTAAATATTCAATAAACATGAAAACTTATTTATCCTACCCCATATATATATATATATATATATATATATATATATATATATATATATATATATATATATATATATATATATATATATATTATAAAAACGGTAGCACTTAACTGAGATGTTCAAAATGTGAATTAATAAAAACTGTGAAAGAGTGGTTAAAAAATAAAATAAAAATAATGAACAAAAAAAAGTAAAGAACTCCTTTTTAAGAAGGAGGCGTGATTGATCTGTTTTCAGGAGGGAAAAGCGGAAATTTATGACAAAAACTAAATTGCTAGTTCGGTGTGGCATCAAAAAACACTTCGGGGTTGCACACCATAAATAAACGATCCATCAAAGTTATCCAAAGTTTTAGAGGTAGAATAAAAACGAAAGTAAAAATTCACTGTGCAGCTTTTGAGATGAATATTCAAAGAAAAAAAATTTCAATATAAATATTGACGGTCTTAAAGGATGAAAAAAAAACTAGACCACGTAAACATTATTTAATGGTGAAAGACAACTTAAATTTTATTGTTTCTTGTTCTTGAAACAAGTGCTTAAAAATCAATGCAGATAAAAAGAAGAAAATACTTATGCTTCAATTTAATTGCTTCTGGTACTTTGGTTGTAAAAGTGATTCATCATACGTAACACTTATGGATGAACAAACCGCAATAGTTAAACATTTAATATTTTTTTTTAATTTCAATATGTAAAGGATGAGATTGAATTTATTTATTAAATAGAGTTTTTGTCAAATTATTCCTATATTGTTTCAAACCATTTTATAATACAACTGCAGAATTAATTATACATCTTATTGCTCTGTTTATTAGAATAGAATATTAAATAATATTAAACAGAATATATATCAAGATATTTATCTATTTTAAGTACCAGTTTAATGTTGTAGTTATAACTTTAGATTAGTCTTTTTGAAAGTGTATTCAGCGGAATTCTGCAATTCCTTACAAACTCTTTAGTTGTTTCTCGAGAAAGGTTTAATAATATTTGTTATAAATGAAAAACTTTCTTGTTTTTCTTCGGAGAAGTATGAAAGTTTATTGAACTGACAGTGAAATTTTCAGTAACTTCACTTTAGTAAAAAGTGTGAATGTCATAATTGTGGTGCCATTTTAGAGGATAATATTCATTATTATTAGAAATGTGTGTCTGTGCTGTTGCCATTTAAGACAAAATCTATTTCCGAAACTATTTTCTCTGCATATGCTTTAACGAAAACTAAACATCGGAATAGGGTAAGTTCAGAAAATGGTATGAGAAAAAAATTTTCTTCAATATAACCAAGCTTTAATAACCTTTGTGAGAGTCAAAAATAAAGCCATCTACACTATTGATACTTTTTATCAATGTAATATTTTACTTGTATCTATTCGTAGAAAAAACATTTTGTTTTTACGTCATTTTTTGTAAGTATTATCTACATATTACTCTATATTATTTATTTATATTTATGTGTGATCGGTTATAAATAATAGGCTCTTTAATGCTCCTTAATTAATATTTACTCAAAGACTCTGCTGCTATGTTCGTGGTAAAGAAAAAGATTCCGAGAAATGGAAAGTTTGAGAACTATTGCATTAGATATTTTTTCTCGAAGAAGGATCATACTTTACTGTTTCTTAAACCAAGGAATAAGTGTTTAAAACCATCAAAATAGAGCATCTTTAAGCGGTAGATAATTTTTTGTACTATACTGTGTGTTTAAAAGTAAATCAATATACTAAAATGATATAAAAAGTAATTATTATACAAGCCATGCACATTAATCATAAAATATCGTTCATCATTTTAAAATAATTTCAGCGTACAAAAATACAGGGTGTTTCAAAAATGACCGGTATATTTGAAAAATCCATAAAAACTAAACGGACAGTGATAGAAATATATAGTTAATTGGAATGTGCTTGGAACACTATTAAATTTTTAGGCAGTCTAAATTAGTTGCAATGTTCTACAACAGATGGCGCTGTTGTCTGAAAAATCTATACTATATTTTCCAGATATTCACCTTGCGCAGCAATAATATGGCTTATTCTTAGAACGAAATGATCAGAAACCCGTGTAAACGTCTCAGGTGTGATGGCTTCACTTGCAGAACAGGTCCAGTTATTCAATTGTTTCCGGGTAGAGGCAGTACACCTGGTCTCTTAAGAGTCCCCACAGACAAATATCGTAGTTCAGAGATTTCCAGACTTCAGCGCCATCTGTTGTGGAATACTGTAACTAATTATTTAGTTTGTCTGCTTGAAAATTTACTATTATTCCAAGCATATTACAATAAACTGTTTATTTTTATCACTGTCCGTTTAGTTTTTATTGATTTTTCAAATATACCGGTCATTTTTTGAAACATCCTGTAGCATTCAACATTTTAGTTTCCCTTTGATACCTAATTTAGTACAGTCGTATATTGTTAATTCTCAACTAATTATACTTCTTATTGTTATAGTTATAAAAATACAGAGAATAATAACAACTGCAACAACAGAACTAAATGATATATAGGTGATCTGATATAATACAACAATAAAGAATAACAACTATAAATCTGATAGTTTTGTTTATTAAAATAGAATAAAAATTAATATTATACAGAATACGTTTTAAAAGATTTCTCTATTTTGATTACTAATTTAAAATTGTTTCTAGAACACTACACGCATTCTAGGAAAGAAGGTTTAGAATTTATTATTTTTTCTTCTATGGAATAAATGTTTAAAACAGAAAATTCTTAAGCTGCAATTAAATTGATTACCGTACTATGGGGTTAAAAGTAATTAATTATACTTATAAACAAATCATGGTTGCTAATTATAACATAAAGTTCATACATTTTAAAACAATTTCAGAGTTAAAAATAGCATTAAACGCTTTAGTTTTCATTTAGTACCTAATTTAGTACAGTCGTATATTGTAAATTGTCAACTAATTATACTTCTTATTGTTATAACTACGAAAATAGAGAATAATAACTGCAACAACAGAAATAAATAATATATAGGTGATCTGATATGATAAAATTATAAAGAATAACAACTATGAATCTGATAGTTTTGTTTATTAAAACAGAATAAAAATTAATATTTAACAGAATAGTTTTTAAAAGATTTATCTATTTTTATTACTAATTTAAAATTGTTTCTAGAACACTACACGCATTCCCGGAAATAAGGTTTACAATTTATTGTTCTTTATTCTATGAAATAGATGTTTAAAACTATCAAAATAGAAAATCCTTAAGCTGCAATTAAATTGATTCCGTACTATGGGGTTAATTATAATTAATTATACTTATAAACAAATCATCTTTGATAATTATTGTGAGAGTGCAGGTATTAAATAAGGTTTGCGAATCTTATTTGTTCGCCGCACTCACACGTTGTGGGTTGCATGCCCAAGTATTTTTTCGCGACTCCAGGAGGCATGTGGTGTGGCCTGTGGAAACGGCTGCACTTAAACTTCACAAAGTTTTGGAGAGTTGTGATTGGTCATCAGGAAGCGATTCAGAACCATGCTAGGAGTCCTTATCAATCTGGAGAGAGCCGGGAAAGGACGCATTGTGCACAGGACAACGAAAGAAGTATAGGGTTGCTGGGATAGATCAGAAGGAAGGAAAAGAATGCAGTGTGCTCTTGGACTTTGGCAATTTTTCTTTCAGGTGTAGCACGTCGAGTGCTTCTTTTACTTTTTATTTTTTTATATATTTCCTTATCTTTTGTTCTATATTTCAGTATTGTAAAACAGATTAGTGGCATTTTACTATAATTAATATTAAAGACGATATAAAGCAAACTTGGGTTATTAATGGATTTGAAGTAACAACAGCAATGTACTACACCACATCAATTATAACATATAGTTCATACATTTTAAAACAATTCCAGAGTTAAAAATAGCATTCAACGCTTTAGTTTATATCTCTTACCTAAATTTAGTACAGTCGAGTATCGTAACTACTCAACTAAATAAATTTCTTATCCTTATATTTTAAAAAATGTAGATATGAATAATATTAAATAGAATTTTACTTCTCTTGATAATATACATGAAATTGTGTATAACTGTAAAAGACATCAAATGAAAAAAAAACTACTCAAAATGTAGCTTTTCTTATATTAGACACAAATTTACTTTTAACAGAAGAAAAATATCTTACGTTTTAATTAAATTACTTCTATTACTTTTGGTTTAAAACATTTGATTTTACATAATAATTAAATAGTATTTGCATCTAAAAATTATTTCGTTTAAATTAATTAAGAATACCCTGGAGTTTTCTATTAATTACTTACGTTGACAAATAGTTCAACATTGTATATAAAGCTCTGAATTTTATTTAAAGATAATAGACGATTGAGATTTTATTTATTATTGTTTTATGAAGGGTGAGATGTTTTTTACGCAATAATTAAGAAAAGTAAAATTCCAGGCTGTAATTAAATTCCTCCGAGTACTTTTATCTGAAATGTTACTTCTTATCGTAACAAACGATGGGTAACACTAACTATGCTAATAAATACACTACGGTGAATAAATATTGAAAAGTGTTTTTTTTAAATCGCTTTAATTTAACAACAAAAAATAACGAATAGAAATTCACTAAAAAGTAAAGATAAATTAAAGTAAAATAAAATAGCAAACAGAAGATAAATTGTATGAAAAGATAGTATGTAAAAATTGCAATGTGATGAAATAGAGAAATTACGCGAGGAGATTCTACAGGATAAGTGCCAGTTACTATGATGGGTTATGCGACTAAAAATATTTTCAATATAAATATAATTACACAGAGGAATATTTTATTTTAAAATACTAATAATATAATTAATTATTATATGTTGAGTGCTGTACGCTTTTTTTTTAAGCCGTATACCCCAACATAAAAACTGGTCCTTATCCTATAAAAACTCCTCACACAATTTTTCTATATCGGCACATTACAATTTTTATGAGTTTTTCACAATTTCAAGTGCTGTTATATATATATATATATATATATATATATATATATATATATACATGCATATATATATATATATATATATATATATTATATATACATATATATATACATACGTATATATATATATATATATACATACATATATATATACATACATATATATAATAATATATATATACATATATACATATATATACATAATATATATATACATATATATGCATATATACATATATATATATATATATATATACATAATATATATATACATATGTATATACATACATATATACATATATATATATACATATATATATACATACGTATATATATATATATACATATACATATATATATTACATAATACATATATATATACATACATATATATATACATATATAATATATATATACATATATATATATACATATACATACATACATACATATATATACATAATACATATATATACATATATATATATATATATATATATATATATATATATATATATATACATATACGTATTTGCTTTTTAGCGATTTTTTAACGGTTTTAGCGATTTAAAATATATATTTTAGATTTCTTTAATTTTTACTTTTTTAGTCCCAAATTTTGGATTAAAATTTCATCCTTCATTATTTCCATGTATTTTAAATCTGTAATCAGACATTTAAAATTTTGTACTTTATTATTTTATTAGGTATGTACTTTACATTTTCGAAAAGATAGACTGTGAAGTGTTTGAATCAATTAGTAAAGTTCTACTGTACAAATTTATTCATTATCGCAATGTAAAACAAATAAAGTGACCAAATTAATGCTATTTAATTAAAATGTATACGAAAAATCACAAATACAAGAAAAAAAAACGTTAAAACATTATTAAAAATATAACAAAAACTTAAAATTTTATTACAGCATAAAAAAATATGTATCCTTTTCGAGCTTTTAGTAACGCTGCTTTCTAATAGATTACGATACAAGTTTAAAATCTGTGCAAATTGGATTTCAAATACTGTGAAGAACGTTTTTCTATCATCAAAGTTTTTTTTTCATTTTTTCTCCAATCTTTTTTTATGATTGAATAATGTACTGTTATTGGAACCTATGTGCAAAATTTATTATATACACTGAACGTTAAAAAAGGGTTAAAAAGTAACTTCCTCCTAAACCTGAAATTGAGGAAGAAGTCATCAAGTGTAACTACTCCCACCAATGTTGATAAGATTTATTTATTGTGCAAAAAAGGTAATAAAGTATTGAACCAAATTCATGTAACTCAACTGAATTAGACGTTAAATATAATGAGTATC
This sequence comes from Pardosa pseudoannulata, assembly GCA_032207245.1. NCBI lineage: Eukaryota > Metazoa > Arthropoda > Arachnida > Araneae > Lycosidae > Pardosa > Pardosa pseudoannulata. Next base: position 6,023,936 of record CM063511.1, read on the forward strand.
CTTAATATGTGTTTATAGGGTGACGGGTTAACTCGTGTAAAGAAAAATTGGCGAGGTATCGACTAATTTTATTCTAATCCTATCGAAAAGGTCTATCACTGATGATAATATGCACATGGGTAACTTATCCTAAGATTGATATCACCTTTCAATACGACAATGCTACTTATACAGTTGGGACTGTAGGTGGGTAGATGAAAGAGCACCAGAAAGCTGCTATTGTGACTTACTAGCCCTCAATTACTGCTAATTCAATCCTAATCGAGAATCTATAAGTCCACCTCTGTCGGCTTATTAGCACAATGCATCCAACATTTCCCAGCACTTCATCGTGTTTCTCTCAATCCATATAGAGAGTGCTTCTCTGAATATAGTAGTTGTTCTGGATATTAACAGATCTCATTACTGGCAGTCGGACACACACACACACACACACACACACACACAGAGGTTATATATGTATTTACACACACATATACATAATATATATATTGTTATTCAATTTTGATACTGGTTAAATTTTAGGACTTCAGTTTCTGTTATCATAAGTCTATCCTTAAAAACAGTGTTGCAAATCACCTTATTAGTATAAATTGAATCCGCTCGAAAGTTAATAAAGACTATTACTCTAAAAATTTAAGTGATGTGCTACAGAAAAATAATTAAACTAGTATTTTCACTAAACACATAATTGGTAGTTTTATTCTTAACGAATGCTTTAAAAATAATTAAATAATGAGCAATATTTTTAAACATCTAAAATATATAAGATTGTGTTATATTGATTAATAATATCACCCTAATACACTGAAATAACTGAATTAATGTAAATTATTTTATTCTTGAGTTTTAGAATAGTAGTTTTGAATCGTAGTATAATAATTAGGTATTAATATTTTGCCTACTGATGTTATTCTTTGTATTTTATCTCCCTGGATTTATTTTTCCAACCCATTGACAATACCAGCTGTTAGCTGTTAAGTTATGTAAATAATAAGGTCTTAATAAAGGTCTTTAGCTAAAAGGTGTCATTTTTATAGACCATGACTGCAACCACCAATCTTGAAGTCTGTCTTATGACATATATATATATATATATATAAATAATATATATATATATATATATATATTATATATATATATAAATATATATATATAATATATATATATATATATATACTTGATTTTTTATCGGTTTTAGCGACTTAAAATATATTTTTTTTATTTTTGACTTTTCATGCGTCATTTTTTCCATTTATTTTAAATCTATTATCAGACATTTGAAAATTTGTTCTTTATTATATATTGAGAATATACTTTACATTTTCGAAAAGATAGACTGTGAAAGGTTTTGATACTGGTCAAATTTTAGAACTTTAGATTCTGTTATCACAAGTCTATCTTTGAAAACAGTATTGCCTATCAGCTTATTAGTATAAATCGAATCCGCTCGAAAGTTAATCAAGACTATTACGTTAAAAATTTAAGTGATGTGCTACACAAAAATAATTATACTAGTAATATCACTAAACACATAATTTATAGTTTTATTCTTAACGAACGCTTTATAAATAATTAAATAATGAGCAATATTTTTAAACATCTAAAAATCATAAGATTATGTTATAATGATTAATAATATTATCCTAATGTATTGAAATAACGTAATTAATGTAAATTATTTTATTCTTGAGTTTTAGAATAGTAGTTTTGAATCGTAGTATAATAATTAGGTATTAATAATTTGGTATATTAGGTATTAATAGTCAAGACTATTACTCTAAAAATTTAAGTGATGTGCTACACAAAAATAATTATACTAGTAATATCACTAAACTCATAATTTATAGTTTTATTCTTAACGAACGCTTTATAAATAATTAAATAATGAGCAATATTTTTAAACATCTAAAAATCATAAGATTATATTATAATGATTAACAATATCCCCCTAATAGATTGAAATAACGGAATTAATGTAAATTATTTTATTGAGTTTTAGAATAGCGGTTTTATATCATAGTACAATACTTAGGTACTAATATTTTGCCTATTGATGTTATTCCTTGTATTTTATCTCCCTGGATTTATTTTTCCAATCCACTGACAGTACTAGCTGTTTAACCGACTATCATTATTATTTTTTTCCATGCTTGCCCTATTGACTAACCTCATAACCCTATTAGTTCAACAATGAAGCATTAATTTTGACTTGCAATGTCAAAATTAATGATGTTTCAATTTAAATAAAGTGTTTGAAATAAAGTAACAGCTGTGGTAGCTCAGTAGGCTAAGGCAACTATCTCGTAACTGAGAGGTTGCGGTTTCGGAACCCGAGCCGGTCTAAGATCCGACGTGTTCGCTAAAGGTGACTGGGGAACGTAAAATAGGCTCGTGGTCACCATATCCTCTATGTTCTCAATCAATCCCTCTGGGAATGGCAGTCCAAGTCTATGGGTCTTTTTCTTGGTCATTGCTTCAAAATTACGAAGACCCACCTGAGCATAAGTTGTACTTTCACCCTTGAGGCCCACCCTTTTGCCTTAAATCGAGTAGCCTCCTGTTATATCGTGCTTATACGAGTGTCCCAAAAGGTCGTTTACAAACTTAACATGGTGGTCTGTCATATCACGATGAACAAGATTTACGTAGGAACTTGTTACTGAAAATGCAAACTGCGACCGCTACAGTGCTGTGATCACGAGTGTGGAGCAGGAGACAAAAGTGATATCGACAGCGGTGTTAATATGATTTTTACTACAGATGATGATTACATCCCAGCAAATGCTCAAAATTGTTTCCCTTCGCCACAATGCACGTTTCACAACGTCGTCGCATGGATTCACGAACCCGTTCCATTTGGCCAGGAGTGTCACGTGCTGCCGCTTCCGCGATCCTGGCGATAAGATCCATATCCGATGTTAGGATTCTCGTACACCATGGACTTCATGTGTCCCCACACGTAGAAATCCAGGGGAGTCAGATCGGGGGATAGCGGAGGTCCGCCTCTACCGATCCAGCGATTTTCCTGCAATTATTGCCCTCTAGCGGTCACAGTTTGCATTTTCGGACACAAGTTCCTATGTAAATCTTGTTCATCATGATATGACAGACCAGCATGTTAAGTTTGTAAACGACCTTTTGGGACACCCTGCATAGAACAAGGGGCATAAGACAACAATAACAATGACCAAATAAAGTGAAATGGTATCAATCAAATGTAAAGTCGAATGTTCTGTACCTAGACTAACTCAGAGGGTTGTAAACAGATATCAAGATAAACAAAATTTGTAATGTATGTACAAAAATATACTGACAGAAAAGTTTGAAATTTTTACAGGCATACAAAATCAGTCAACCCTAAATTGTGATTACTTAAAAACCAAGATTATGCATAACTAAAAACAAATAAAAATAATTATCCCCCATCAAATGTATTCACGCCATTTTCTTCTTACTTCTATTTCCTATTTTACGCTTCCGACCGCAATTTAAAACTGTCCTCATGAAAAATAAGCAAACATTAAAGTGTAAAAAAAAAAAGAGGCAAGAAGAAAAAAAGTGATTTTGCTACCTTCAGCTTTTCGCCATGTTAATCGTGGAGGTGGGAAACCCTCCGCCTCGCAGTCAATCATCACGCTCCGCCCCCTTATGACGTCAACATCGTTGGGCTCCGTCTTCCACCGAGGTTGCACTGTTTAAAAGCCAGAAAAGAAGAAAAAAAAGCAAACATAAGGAGACGATGAAGAACATTAAAAAAAATGTAGAAAAAAAGTATATAGAGAGAAGAGGGGTGAGGCAGAAAAGAAGAAACGTCGTACGCTGAATATATTTTTTATGATCATTTTTTGCGAATATTGGAACATTAAATACCTATTAAATGTCATTATTGGTGGATCTCTATCTGTTCTCTTACTTTAAGCAAGGCCTTTTTTTAAAAGTCTGATGGGCGAAAAAAATCTACATGCATTGAAATCGCTAACCTAAAAGGCAAGTACGGGTAATGACATTTTCATGTTTTTAACTTTACTACTTTGGCAACACGCTGAAGCTAATTTAATCGTAAATCCCATCCTTTTGATGGAGCTTTTTTTTTCGCATTTTATTAGGAGATGACCATAATAATAATAAAAAAAAAGTACATAGCTTGTATGTTATAAACTCGGATTTACGACGTAATACGGTAAGGGTGAAGATATATATTACGCTCTCTTTTATACGTATTTATATACGGTCTTTAACGCGGCATTAATGCGAGTAGAGTCGTAAAAAATTAGATTTGATCGATCTACCCGTATTCTCACACGGTCTCTTTCTTTTTAAAGATTTAATGCCTATAAAATGAAGATTAGTAGAACAGCTTTCTTGCCCGTTTAAATGCTATTTTTTGTTGCTGCTGGTCATTTTTCCCTCCTTGTAGAAAGCATGTAATAAAATTCAGATTCTCACTTCAGTTAGTGATGTACAGAGATGACTACTTTTATGTACCTTTAATGTTTAATTGCATTTATCCTTGGGAAGGCAAGCATTAAAAATTCTCTAGAGATTAGTAAGAACGATTATTACGCTAAGACGGTAAATTTTATAGACCTATAGTCAAATGTGTTTTTAATTTCTCGATTAATTACGAATTAAATACACAGATAGTACCTTGACTTACAAAATGCTTTAGATACAACTTTCTTCTACTTTTCGTATAGGAAGTTTGCAAAGGAACTTTTGTACAGTAATCCTTACAAATTTAGCTATAGAGATTCAAAGAATAGTGGTAAGACACATTTAAGGTAACTGAGTCAAAATTTTTAAATAAGGTTTTTATGGAAATATGTTTTTAGTTATTGAAGCAACAGGTTATAAAACATAGAAAAATATGAAAATAAACATAAATACAGATGATTCTTCAGAGTGACTACTAGAGTTAAATTCATCTCCAGAATCACTACTATCCAGGTCATCTAGTCAACTTTCGCTACTGTCATTTACAGATAATTTAGTTTCTGATTCCGAGTCACTGTTCGAATCACAAGAAATTAGCTCCGTACTCTCTGAATTATCCATTATTTTAAAGTAAAATATATTATTCAACTCTTAAATCAATAAAATTATCAGGTGGTTAGTAAAATATAACCAGAAAGCTTTACACTGAGAGATAACAATTCATCTTCTGATACAAAACATGCGAAAAAACCCGCGCTTTTGAACGAATCAGAGTGGAAAATACAATAAACTGCAAACTATCATTTACTGGACATCTATACGAATAATTTGTTACTAAAATTGGAAAAAAACGGGCGAAAAAGTGCAAGCGAAATAGAAATCAGATTGCCCGTACGCCGTAGGGCAAATCAGTAAAGGCCCGTAAGCTGTGCCCGTACGGCGTACGGGCAAAACAGTTAAGGGGTTAAACCCGTAAACGTCGAGGACAAAGATCTATTATGTTATATATTACCGATTAATAAGAATTTATAATTTCATAACTCGTAAAGTTGAAATAAACACGCTTTAAGTCAAAAATACCCTCATTTAAATTCTGTTTATACATGTTATTAAATCTAAAAGTCCAGTTAGACAAAATGCCACTATATGCAAACAGACACAGATTCCGAAATTTCGGCCAATTAACAACGTTTGTCTCTATTCTCTCCAGTAGATGATTTGCCCGTACACCGTACGGGCAAAACAGGGAAGGGTTTAAGGAAGAAAAGGAAATTTTATTTTAGCATTGTCAAGGTGTGAGTATGCATACCGTGAATTACCATTGCTGCGCTGTGTCTGTCGGATCCTGCCTCGTTGGTGGCGACGCACGTGTAGTTGGCCCTGTGCTCGGGCTTCACCGGATCGAAGAGCAGGGTGGACGAGTAATCGGCCAAGTCGTGGATCCTGATGTCCCCATCCTTCTGCAGCGTGTACTCGTCCCTCAGCCAGCGGAGCGAGATGGGGGGGTCGCCCTTGATGACCGTGCAAGTGATGCTCAGCCGCTGCCCCATTTGCACCGAGGGAGGGAGATTGAAAGCTTCGATTTCCGGACGAACTGCGAAGAGGGAACAAGAGTTACTCTTCCCCCGAGGGGAGGGAGAAAAGGAATAAGAAGTGCTTGCCTTGAGTGATTGCCAATTCCGCGGGTCGACGTTGGACGGTTGGCTTTATGAGAATACTTCTCGAAGATGTAATGAAATGTTCATTATGACGTTTGGAAGAAAAGAATTCGAGTAGGGAAAAAAAGCATTTCGAAGAAAAAAAATATTGAAATATTCTTCTAAGTCTAGTTGTTATCGCCTTTGCACTGAAAAGAATAAGGTTTTTATTGTGATCTAGAAAATCCCCTACTGAGAAATCCTGCTGAATGAAGGTTCTAGAACATCATTATGATTTTTTATCAGCCAAAGTCAAATAATAGCAAGATAATTAAATATCAACATTAATAGCAAATTAAAAAAAAAAGATTATATAGACTTATAAATTACATATAAATTTGGATATACAATAATGTGGCTACAATTTTTTTTTTCATTTTAAATAGGGCGATAGCCCTGATAACACAAAATTGACATGGTAAATTGAAGTTTGTATGACAATCATTTGAATTTCCAGATTTCATTAGAAGTTTAAAAAAAATGATAATATATATACATACATATATATATATATATATATATATATACATACCTATATATACATACATATATATATATATATATATATATATATATGTGTGTGTATATGTGTGTGTGTGTGTGTGTGTGTGTAGAGAAAATTCTCAGGAGTTTTCAGATCTTAAGTCAAGGACTAAACATTCCCGCATCCATTTGCATTCCCCTTTTTAACCCCTAACCTAAATTGAGCACTAAGGCTACAGTTTACGCCCTCAGAGAAGGGGTCTAACCAATTATAACTCTACATGATCTTAGCAGACAATTTAGGAAATTTCCTTTGACTTAAGTTTTGAAAACCCCTGAGAATTTTTCCGGCTGTCTTAGCTGTTTTATACAAAATGCCTACATTAGTTACCCGATCTAGTTTATTTTTAATTACACATATATTATATATATATATATATATATATATATATATATATTATATATATAATATACATATATATATATAAATATAATATACATATATATATATATATATATATATATATATATATATATATATATATATATATATCCCTCCATGTGGAACACATCGAGGAAAAAAAAAAGTCTCCAAAAATACGCTGAAGGTTTACTGCGTCAGTGGCTAAAGCGTTCTATGATTTTTCCTTCACCCTTTGTCGACTAGAACGAAATACGGGAAACCCACCCTCGTTATTGTCCCTTTACTTCCAGTTATAAATAGATATATAAATAGATATTATAGATTGTTAATTTTTAACAGCATAAAAGCTCGTGAAGTCTCCACCCCATAAGAAATAATGGATTCTAAAAGTACAAATAAAAATGATCTTTGAGAGACTTATTTATATTTTTATACGAAAGTCATCCAAGATATTTAAGGGGTGCAATTAAAGATACATCTATTACCGCAAACGAAATACTTCGAAATAGAGATTTACAAAGCCACGAAAAGCTGTCAGCTTCTTTCTGCTTCAGGGGGGTAGGGGTGCATCCCTCAATAAATGTCAGTCAAAGAGGTGTGCACTTCCCAAAAAATCGACCTGACCCTCCTAACGCAAAACTCCATGGGGGAAAACACTTGCGGACATGTACATTATATCCAATTTCGGAACGTTTTTGGAGGTCGAAAATTGTACGTTTTGAAGACATCATCGGTTTGGCGGAATTGTACGTTCGAACCGCTTAGAGGGTTAAATATATATATATATATATATATATATATAATAGCACATATAAATTGTATATAAATTTGTAAGATATAAGTGGGATTTGTGAGTTATACTTGGGATAGATAAATCTTTGTTGTAGATTTGCTAAGTGAAATGAATGTTTGTTACTTTCTCTTTGAGGTTCTAAACAGAACATTTAATTTTCAGAAGAAAAATTTCCGGGCTATACAAACGAATATGTGGTATAAATGTCATGTGTCTCTTTGTGTCTACATGTCTGTATGTGCTTGCGTGTGCACGCGTAACATCTTGTCAAACACAAAACGAGTGTCTAGGCTATACTGAAATGGAATGCGTCGTATATACCTCTGACCGTGATGTAGACGCTTCCTCGTGCGCTCTCCCCTTCTTTATTCCTGAGGGTGCAGGTGTATTTCCCTTCGTCTACAGTCCTCTCCACTTGACGGACGAGCAGGGTCCCGTTTGGATACACGTTCTGGCGGTGGTTGTCCGGAAGACGAACGCCATCTGGAAACAAAGAAATAGAATGAGGATATTAGTAACATAGCAAATGTTTTATATTTTGAATTATCATTGTAACTCAGTAAAATATCGACAGATGCCGAATAAAAACACTGAGATGGTAACGTAGCTAACAAGCATTTATCGGACGTCGTACAACATAATACAGTAAGACAAGGATATAAAGTTAACTTAGATCTCGTTTCGAGAAGAATGGCGAAATGAAATGACCCACTATATATATATATATATATATATATATATATATATATATATATATATATATATATATATATATATATATATATGTGTGTGTGTGTATGTGTGTGTGTGTGTGTGTGTGTGTGTAAACGCACGCACACACTTATATACATGCATAGATACATATGTATGAATAAGTTAATAATTAGCCTTTCTTTTTTCTAAGAAATGAGAAAAGGTTTAATTGGTTAAAAATGCTTCAATGTATTTGGGTTGACCACTCAAATTTCGTATTAGTCATTCACAAAAATCGTATTAGTCATTCACATACTTGTTGAAAAACACAATATTATCAGGGATAAAAAAAATTGATAGTTTCTGTGCAAATGAATTTATAAGTATTTCTAAGTCATTTCTATTTTGAACAATAAAATAAAAATATTCAGACAATGTTTTCAGATTAGTTTGATTTATTTAGATCTCACACATTCAGGGAGACCTACAACTTCTTTTTCCTCTGTTGTTGACTTATCGTATGTGAAACATTTTTTCTAAGACACTAACATATGATATCCAAAGGAAATACTCCCATTATTAGGAAAGAAAGAAAAGATATTTACCTAGAAATGGAAACACTGATCTCTGTGGCTGATAAAAATACAAATGAAATTAGTCTCTAATGCATTTACTTTTTTTTTCTTGTTTTTCTTGACAGATACTCTTGGTTTGCGCCATTAATAATTGATTTCCGGTTATCTGTATAAATTGATGAAGAAACGCGAAAAACTCTCACTAGTGATGAATAAAAAAGGGCTTTTGTTTATAGATTTACTCTATAGAAAAAGGAGAATTAAATATATGATCATTCTGATACTTATATTGGCGTTACACTCATGTTTGCATTATACTTATGTTTGGATTATTCTTATCTTTGCATTATACTTATTTATTTGCATTACACTCATGTTTGCATTATACTTAAGTTAGCATTATACTTATGTTTGCATTATACTTATATTTACATTATATTTATGTTTGCAATATACATATGTTTGCATTATACTTATGTTTGGATTATACTTATGTTTGCATTATACTTATCTTTGCATTATACTTATCTTTGCATTATACTTATATTTTCATTACACTCATGTTTGGATTATACTTATGTTTGGATTACACTTATGTTTGGATTATACTTATGTTTTCATTATACTTATGTTTGTATTATACTTATGTTTGCATTGTATTTATGTTTGCATTGTATTTATGTTCGCATTATACTTAGATTTACATTATATTTATGTTTGCAATATACTTATGTGTGCATTATACTTCTGTTTCATTACGCTTATGTGTAAAATATACTTATCTTTGCATTGTACTGATACTTATGTTTGCATTATATTAACACCTATATTTGCATTATACTAATACTTATCTTTGTAAATTTTTAAAATATATAATGTTTAAAGTAAGGTGCGCATTAAAAAGTGTTTTTATGGACTATTTACATAGAGTTATGATATTTTCCTTAAAATTCTTTAAAATTTGAAGCATGATTAAAATAATCAGTTAAAATTTTGTAATAAAAACTAAGTAATATTTTTAATTATAAATTTATTATTATTTAATTTTTGACATGTTCTTTTTAGTTTATTTTTTAGATTCAATTACAGAACGCTTATCAATCACTTCTAAAATATACTTTAATATCTTTAATGTAAATACATGTATCCGTTTTAAATATTAAGTTTATTTAAAATACTAAATACTACATTGAGGAATATACTTAAGAAATGACATAATTCAACCAAAAATATGAAAGCGATTTTTGTTCTGAAAAACCGTTATCTGGGATACGTTTCATGACCAAAAGATATTCTTTGAACAACATGAATACATTACAGAAACCTGTTTATTGTCATAAAACTTTGTTTTCAGCTTTTAAAATATATTTTTCAGTTTCATAATTTTTGTATTGAATTAGCAATTTTAAAATGTTTTGAATGCATCACATTTATGTATTTTAAGCACAATTTTTAAGCTTTTCTAATACTGTGTTTATGATAAAACTGGGTATCTTTTTTAAAATCGCAAGATATTTTCTCATGTTATAGAGAATTTAATATCATGGAACGGCGAAAACAGTCGCTAAAGCATTGTATAACTTGAATATACTGTCTTATATAAACGTTAGGTAACGTAAGTGAAACCTAGTTTTCTTTCTATATATAGATTCTAAAGATGAAATGAAAACAAAATGTAAAAATATAACCAATTGTTTAATATATTGTACATTAGAAACAATTTTATGTAGCATTGTTGCGTAACTGAATTTTTATCAAATAGTCTTGTATTTTAACAAAAAGTTCTTCTCTAACGGATTTTAGTGTGTTATATGTTTTGTGTAACAACATTATATATATTCTCATAAGAATACCATTAAACATTTGAAATATAAACAAAATTTGAAATTTAATGTCCCCTTTTAGAGGAGGGTAGACATAGAAGTTATTTCAAAAATAATTTACGTAATATTATGAATTATTGTACAATTCAAGTCTAATTAATTTACTCATATAAAAATTTTGTCTTAAAATAACATTATTTTGAATTAATTCATGAACTAATTTTAAATTTATTTTTGAATTAATTTTTCACGAAGATTTGAAAAAAATTATATTTCTTGTTAATTAAATGTTTTAAAGATTCTTCTTCAACAGAACGGTTACGAATCACTTTTAAAATATTTTAAAGTAAATATGGGTATCTGTTTTAAATTTCCAGATTATTTAGATTGTTAAAAGTCAAATTAAGCTAAGAAAGATTGAATTTTGTATGACAATTTCACGTATAGACATAAAAATATTTCCTAGGAATTAAATCGACAAAATAGTAACCAAATTGGTTGAAAACATATTTATAGGTGTCAATAAGGCGAAAATAAGAGAGAAAATTGAAAATTAGTTTTAAAAAAAGTCATTTAATTCTTTGACTATCAAATACCTTATATATGATATACATATGTAATGTTTTATGCTCATATATATCATATGAGATACACAATAAACTATATTTTAATACACAAACTTATATATATATATATATATATATATATATATATATATATATATATGTAATATATCAAAATTATTCAACTTTAATATTTCCTTAAATACCTGTCTCCCATTCTAATCCCTTAAAATCTTTTTCCCAGCCTCTAAATGTCTTAATCAAAGGAGCGTCCTCGACTTAATATTCTTTCAATTCCCAAACTTTATGTCCTATAGTTGTAAATTTTCTGTCTTTTCAACACGTTTTCCAGCTGTCGCCGGCCAATGGCTCCACGTTTTTCCTGATCTTAACAGTTAAATTCGCTGAGTATGTTTCTTGTCCCTTGGGAAAATTCTTTCTGTCTTCGCTCTTGGATGCACCTCTGGTCGAGCAGAGTGGTTTTTGTGTCTTTCCTTTGTCTGTTGCTGACTAGAAAAAATGTTCATTTTAGCAGTTCTAAAATAAAGTTTTAATTAGACTTGTGCTGTTCTCTTCAGTGTGGCCCGACTGCATCGTAATTTCTGTTAGCAATTTAAACTTTCTCCTTGCCCAGCAGCCCGGACAAGTAAAAACAATAGGGGGTACAAAATTAATGTGTCCAGCAGTTTTATAATTATTGGATTACATATATATATGCGTGCACACTAAATTTAATATTTTTTTTTTATAATTATTGCATGATATGAGTAATATAGACAGAAAATCGTATTAGAATATATAAACGCTGTATTCTCTTTTTGCAACGTACTTTCACCAATCTAATGATTCTAATAAACTATTTTGCATTCCAATAAAGCATCTTTTAAGTAATTAAATTTTAAAAATGTTCATTATGTGATGATAAAACTAGCGTATCGAAATACAATACATTCAGCCAGAACAATGAAGTTTTTTAAAAATATTTTTATCGGATTTATAACATGTTTTCCCAAAAGATCATATTAAATCACGCTGAAGGAAGATTGTCACTCTTAAGAAATAAGTAAAAGTTATTCTTCAATCCATAAATAATCGTTTAAGCACGAAAAGAATGAGATAACAGGTAGGGAAAAATATATAAATGATTTTAGTCTTTAATACATATATTTTTTTCTTAATGGCTGGATCCTATTGGTTTTTAAATTAATTATTTATTTTGTATTATTTGTTAAAAATGATATAGAAACATAAAAAATAATAGTTTTGAATAAAATTATTGGTTTTATACACGTTAGGACATGATAAATATTTTAATTTACATAATGTTATTTTAGATAGATTTATGCACTCATTATTTGCAGGTTTAATGTTAGAGGTTTTTTAATTGCATTGCTAACTTCTCTGTATATTAAAATATTTGGGACACTGTGATTTCGATAACAGTCACCGATTGATAACAATACACGATATGCAAAATTAGATAAATTTCTCCCCCCTTTAATTCACATGTACTAAATTTCAAAATAAAATGAAAAAAATCACCTTATATTTATGTACTGTATATTATCCTTTAAAACATAAGAATTGTATACATAATTTAAAAAAATTGATCAATTGTTCACAGTCTACAATTTTTTCTAAGAAGCTCATTGATAAATTGTTCGTGATCATAGTCAACCTCTCATAACGATTTAGAATTTCGATCTTTTGTTTTAACGTTAAATCATTTCTCTTTCTGGCTTATACAAATATTTCCGACTTTATAAGCTATGGAGTTATTTTTTTAAATAATCTTTTAATACCTGCACATCACCTGTACAATGCATAATCATTTTTTGGGGAATGGAAAATCCAGCGCACTGGTTCACAATAAAGGAGAATATCGGGATCAGCAACCAAAACCAAAATCCACTAAGAAAGAAAACCACCTACTGCTCTGATATTCCAGTTTCCGTCTCTGAGAAAATATTTGGATTCTCGAATCATTTAAGTAGAGCGACAGATGGAAGACTGTGGCATATTTTGGAGAATAAATTAATGAGCGGCCGGGATAGAATTCTACGAGTACTTAAGAGAACGTCAGGATTCGAATCCTTTTACGGCCAGGAAAAGGATGGCTTCCATGCAGCTTCCATATCGGCAAGCTGCATGGAAGCAAGCAAGACATAAAATGGGAATACGCTCCTTCTCAATTTCGATAAGAATGTGTTACCTTCTGCTTATCTGACAACTATTGACCACCAGCAGGGTGTGCGTATTTCTGAAAAATTCCATGAATGTGAAATTCCCCACTCCCGATTTCCCTAGGTTGAAGAGGAGAATTCTCAGAAATTCAAACAACAGTGAAAGGAAAGAAAAGAATGAATTCCTTCTGAATATATTGTAAATATTCCTTTGCCAGTTAAAATGAGGTTCAAAAACTGATAACATGAACCGATGTAACGATCCCATAAAGCGATCATTTTAACATACAAATGAATAGAGAAAATCGATACCAAATGATTTCGATAACAATAAGCGATTGATAACATTAACCAAGATCACATTAAGCGGAGTCCACTGTGTATCTATTATTGTACTTATTGCTAAACAAACATTCACTTATAATTCTGGAAACTAGAAAGTAACATTACAAAAATTCCTTATTTTCATCATCACTTAGTTAAGGAGTTGTTGAACATGACCTACATTTACATAAGTCACCATACATTTCTGATGTTGTGAGAACATCATCACCAGGGAATGTTTAATCACAGGGTTTATCTTCTCGGGAGAGACAAATCAAGATAGCAGTTATGCTGTGACTTATTGAAACGTTCTGGTCATGCAAAAGCAAGAGTTCTCAGTTTTTTTTATGATTGGTATCTGGTGTTGATTGGTTTAGTTTTGTTTGGTTTGGAGTGCTACGGTCTATTTTTATGTAACACGAGGGCTAATGAGACCAGGACTTACAGATTAAAGCCGATTCCGAACAGCTACGAACATCCATGCCACAATAGGATTCGAATCCACGAACTTCAGTACCGAAGGTCAGCACCCTAAACAATCGGTTTGGAGTGCTACGGTCTACTTTTTTACAACAAAAGGGCTACTGAGACCGATAAGTACAATTTAAAGCCGATTCAGAAAGACTGCGAACATCCATGCCACAGCAGGATTCGAACCCACAAACTCCAGTACCGAAAGTCAGCACCCTAACCAATCGTCCAACGTTCGGCGGTATCTGGTGTTGAACAAGTGTTAGAAAAGGCCATAAGTAGCAGTTTTTAATTTGAATCTGAGAAGTGTGAAAGGAATGTAATCTCAGTGAATCACATCCATGTTGTAATTATAGAGTGGCTCTTTACGTTAAGATTTTTTTTAAAAATAAAACTTAAAATAAGGGAACTTCAGAGAAATTTAAATTCGATAATTTTTGACATATTACAAGCTAATTGTTTATATACATAAGTAGAAAAAATATTAACCTTTATGCATTCTTTATAATAAGTTTATAGGTTACCTATCAATAAAATTAAATAAAATGTAACTAGGTGCAGACTGGAAAGGGTAAATTTCATAAGTCGTGTATAAAACTTTTCAACTTATAATTTCTTTCTACTTTCTTCATATGTTTGTAAACACTATAAACTAAAATCCGTTGCGCAACAGCCCCTAGGGGGCCAGGGCCTACGGTGCATATCTCCGTTTCCGAGACCAAGGGTTCTAGGGTGAGAAGCATATGTCCCGTTTAGGTGGTCAATCTTACGCGGAACCCCCAGTGTTTAATTCTCAAGCACGCTTGATTCTCAGTTCATCTACCCACTGAAAGGATGAAAGGCTGAGTCAACCTTCCCCAGTTCGGGGATCGAATCTCGGACTTGTGTCGTGGGAGCGAGAAGCGCTATCCCAATGCCACTGGGGTTCTTATAGACTATGTCTTAACTATTAATTCAAAGAAGTTTATAAAGCTTTTCACTAGCATTGCCCTAACTTAAAAATGCTGTAAAACTTATGATCACTTGTAAAAATTATAATTTGTGACATACCAATTTTGATTCCCGATGTGCAAATAATTATATGGGTGTATACACTAAATTTAACGAATTATTTAAGTTTAATAACGATTACATAATTTAAGTTATATAAACGGACAAGCATATTAAAATATATAAACGTGGTAATGACACAACAATTTTGATTCCCGATGTACAAATAATTATATGGGTGTGTACACTAAATTTAACGAATTATTTAAGTTTAATAATGATTACATAATTTAAGTTATATAAACGGACAAGCATATTAAAATATATAAACGTGGTAATGACACAGCAATTTTGATTCCCGATGTACAAATAATTATATAGGTGTGTACACTAAATTTAACGAATTATTTAAGTTTAATAATGATTACATAATTTAAGTTATGTAAACGAACAAGCATATTAAAATATATAAACCTGGCAATGAATTTTCATAGCTGAATAATTATAATAAA
>CM063511.1:6052403-6053945 GCA_032207245.1 Pardosa pseudoannulata
CTTTGTCGTTTTGCTCTTCAGCTTCCTCTAGGTCATGAACGGTCATTCCGTCATCGCCTTCGAGGCAAGCCCCTTCCACTCTCCGAGATATTTTTGAAGTTCAATCTGATTATTGTGTTTCGGTTTTTTCACACTGAAGATGAGTAACGTTTGTAGCTGATCACGATGTGGGAAACTGTTACCCGCATACCTCTGATCTTTGGTAGAGAAAAAAAAAAAGGTTTCAAAATGTTGTTCACAAATGTCATAACGTTGGAGAGCCCTGTCACAAAAACAATAGGTAGTCGCCTCCCACAGAGGGATGAACCTTTTGTCGTTTTGTGTGAGCACCCTCGGGGTCACTAACAATTTTCACGTTGGTCACCACAGAGGACAGCCATTTTCCTTCTCCAAAGTTTATTTCAGTAAAATTTTAATAAAGCATAATTTGAACATTTTGAGTTAAGTTTTGCTTAGGAAAAATATTGAATTTCATAATGATAAACTTTCTTAAATACTTGTTTACTGTAAACCTTCATTTGCGTGTATTATTTTGTTTCTGTTTATATTCATTGTATATTATCTTTTCATTATTTAGTTGTTTATATATTGATTCTGTATAGAGATTTTGTGATGGTGCAGGAGAGTCAGAGGAACGGTATAACTTGATAGTTTTAAATTTTGATGTGATGGTGTGGAATTACTTATGATGAGTTACAGACCAAGCTTCTGACTCTGTAACCCTGATGTCTCCAATTCTGACACACTAGAAAGACAGTTCTGACTCTTCTACACTAAATTTATTCGTTTAATGTTACAATTTCTTGTAAAAAATTTTGATAATCATATATTTGTACTATTATAAGTTGTGAAAATGTCACCCATCAGCGAGACGATTTTCTCTTTTTTCGGGGGGGATCTGTAATATATCAAAATTATTTAACTTTAATATTTCTTCAAAAGCCTAATCTCTCCAATTTCAATTCTTCTAAATCTCTTTCCCAGCCTCTAAATGGTTTGGTCAACGAAGTATTTTCCACTTAACATTCCTTTCTGTCATAAAACTGTAAACTTTCTGTCTATACAGCAATTTCCCAGGTGTTGGCGGAACATGTGTTCGTGTTTTGCTGATATTGCATTTAATTCGCTTAGTAAGTTGTTTTTGTTGTGGGAAAATTCTTGTTGTCAGCGTTCTTGGGTGTACTTGTGTGAGAGCAGAGTGAACTCTGTGGCTTTTGATTTGTAGTGTCCAGAAGGACAGATGTCCGTGTTGCCGCTCTGAAATAAAGTTTTAAATTAGACTTCTGAGTTCTCTTGAATATGAGACCCGACTGCATCTTTGTACTTTATGAATGCTAGCTGTTGAACTTTCTCCTTGTGAAGGAGTTTTATAAAAAATGGATTACATATATATATATGTCTATTTATATATTTGTTTATATATTTCAGTATAAAATACTTAAAGTTCGTTAAAAAATGAAATAATTTTTGATCTATTGATTTAACTGAATAACTAAACTCCCAAAACGCCCGCTCCCGGTACAATTTTGCTGCGAGATGTAC
>CM063511.1:6056545-6059045 GCA_032207245.1 Pardosa pseudoannulata
CAGTAGTAAACAGATGTGTCGACACTCGTGAGTTGAATTGTTGTTTTGATACTTTTGTTGATTGTGTTTTGGGATTACGGGTTTGATTTGAAGGACTGCTCTGATGATTACGAACTTGACGATTCTAGATATCTGTGTTTTTTATGTTTTATTATAGTATTCACTTTTTATATTTAGCCAATTTGCAATTCATCGTTTTTGAGTTTTGGGATTACGGGTTTGATTTGAAGGACTGCTCTGATGATTACGAACTTGACGATTCTAGATATCTGTGTTTTTTATATTTTATTATAGTATTCACTTTTTATATTTAGCCAATTTGCAATTCATCGTTTTTGAGTTTTGCTTTTTACTAATTGCAGTGAATCTAAAAAATTATTTGATTTAAAGTGTTCAAGTATTTTATATTTTTACATTTTTCTATTCGTAGTTTCTCATAATAACTATAAATGTGTTTTTTATTCTTTGAATTCATGTGTTATTTCAAAAATAGTAAGTGAATGTTTACAATACAAGGAATATCTAATTTGATTAATTAGGAGAATTTTCATAGAATAGGTAATGTTTTCATTTTAAGTATGAAAATTTGATTGAAATTTAAGAGATAATGCAGTTTTTACGTCTAAATTCCTAATGTGAATTAAATACAGGATAGTTAAAACTTACAAATGAACAATGTTTCGAAGAGTAGTTCAGTTTGATTTTCAGTGTGGAATTAATTTTTTCTAATATTTAACTCCGGAGAGACCCTCTGCAAAGTCAAGGGATAGCTTAGGCGAGTCCTTTGTCGTTTTGCTCTTCAGCTTCCTCTAGGTCATGAACGGTCATTCCGTCATCGCCTTCGAGGCAAGCCCCTTCCACTCTCCGAGATATTTTTGAAGTTCAATCTGATTATTGTGTTTCGGGTTTTTTCACACTGAAGATGAGTAACGTTTGTAGCTGATCACGATGTGGGAAACTGTTACCCGCATACCTCTGATCTTTGGTAGAGAAAAAAAAAAAGGTTTCAAAATGTTGTTCACAAATGTCATAACGTTGGAGAGCCCTGTCACAAAAACAATAGGTAGTCGCCTCTCACAGAGGGATGAACCTTTTGTCGTTTTGTGTGAGCACCCTCGGGGTCACTAACAATTTTTCACGTTGGTCACCACAGAGGACAGCCATTTTCCTTCTCCAAAGTTTATTTCAGTAAAATTTTAATAAAGCATAATTTGAACATTTTGAGTTAAGTTTTGCTTAGGAAAAATATTGAATTTCATAATGATAAACTTTCTTAAATACTTGTTTACTGTAAACCTTCATTTGAGTGTGTTATTTTGTTTTTGTTTATATTCATTGTATATTATCTTTTCATTATTTAGTTGTTTATATATTGATTCTGTATAGAGATTTTGTGATGGTGCAGGAGAGTCAGAGGAACGGTATAACTTGATAGTTTTAAATTTTGATGTGATGGTGTGGAATTACTTATGATGAGTTACAGACCAAGCTTCTGACTCTGTAACCCTGATGTCTCCAATTCTGACACACTAGAAAGACAGTTCTGACTCTTCTACACTAAATTTATTCGTTTAATGTTACAATTTCTTGTAAAAAATTTTGATAATCATATATTTGTACTATTATAAGTTGTGAAAATGTCACCCATCAGCGAGACGATTTTCTCTTTTTTCGGGGGGGATCTGTAATATATCAAAATTTGTTTAACTTTAATATTTCTTCAAAAGTCTAATCTCTCCAATTTCAATTCTTCTAAATCTCTTTCCCAGCCTCTAAATGGTTTGGTCAATGAAGTATTTTCCACTTAACATTCCTTTCTGTCATAAAACTGTAAACTTTCTGTCTATACAGCAATTTCCAGGTGTTGGCGGAACATGTGTTCGTGTTTTGCTGATATTGCATTTAATTCGCTTAGTAAGTTGTTTTTGTTGTGGGAAAATTCTTGTTGTCAGCGTTCTTGGGTGTACTTGTGTGTGAGAGCAGAGTGAACTCTGTGGCTTTTGATTGTAATTTGTCAAGAAGGACAGATGTCCGTGTTGCCGCTCTGAAATAAAGTTTTAAATTAGACTTCTGAGTTCTCTTGAATATGAGACCCGACTGCATCTTTGTACTTTATGAATGCTAGCTGTTGAACTTTCTCCTTGTGAAGGAGTTTTATAAAAAATGGATTACATATATATATATGTCTATTTATATATTTGTTTATATATTTCAGTATAAAATACTTAAAGTTCGTTAAAAAATGAAATAATTTTTGATCTATTGATTTAACTGAATAACTAAATTAACTCCCAAAACGCCCGCTCCCGGTACAATTTCGCTGCGAGATGTACCCGCACACAATGTGTTAAATAACCAAATTTTTTATGAATAGATAAAAAAATCTCATGTATACTAATGAAATATATATTGTAGTTTCAATCTTATCTATATAGATAGAACAAATACATTTTTCAGCTAGCTGATAATATGTTTTTCTCCACGATACTAATTTATTGAG
>CM063511.1:6064045-6121545 GCA_032207245.1 Pardosa pseudoannulata
AATACTTAGAACCATGAAATATGTAGAAAAGAAATGTTTTTCTTTTTTCTTCTTAACACTACGTGTGCGGGCAACGTATTTTTACGTTTTTGGCAGTTTGTGACTGAAGCGCGGGTCACGTAAAAATACGTATTTAGTAGAATTGTGGTGGATACTCGCTCACCACCTCAAACCTACTAAATACGTATAATTATATGCTTGTGTGACATTATAGGCGTGTTGTTTGCGTTGCTATGCAACACTTTGCATTTTTTCTTTCCACAATTTAGGATTGTCCAGTGACTCGGTCTTTTGTTGCGTTATTTCGTCTTCCATCGAATTTCTATCTCCAGAACGTACAAGTCGTGTTTTGACCATTGGAAGCTTGGTTTTTTATTGTTGAATACAAAATTGGTAAAATGAGCCGTCGTGACAAAGAGAGTGAGGAAGAAATAGGCGCCGACAGATGATCGGACTTTCATTTCAAAAATCGTTTATTTTTGGTATTTCATAAAAATATTGGTTTTTTTTTATAAATAATCATACAGTATATATTAAAGTGTAAAATAAAAAAAGTTTCATTCCTAAAAACAAAGTAGTTTTCGATTGACTGCAATTTTTCTGAATAATTAAACTTTCGCGCGATTCAGAAAAAAATGCCCGATGCAAGCGTACAGTATATATTAAAGTGTAAAATAAAAAAAGTTTCATTCCTAAAAACAAAGTAGTTTTCGATTGACTGCGATTTTTCTGAATAATTAAACTTTCGCGCGATTCAGAAAAAAATGCCCGATGCAAGCTTAAATTGACGGTGAAGTATACCCACATGTCAAGTGTTAAAAAATATTCATCTAAAACTGTCTTATAACTTTCATTACTTTGAATTACAATATGGAAACATACGGTTGTTTGAACAGAAAAATATACCTGTAATAAATAATACATAGTTTGAGTACCTCTATGGTTGCTTAGTGTCATATAACGTACCTGGATATTAACTGGGTAATAATGTGTATAGAAAAAATTTCTTTATAGACAGAAAAATATTGAATATCTGGAAACAGAATAAAAATTACATCAGTAAGAGAGTTATGGGAGATTTTAAAATGGACTGCATTTAAAAATAAAAAAAATGAGAGTAAAAAGATACTTAGATCGAAGAAATGGAACTTTAGTCCATCTTCCTTAAAAAACCTTATCCATTTTTATACAGCTCCAAGACATTTCTTTTTTATGGCTTACATATTAAGTTTTTCGGAACATACCCTAGAGTAGTTTTTTGTAGAATACTATTTAAATGATGTACTTTTCCCTCTTTTATAAGCGGAAATATATTTTAATACTGTTGTGGAAGAAAAATTTTAAAATATTCATCAAATAAATAAATAAATAAATAAAATATAATAAAAAAAATAAAAATAAATTTTTTAATAGTAAGTTATTTTAATAGTTAATAAGAAAATAGTTTAAAATTAAGTCATTACGTAAACGTAAAATATAAATAACGTATAAATATTTCCAAAATATGCATACATACACCCTGATATGAGTTTATATGAGAACGACTATGTTTACCCAGATTCGCATTAGTATGTGAAAAGAAAAGAGCATTTCATTTCAGTTCTTGGTTTAGTTATTGATACACAAATTGAAGTTTAATGAAGTTTGTGTAAACATTTTACATCCTCTAACTAATAGTATTATATAAGGGCTAGTTTATATTTTCTAAAGCATTCCTGGAAATAATTTATTTAAAAGTATTCGTGAAATTTATAACCTTTTCTTGAACAGTAAATTATTTTCAGTAATAATAGCAATAATAATGTATTTAATATATATTAATATTCGAATTTTTTAGAGACTCTATGAATACTGACGAAAAATATAATTTATCTGCGTTATAAAAATTACTATCAATGAAAAATTCACGAGAATAATATCCACTCTAATGTAATGCCAATCTAATGAAAAATATTTAAATATTTAATTTACAGACTTATATATATAAATATATACATGTGTATATACATATACATATATATGTATAAATATGTATATACATATGTATAAACATATATATACATATGTATAAACATAACATATATATACATATGTATAAACATATATTAATATACATAATATATAACATATACAATATATACAAAATATACATATACAGATATACATATACATATACACATATACATATACACATATAGATATACACACATACATATACATACACACACACATATAAATATATATTGTAATTCTTCAATACTCAATATAATTAATAATGCAATGGTATAATTATATGCCTTTTGGGTATAATAATTTACTCTCGTCACTGAAATAACAAAAGATATCTTTTAATGTTATAAGCCGGCTAATTAGTTACATTGTTCCAAATTTATTGTTATCTCTAATGAATTTCGAACTGCAAGTATTTTTATAATTCCGGCTTTGAAGGACAGAAAAATGTTTTTCAAACTACGTAACTTTATGCATTGATACTAAGCACGGTGAATAGAGCTTTTGTAAAGAGTTTATAATATTTTAAACCACAAAGACAGCAGACACAATTGCTTAAATTTAATTAATATGAGTTCTTTTCAATGCGATGCCGTCAGCGAAATGTTAATATTTTATATAATCTTTCATTAATTATCCGGATGTAACTGTAAGGTATTTTCCTCAAAATAGATGTTATTATTAAAATATAATTAATACTCTTGAATTTCTGAATATATATTTATTGAAAGGCTGTAATATCTTATACATTAATTAAAATCATAATTAAGAATTAAATTTTTGCAACTGTGTTAGAAAAATTGTTAGTTAATTTATGAAAATATCTCTCTGTTATTTTGATAATCCATTGAAAGTCGAAATGTAATTACTTTGGCTTTTCCCCTAATTAGAACAATTTCAATACATCACGTTACCTTGAAGGAAAAGTCTTTCCAATTTCATAATGGAATTTTATTAATTTGTATTTTGTATTTAGTTGCTTTCCAAATAACATTGCGTTTCTACACATACAGACGCAGCATTCAAAAATAAACTTTTACATGTTTAAATATCAATGTGTTTTGCTATGTCATTTTTCATTGACATTTAAAAACTTGTCTTTAACTCATTAATGTCTAACACCTCTTTATAAGGACAGCGAAAAATAGCTTATAGAATTTTTATGTTTTCATGGTACTAGTCTTAGAAAAAATTGTAGACATTCAACAATTGATCAATTTTTTTAATTATGTATACAATTGTTATATTTTAAAGGATAATATACAGTACATAAATAGCAGGTGTGTATTTTCATTTTCTTTTGAAATTTAGTACAGGGGAATTAAAGGGGGTAAACTGATCTAATTTTGTATATCGTTTATTGTTATCAATCGGTTATTGTTATCGAAATCACGGTGTCTCAAACTGATCACATTAAGCGAAGTCCAAAAAACCACTAGTGAAATGTTGCTGGTATTGTAGGACCACAGAAATCTATGGTTGAAATCCCCATAAATGTATGTGCAACACATACTCCTATCTTTTACAAATTCACAGGAAGAAATATTTTGGGGTCATACCAAGAAATTTAACTGGCAATTTGCGAAATACCAAGTCGTCTGGTCCACTAAGACCTATGAACCTGTGGGCAGTGCCAAATCTTACTAGAGAAAGAGGTTGGTGAGTATGTAAATAAATTCAGTGCATTTTATGCAATTCACAATAAGCGGTGATGACAACATCAGATGTAAGTCACGCAAATGACATCGCACAAAATTATTTGTGCTCCGAGAATGCAATTATCATATATGTCGCCAATAAACTTTTAAAAGAGTTTGCATAAAACAGATTCACGAAGTACACAAGAATGCCATTTATAATTTACAATGTAAAACTTTCATATATCTCCTTTCTAATCATGTATTATGTATCTTTACTTGTATATATATGTAATATTAAAATCACTTTACATATTTTAATATTAATTTAATAACTTTTGTTCATAAAGTACGTTGGGGGTTTGAGCGGCCATTCTGATTTTTCCCTCCAGACACACTATAGACTTCATTCAGCCTCTGTCTGTACTCCTTTAGCCAATAGTGAGCGCGTTCTCTTTAAACATGGGTACTATTTTTATCACGTGATCCATTGTGCTTAGGAATTATTCGTAGTCTTTTTACCTGAGAAATCCCTAATTGAAAAGTGTGTGTGTGTGCAGGAATACATTGTCTGTGTGCACGATGTTGTGAAGTGCTTGTCTGTTGTATGGATTTTCATGTATCTCACCAGAAATAAAATGTGTTGTTCTTTTGGATGAGTCTCGATCATATTACACACACACACACACACACACATATATATATATATATATATATATATATATATATATATATATATATATATATATATATATATATATATGTCAGGTCTAAAAAAGGGGTAGATGAAAATTACGTGAGTTAAAAGAGATTTTAACAAGGGAACTCTTTTATAATAATAAAATAAATGAAAAAGACCAAAGCTCGCGTGAGCTTTTGGGATCATCCGGTTAGGCGGAAGCATTTTTGAACTATTTGATGAGCTTGCAAACATATAAGTTTCAGTTAGCACATGAGCATGGAACTGTGAACACACTCTACAAGTGTCTCCGCCACTAACAATGAAAATGGCGCAAGTTGCTTTCAAATAGAACTATGATTTAATAAGCTTACTATTATCAAGAAAGACTGTTCCCCATTCGCCTTAACTCTGGACCATTTCATATATATATATATATATATATATATATATATGTGTGTGTGTGTGTGTGTGTGTGTGTGTGTAATGTAATCGTCCAGGGACCAACTGGCCCCGAACTTTACATTTAAAAACTCATTTTAAAATTGCCCCTATTATTTTCCTCAGCCCGGGCATGCTGGGCTGCCAAGTGTCCCGCTAATCGTCCGTTAGAAAGAAGCACATCATTTGTCGTGGCCGAACTTAACTTTTATTTCATCCTATAAAATTGCACAGAATCCAGAGACGTCTGAACCCGACGGAGTCAGAACGCTCTATATCAGTAATAGTAATGCCAACCTTCTGCGAGAGACGGCTAAAACCCGTGTGTGGGAAAATGCTGAGGCAAGTGTTTTAATTGCTTATAGAAAGTAACCTTTGACTCGAGCCATCTGCAAAGTGTGGCGTGTCAGAGGAGCATTACTGCTGATCGTTACAAATTTTCATGGGAAAGTTATAACTTCCTCATTAAAATGCCAGCTATATCATTTTCTGTTTTGGGAATCATAGAAAGAATTTCGGGGTTCGGCTGAAGGAATGAAAACATCCTCGTTTAAATTGGATGGCTGGGAAATATGGTTAATATAAAGAGAAGAAATTAAGATCTAGAATAATGAATGGGAAAAAGGGATAATTTTGGAATACGCTTTAGGGCTTAGATATTGATATTATTACACACATATATATATATATATATATATATATATATATATATATATATATATATATATATATATATGAAAATAGGTCATTTTTACAAGGGATGATTCAGTTTGAATAACCATGTATTTTGGATATTATAAGAATATTGCTACTAAATTTATTGCCAGGATGTGTAGGGAACGAAATTCTAACGAAGTAAGAAGAATTTATCTATTTATCCATGACTAATAATAAGACAAAATATTCCAAAAATTTAATAAAATATAAATAAAAAGCAGACATATAGTGGCCAAAATCACGTATCACAGCGATTGAATACAAACCATTCCGGTATTTGTATCGTGAGAAACAATACAATGCCGCATTCTCATTTATCTGTAGAAAATATTTTGCATTTAAGGCTTATGCAAAGCAGATACATAAAGTTAAATGCTAAAATATTTTAATAGTTAAGGTAATAAGAGCATTCCAAATTTAGGTAATGAGAGAAGGGTAAATTATGTTATTCCTATTACTCGCAAGACGTGAAATAATAATGGAATCAAATTACGATGAAACCTATAGAACTAAATATATTTAATTCAGTCAAATATAAGCAATAATTAGGTTAGGACAAAATTGAAATAATTCATTTATAACAAAAATCAATTATATGCTGAACCACAATAAATTTGTAATTACGGTAATTATATAAATAGTACAGTCCATAAATATGTAATGCAATTAAGATGTATAAATATCTATTGAGAGTATTGTGAGACATAGTCATTATATAATTAATTAAATAAAGCATAAAGATATTTTCGATTATATATACAGATGGTTATTAAAATAAAAGCAGCAACAGCAAATAAAAGTGATCTAAATGATTGCTGTCGTAGGCATTAAAATATAATCTTAAATATTGTTATTATAAATATAAAAATATGTATATCATGGTAGAATGAAGTACCTTTAAAAGAGTTTTATACGTTTTTGGATTTTTGTCAAATATGTAAAATGTCAGACTTTCAAAAGCCTGACTAGTTGCAGCAACTGCGATCAAAACATCCCTAATTTTATGCGTATTAGGTAGGTACAGGGTATAAAGTCATGACAGTGTACATACAGCGTTACAAGACATAGAAAAATAGTATACGGCAGAGGGTCAAACAGACCGAATGAAGTGGACTGTAATATCTAAAAAGAAAACAACTGCCTCCAAAGCGATCTCAGAGGTCAATGAGCGCCTGGATTCTTCAGACATACTATTACAGCTCTCGGGTCTGACTTTGGGCCAAGTTAAGTCATACTGTTAATGCATGGTAATGAATATGATAAATTGCACGATATTGAGGCTTAAAAAAGTCTAAGATAATAAAAAGAGAGATATAAAAATAAGAAAACTGTTCACGATTCGGTATAAGAAAAAACATAAGTTAGGTTTACATAAGAACACATATTAAAAAATACACAATTAGGTAACAAAAAAAATTTTTAAATAACTAACTTAACTGACAAATCTGTGTAACAGACTGACAGTAGAAAGTCATCATCATTTTTTTTTTTTTCTTTTTTTTTTTTTTTTTTTTTTTTTTTTTCACACGGAAAGGTACAAGTGGAAATGGAGGAGCGAGAAGCAAGTAGATATAGTCAATGAAACATGAGGATCCAGCTGGGAGTAGATTGATTGGCTCTAAAAGGGCCAATAGAATTTCAGCATAGAGTGGGGAGAAGGATAGAAAAAAACTTAAGAGATTGAGCTAATAAGGAGAAAAGAGATTGGCTGCTGAGAGCCAATAGAATTTATTCAAAGCTCCTGTCCAAGACAGCTAAGGGACGCTTAGCATTTGCAGGGTCCGTATGGTCATATTGGCTAAGTCCAGTAAATGATCAATGCTAATGTTAGAGTAAAAATTAAGAGCAAGAATTTTGAGAAAATTTGGAAGAGAAGGGAGATTAATCAGAATATCGCAATTGCGGTAGTCACGGAGAATTAGTAATTGCCTAATGATGATATTTTGGGCTGCAGATAAAGACTTAATATGGGACTTAGCTGCGTATGACATGCGGGACTCGCATAAGTTAGTAGAGGTCGTAAATAAGTTTATAAATGAGCATTTTATTATTAAAGTTCAATTTACTATTTCGAGCGATTAGGGGAAGAGGGCACGTTTAGCAGCTCGAAATTTATTTTTAATATTGTGTGTATGTTGTTTGAAAGTGAGGTTTTTATCTTGGGTAACTCCTAGGTATTTAACTGTGTTTGACCAGATAGCAGTGTTTCCAATGTAGATTTTAGTGTTGTTAAATGTTCTGTTTTGTTACTAGTGAACATGACAGCTACATTTATCAGTGTTAAGTTTGATTTTCCATTTGGTGAGCCAATTGTTGACAAGTTGAATGTGCTTGTTGATTGCTTAATAGCATACTTAAAGTAATGATTCTTCAGTGTCAATAATTACAGTTAAAAGGTAATTACATAAACATAAATTTACGGTAGAGCAGGAATTCCCAAGCCACTTATCCCATCTGTTACACCACAGGCTATCTACAGTGGAAACATAACCACGTATCCTGTTTAACCCCTTCCAGTATGATTTAATAATGAAAAACTGTGCATGAAATAACCATTTAATTTTATTTAAAAAACTTGTTTCATTTTACAATTCTTACATATTCTTAATTAAAATCTACTTTTTACATAGTGTTAAATAATATCACAAACAATAAAATTAAGAAAATATGAAAGTAAAACATTAATAAGGTATACAGATAATAGTCTTCAAGCTAGTGGTACTTTTCAAAACAAAGCGCAAAGGAATTCTTAATTGTTTACACCGCCAAGTAGTCTCACTTTTAATTTGATTCTTGTAACACACACGGCATTTCTTAGTAGGTTTTCTTTTATTCTGACTCATTCATTTGGCAATGACTTGTACCAAGTAAACAATATGCAATAGTGACTTGTGATTTTCACAAGTGATAAAAGTGTTGCCAAATTCAGTACACTAGAAATTTTAAACTAAATTAATTATCATATTTAACAGTAACTTTAATCGCATGACGAGTGTAGCTCGTCATTGTGCGGTATGGAATAAAAAACTAATGACGAGCTAGACTCGTCATTTTACCGGAAGGGGTTAATAAGTGAAAAACACTTCATATTGACACACATATCATCTTTCATTATTTTCCACGAAAAATAACGGGTACAAATTTGGAGGACACCTGCACAAGCGTATTATCACGATTGTCTCATTTCAAATATTAAGCACAGAGAAAGTAGTTTTAATTTTTTCAGACTGCAGCGCCATCTGTTGTGGAATGTTGTAACTAATTTTAAAATTTATCTGCCTGAAAATTTACAATTGTCCGAAGCATGTGTCCGAGACTGTGAATTTCTATCACTGTCCGTTTAATTTTTATCCCTTTTTCAAATATACCGGTCATTTTTTAAACATCTTGTATATAACAATAAATAAATGCAGTCATAGTCAATATAAAAATAAAATTTTTAATAAATATATATAAAAAATATTTAAATTAAAAATGTTAATATTAATATTAATACGCATTTCCATTCAAAATATAATAATGCTTTTGTTTGAGTAGCTATATATTACAATAACGTAAATATTATAAACATGCAGTATAAAAATAATAACCATAACAATATTATCAATATGGAAAATACAAGCGATATTCGTAAGTCATACAAAATGTGAAATACTATTGCATCTATTCTCTACCGATGCCAATGGGTAGCAATAAACATTCCTATGGGTTTAACCTATAGAATATCAAAGAGAAGGATGCATGAGTAAAATGTCTCCTATTTATGACGAAAGTAATCTATTTTCGAGCTCGATATCAACAGTAATGCATTTTGAAGAACAATATGCGGTCGGTGATGAATGGCCGGCTTTATCACGAAAGCAATTTCTCCTGACAAGATGGCCGTATATACACACGTTAATTTCTTAGCCGTTAATGACCCTTGTTGATAACAAGAATAATTTTTAATACCCATGCTCATGAATCAAGTCCTATTTTATCCCATACCTTGATAGTAAGCCAGTCTGTTAAGGATATTAAAGCAGCACCCGTTTGTAAATTAATGTTTATTTTATACGAAGGTATGAAGAAATTACATGGAATTGTTGACACTCAGTTATTAAAAGTGGTATTTAACATTTTAAACAGTTATTTTATTTCGAGGAGACAAAGTATCTTGATTATAATTTTTTTTAAATATTCAAATTTAAGTGCATTAAATAATCACAAGAGATCTTAAATGTATATTTTTTAAACAATTATGATGTTTAATGTAATTCTTAGCATTCTGAAATTTATAAGAAAAGAATTTTGATGAAAATATAAAACAATTTCATAAAATTAGTCATACACCATAACTTGTTGTTAAAATATTTCTGGTGCGCTATGTATTAGCCACTTCTGTTTAGAATTTTACTGCATATTAAGGACTTTTATAGAATAAAATTGGGTATCAAATTTTTTTGCGTTAAGTAAATTTATATAAAATTCGAACTAATTGGAAGGTTGATTGGGATTCCTTGGCCAAAGGCTTTATCATCCCCTGTTGTGAGGTTATTAAATTTATGATGAGTGTCCAGTGATTAAGATGATAAACAATAAAATAAAAAATGCAGGTCTTTAAGTAACATTAAAATTAAATAGAAAATACTAGGCCCATAAAATTATTAAGTAAATATAATAAAATATAAAAATACTAAGAGAAAGTTTAGGAATAGTTAATAAAAGAAAGTTTAAGGACAGCGATTTTTTTAATTAAGAAAAATACAAGGCAGTAAGAGAAATGTGAATGAAATTAAGATACAAAACATTTGAATAAAGTTAATTTAAGACAAAGAAATAAAATGATAAAATTAAAATTAAAAATTAAGTTCAGCTAAAAATTGATGATGAGAAATTTATATAAAATAAACATTTATACATGTAAAATGCTTTAATGTTTTATTTGTTTGCTGGTATTACACATTCAGTAACTCGACATGTATGTAAATATTTCCTACTAGAATACTCAGTTTAAAAAAATAAACAATATTCTAAAATTTGACACAGATAAAGAACAATGTAATGCTTTTAATATTAATACAAATAAAGAACAAAACATCAAACTTTAAAATAAAAATTATACAAATTTTAAAACGTGAATGGACCAAAAAAGTGCATTTAAGTGGAGCAAAATAATCACTTGAGTGTAAAAATTATAAATATATTATGTAAAAATTTTATTATATTATGAAATGTGAGCATGGCATAAATTTTTTGTACATGAAAACCATTTTGGATTTCTGATCAAATCTATCATTTAATAGTCACTTGTACCCTTCAATGAATGTTTGAATAAGAATACAATTTGTATTCTTATGATGAATGTAAATAACGTTATTTCACATGAAATATGAATCGTCTGATATAAATCATAGAATGATGAGTTTTTAATTAGATAAAATCCCAATACTTTTACTAAATACTTCAACGATATTTTTTGAAAATGTTCTCAATACACATAATATTAGCTGTACAATCATTTTTTCCTCTTACCATCAATGTTTAGATATGTCGAAAATTTGCATCTATTTATTAAATGTTAAGAATAATTTATGTAAGATAATTATTACAGATTATACAATGATGCAGGAATATTTAAATTAAAAGGATTAGGTTCAGAATACATTTCTGGGCATGTAGGATAAAATGGCTGTATAATTTATGCTAATCAGTTAGTCAACTATACGTAAAAATGTTGCAAATCTATATCTAAAATTACAATTTTGGGCGCCCAGCCAAATACCCCAAAGTCTTTTTTTTTAATATTTTTTGTTCGCCTCTCAATTTAAGTAAATAAATTCAGAATGATGCAGGAATATTTAAATTAAAAGGATTAGGTTCAGAATACATTTCTGGGCATGTAGGATAAAATGGCTGTATAATTTATGCTAATCAGTTAGTCAACTATACGTAAAAATGTTGCAAATCTATATCTAAAATTACAATTTTGGGCGCCCAGCCAAATAGCCCAAAGTCTTTTTTTTAATATTTTTTGTTCGCCTCTCAATTTAAGTAAATAAATTCAGAATGATGCAGGAATATTTAAATTAAAAGGATTAGGTTCAGAATACATTTCTGGGCATGTAGGATAAAATGGCTGTATAATTTATGCTAATCAGTTAGTCAACTATACGTAAAAATGTTGCAAATCTATATCTAAAATTACAATTTTGGGCGCCCAGCCAAATAGCCCAAAGTCTTTTTTTTAATATTTTTTGTTCGCCTCTCAATTTAAGTAAATAAATTCAGAATGGAATAGAATAGCAATGAAATATTTGAAAATTTCTAATAACAAGTAGTGTTTCTCAAGGTGTTGTATAACCCTCAGAGAAAAACACCTGCTAACATCGGATGTTTACAATGACTCCTCTGTTCATAGCTATCAACATTACACGCGGCTATTAGCAGTCACGCCTCTAAGGGCGGAAGGAAATTTTCTCAGATGGCTTCGGCCATCGAAAGCTATTGTAGGAACGAAAGAGTTAAAGTTTATACATAGCAAATTTCGTTCAGATGTGAATTAAATCCATATTTCATTGAGTAAGAGAGTTTAGCAAATTTGAAGTAGATAAAAAAAGTACTGGTACACAGAAGACAAAAAAAAATTGTTACATTGATTATATCAAGATTACAAAATAAAAAAATAGGTAATATAATTAAGTATATTTTCGTTTAGATACAGAATTAAATCCATATTTTTTCTTCAGCAGTAGAATAAGATAAATTTAATATATTTAAATTTACTATCTACTTGTTCTCTATTCTAAAATACTTGGAACCATTCCAAGAAGCGAGTTTAGAAACTCTACGGAACATAATCGTAGCCAAAAATAAAAATATTGTATTATTATACAATAAACACAATAAGAATTATTAAATATAATTAAGTATAATTCTGTTTAGATAGAGAATTAAATCTTTATTTTCATTGAGTAAGAACATTAAATTGGTTTTATGAACTGAAATTATCAACAAAAATAGTTTTCTATTTTAAAATATCTTGGAACAATTCCAAGAAATGAGTTTACATATTGTTTGAAACAGAACAGTAACCAGAAAAATGTTATAGGATTATAATACTTGAAAAATAAAACAGAGTAAAAGTTAAGTCACGCCCACTGAAGTGCAACGCCTCAATACTGTCACCCATAGACTAAACCGAAAAAGACAACCAACTTCGGCCTAGATTTGCGCGCCCTCGGTGTCAGACCATCTGAACTAATTGGCGCTTTGGCAGTGGTCTGGGACCTTGGCGATGGTCTGCTGCTATGTAGTCTGTGATCTTACATTGAATGCCCTAATCCGTTGGCGATTCTAAACGGTTACCAGAAATCTTTCCCTGTTGTCGTTTTGGACTTGGAAAATTTTGAGACTGAAAGCGATTGTGCTTTGTACATTAATAAAATCAACCGAAAGTAAGGATTTGAATTACTTATATTAACACTTTATTGTGAATGTTATTTACATGTTAACTATTAACTGACCTTTTTTTATTTTCCAGCATTTTTGTTTTAAAAAGCTGAAGAATTTCATTTCTTTTTGTTTGCGAATGTTCTAACGGATATTTTAAAATTACTTTTTCTGCTACATTTTACTACTGTATTTGCATGCTTTGCTAATAAGTACCCTTTTTTTATAGCATTTTTGTTTGAAAAATAATTCCTATAAATATTAATTAAGACCTTCGGCCAATATTTAAATCCAGTCAACCGAATTTAACGGTTTGAATTATTACCACTTTATTGCGAATATTATTTACATGGTTTGCAAAAAACTGGTATTCCTTTTTAATTTTCTAGTCTTTTATTTGAAAAATCAACAAAATTTCATTACTTTTGTTAGCAAATGTTCTAACGGATATTTTAAAATTTCTTAAAATTATACATTTTGTTGTTATTTTTTGTATCTGTGTTTTGCTAATAACTGATTTTTTTCATAACATTTTTGTTTGTAAATATTAGAAAAATTTTATTAATTTCTGTTTATCGGATGTATATCTGTCAAACGTACATTTTAATTTGAGTTTTTATATTTTATTATTCTTACCGCTAATTTATTTAAATTTAAATGATTTGTTTTCTTTTAGCTGTTTTATGAAGTAGTTTATTAGGGTTGTAATACAGGGGAAAGGGGTTTATAAACTTTTTTATGCTCTTTCTATTTGTTTCTTTTAATATTTTCAGCTGTTGGATCTGTGTTATTTGGATTAAATTATATAGAAGAAATGTATGATCTTTAAATCTTCAGAGGTAAGCAGTTTAAAATTCACATTTAATAAATTTTTATACCAAGCTAAAACTTAAAAAATTCTATGGCATTTTTATAAAAAAAATTTTACACTTAAAATTATTTCTGTGTAATATGTGGCATAAAATATTTATAATAAAGTAGATTTTTTTAATGTGAATGATTTATGTACAAAGTGCTATTGGCAATTCCATTCTCTGCAAGTATTTAAATTAAGTGTTTTTCATCTATATCAGCCCAGTTATTTTCAAATATAAATTTTTAAAGTATACATTTTTTTCTGTTATATTAATCTTGCCCTTTATATACATTCAAACATACCTTTCACAGAAAACGGATGAATCATATTTGCTATAATTCACCTGGATAATATAAATAAATCACCTGACCAGTAAAATAATTTATTTATGGTTAAAATACTTATTTATGTAATTTATTTTATGGTCCTTAGCTTCAGAGACATTGAGTTAGTTTATTTTTTACTCTGTGCAAGTTAATATTCAGAATCAGTATTTCATCATCCATGTATGTGACTAATGTTAAAGTTAACCAGCCGTAATACATTGTTTCTAAAAATTGATGCATTATTTTGTACTCTCTGACACCAATTTTGGTAAATAACAAATAATATACACTAATTCTAAAATTGGGGTTTTATCGTGAGAACTTGCTCACCAATGGAAAATAATTTTTATTCTACAATATTCTTTAATGGCAAGCTAAAATATTTTTAGATCAGTTTTATTTCAGTAATTAGTAAAAGTCTTTAGTTTCATTACTGTATACCAATATAATTAACTTCGTACATGTATGTATGTATATAATTATTTATATATATACATACATATATATTGTAACATTATTTTTTTAAACATTGAATGACTAAAAATAATTGCCTTAATATTTCAGTTGTTTATCATGTATGTGTAGTAACATATTCAAGTATAAGTTGTGAAACTTTAAAAAAGTTTGGTGTAATTAAATTCTTTTCTTGTACAATGCAATATCAACAAAAATCTCATTATAATACCTAGGTGTCAAAAGAATAGATTCGAAGTGAAATTGGAAGCTGTAGATACTAAATGCTGGAAAGAGTACATACTTAGGCAGCTAAGGCCTGCAAAGGGCTGTTGTGATCATAAAGAACAATGAAATGGAAAATCATGAAGGTAAATATAAATGTATTTCTGCTTTATAACTTAGTAAATATTTTTTATTCAAGATCAGTAGTTAATTAAGTTTTTATGATTAATAGTATGTAATAACTGAATTAAAGTATTGTATTAATTAAATCATTTTATTTGTGGGAATATAATTTAATGGAATAACAAATACAAGGAAAGAAAATTTATGAAACCAATTATTCAGCAGGACAACAATCATCTATAATTTCAAACTGAATTTGTAGTCATACTTGAATGAAATTTCTTAAACTTGAATGGGAATTAATGAAGTGTATAAGTATATGTTTTAATACATAACTTGATATGTTGTATATTTCTAGATTAATTAGCAATATAAAGAGAAAAATCTGTGGACTTTTCTTTCTCAATGTACTTTTAATTTTTCAAGTTATTAATGAAATTAGTTTAAATTTGGCTTGTATGTTGAGGAGCATAAATTAAATATACTTCAATATTTACGAGGCAAATTTAAACAAATTCAATATTAAAAACTTACAGCATAATTTAAAAGATATTTTTCAAGTAAAATGAAATTATATACAGCATTACTGATCTTTTTTATAGTATATTTATGTATGCAAGCAAACCTATGAATGTAAGATGTATATATGTATGTATTTTGTATGTGTGTATGTAATGAAATCACTTTTTTTTTATGAAATTGATTGTTCACTGTACTTTAGATTAAGACTTTTGAACCCTCCATGCAAATAAATTCTGGCTCTATCACTGGTATCAGTAAAATAAGAAACCATTTTAAAGAATTTATTTGTCAGCTAAGAATAGCCTACCTCAGTTTTACTCTAGTTCATGGATGTGCTTTAGACTTTTAAACTAATTAGCATTTAAAGTTCCTTTTACTCTATGATTTAATAGAAGCATTGAGGATTAATGATTCATTTATCAAGGAGTCATTAATCCTCTTATGTCTATTGAAAAACTAGATAGCAATTATATTTATACATGTAATAAAAACTCTGTTAGTAATATTTCATCTCTAAAAAATTATTAAACTTGAATTTATATGCATAAAAAGGGGGTAAATAATAAAGCATAAAGTTTTTGTGCAATTTATCTAATCCAGAATTGGAGATGAAATAATTTTAATGAAATTTTTGTGTTAATACTGCAATTTTATATTTATTAAAATTTATATCTGTATTTTCTTTGTTTTAGATTCAGTAGAAAGAATGAAGAGAACTTATGAAATTTTGTGGATATAATAATCAATTTTGTACTTTTTTAAATATTATTATTATTATTGCAATAAAAAAATGTATTCAATTTTTGTTTTCTTAATAAAAAAAAACACCATTTTTTATTTGAATTTTTATATTATCTGATAGCAAATAAAAATAGCAAAATAATGCCATATAGTTATTTTGATGTAAAAGCAGTAAGCTTTTAAACAATACACAGAATATTCTCAGAAATATTTCAATTTATAGAAAAGTGCAATGTTTAAAGATCAATTAAAAGGGTAAATTTCATAATTGATATTCAATCTCTGTACAAATAGTGTCAATATTAGATAAACATAATTAATCAAAGAAATTAGAATACTAAAGAATACACATTTGTGAATTAATTATAAACTGATAAATTTGTATTAAATATATTCTATATAAGCTAACTATATAAAGTATATTAGAGATTTAACACAGAGCTACATAAAAGTATTCTAGAAAAGCAATTATGATTGGTTTTGTTTTTGATAGCTTAATTTCTAAAATAAAAAAAAAAGGTATAAAAGCACCTCCACGCCAAAATTTTTTTTTTCAAATTATTAAGAAAAAGTCGCCAAAAGAGCGATAAACATAATTATCAGGTAACCATGCTTTAGTTCCGATGGTCTGACACCGAGGGCGCTACTTTCTATGCGAGTCCCATGTTACAGAAGCGTATCGCTATTGCCTATGGGAGTTGACTGTCTGAGTGTATCTAGTCTGTGACTGTCACCATTACCAGTAACATCAAAACTGGAGGTGCTTCCTATGAGAAATAAAATATTACGCGTCTCGGACAAATGGTATTAATATATAGTGTTGTTTGTCAATTTTCCATGTGCTACAAAATTTTAGGGATTGCCCTAAACAATTCTGTTCTGTAATAAGAGCACCGTGTGAAAATAAAAGTTATTATTTAGCTGCTTTATTTTCCGCTCGTCGTCATTTTATGCTTACTTTTCGAAATTTCTGGATTATAGGGTTCGGCTCATAGAATCCAGTTGAACTATCGAAGGAAAGCCTTGAAATTTAAAATTATTTAATATAACTAAGTATATTTTTGTTTAGATCTAATCCATATTTTTCCCTATTAGGAGAATTAAATTAATGTTTTGAATTGAAATCCTTTACCTATTTTCTCCTTTAAAAATTTTGGAAATATACCAGGAAACGAGTTTACAAATTTTTCGAAAGAGAGCCCAGTACATGTTATATGATAACACAAGACACAAAAAAATAAAACAATCTAATTTTTTTAATATCATATTAAGGATAATAATAGTTTAAGAATAATATAATAGTTAAAAATAATATAACAGTTAAGAATTTAGTTTCAATATATATATAAATTAAATCCTTATTTTCATAGAGTAATTGCATTAAATTAATTTTATTAATTGAAATTATCAAATTATTTTCTATTACAAAATATTTTGGAACCATTCCAATAAATGAGTTTACAAATTGTTCGAAGTAGAGACGCAATCGGAAAAATGTTTTATGATTGCACAATGCATACCAAAATAAAGCAAACTTATTGTTTTTAATTTAGTCTAGGCCCGAGCTCAAGCACCCATTTCACATATTAATTTTCTCATTCATAGCCAAATCCTATGTATCACAGAACTACAGGTTTAGGCCCAGGAAATTCTGCGCAATCTACATCATGTGATCCTGTAAAAAATATATAAATTTACAAATATAACGAAGTAAGATTTTGTTTAGGTATAGAAACCAATCCATATTATATTTGAGTAATAGAATTAAATTAATTATATGAAGTGAAATTATCTACTTTATTGTTTTCTAATATAAAAAATTTTGGAACCCTTCCAGGAAACGAGTTAACAAATTCTTAGAAACAGAGCCGTTACCAAACTAAAATGGTTGTATAATTATACAATACAGAACAAAATAAAAATTAATTCCATTTATTTCTTACATCTGCTAAATAATTATTTAAAACCAATAAATTTCCTGGATCTGTGGCTTAGTGTCATTAAATATTTATTCTTACAAATATGCGCATATATAATACTTTATACGAATGTAATCCTCGAGTTAAATATCAGTAAACTTAAAAGGAAAGGCGTCCATAAGAACTCTCGTACCTGAAGTTGAATGTTACTTCCTCATAATCTATGGCTTCTATTTTTTGACAATATTGCACATTTATGTGTTACGACTTGGATTTTGGAGAGTAAATCATTTTTATTGGTCATTTGCGAGGCACAATACAGCTACTTTCAGCTTCTTCGTAAAATGAGAAACTACAGAGAGCCATTTGCCGTTTCTTTCTTTTTTTAAACAGAAATAAAAATAAGATTGCGGAAAACAGTGTGTCTTAAAGGAAACTGAATTCACTTCAGAGATGTTTTTGAACGTAAAAAGTATATCAAAAGTATACAATCATCTGAAGAGATAGCAGTAAGAGAATAAAATATCTTTGAGTCCGTTTTATTTCAAATGTGCAGATTTGTTGGTGGTGAATTTACAACCTGTATACTTAATATTTTTCTTTAAACGAATTAATGTGACAAAAGCCTTTCGTAAGTTTACATTTTTTATTTTTATTTTCTTTTTTATATTGCCCAGTTTTACCTCAGAAAACAACAGTGGAAATTGTAACTTCCCTATATGAAATAAATACATAATAAATTATAGTACAAGGAAAGTTTTGTTTATGTGGGATAAATCCATGTTAAATATTTGCACGGTAAAACTACCTGACAAATGGTAACACGAGAGCTTTCTTACTTAATAATAATAAAACTTAATAATAATAAAAAAAATTCTTAGAGCATAATAATTTTATATAATCTATTTACATTATAGTAAGGTTAACGTTCTATTACCATTCTGAAAATGTTTGCTGCAAATTCTCGAAGAAGAACTTGGTGTCCAGTCTTGCTTTTCCAAAGCACTCGCAATGTAGAATCTTTAGGAAAGCAATAAAATCCAATATTTTCATCTTTTTTGAAACGCTACGTACAACAGCTTGTTACCATTTTCAGATAATTGACAAAAATAAAACCCCAATAATAAGAACAATCTGTAGGAAATTCAAATGTTTTGCCAACGAGGAAGTTGAGCAGTAATTTTTTGCTGCACCTGAAGTCATGGGCACATTCTCTATTGAGGACTTTTAAGAAGTTTAATTGGATATCGAATTCTTTTGCGTTAAGTTAATTTATATAAAATAAACATTTATACATGTAAAATGGTTTAATGTTTTATTTGTTTGCTGGTATTACACATTCAGTAACTCCACATGTATGCAAATATTTCAAACAAGCAAGCTCAGTTTAAAAAAAAATAAACAAAATT
Organism: Pardosa pseudoannulata; assembly: GCA_032207245.1. Classification (NCBI taxonomy): domain Eukaryota; kingdom Metazoa; phylum Arthropoda; class Arachnida; order Araneae; family Lycosidae; genus Pardosa; species Pardosa pseudoannulata. The sequence continues at coordinate 6,083,535 of CM063511.1, forward strand.
CTAAAATTTGAGATAGAAAAAAGAACAATGTAATGCTCTTGGAATATTTGATAGTCATTGATAAAGAACAAAATATCAAACTTAAAAATCATACAAATTTTAAAACGTAAATGGATCAAAAAATGTGCATTTAAGTGAAGCTTAACAGTAATTTGAATGTAAAAATTATAAATATATTATGTAAAAATTATTATATTATGAAATGTATGCATGGTATAAATTTTTTTGTACATGAAAACCATTTTGGATTTCTGATCAAATCTGTCATCAATAGTCACTTGTACCCTTCAATGAATGTTTGAATAAGAATACAATTTGTATTCTTATGATGAATGTAAATAACGTTATTTCACATGAAATATGAATCGTCTGATATGAATCATAGAATGATGAGTTTTTAATTAGAAAAAATCAAAATACTTTTTTCTAAATATCAACGATATTTTTTGAAAGTGTTCTCAATACACATAAATTAGCTGTACAATCCTTTTTTCTTTACCATCAATGTTTAGATATGTCGAAAATTTGCATCTATTTATTAAATGTTAAGAATAATTTATGTAAGATAATTATTACAGATTATACAATGATGCAGGAATATTAATTAAAAGGATTAGGTTCAGAATACATTTCTGGGCATAGGATAAAATGGCTGTATAATTTATGCTAATCAGTTAGTCAACTATACGAAAAAATGTTGCAAATCTATATCTAAAATACAATTTTGGCGAGCCAAATACCCCAAAGTCTTTTTTTTTAATATTTTTTGTTCGCCTCTCAATTTAAGTAAATAAATTCAGAATGATGCAGGAATATTTAAATTAAAAGGATTAGGTTCAGAATACATTTCTGGGCATGTAGGATAAAATGGTTGTATAATTTATGCTAATCAGTTAGTCAACTATACGTAAAAATGTTGCAAATCTATATCTAAAATTACAATTTTGGGCGCCCAGCCAAATATCCAAAGTCTTTTTTTTAATATTTTTTGTTCGCCTCTCAATTTAAGTAAATAAATTCAGAATGATGCAGGAATATTTAAATTAAAAGGATTAGGTTCAGAATACATTTCTGGGCATGTAGGATAAAATGGTTGTATAATTTATGCTAATCAGTTAGTCAACTATACGTAAAAATGTTGCAAATCTATATCTAAAATTACAATTTTGGGCGCCCAGCCAAATAGCCCAAAGTCTTTTTTTTTAATATTTTTTGTTCGCCTCTCAATTTAAGTAAATAAATTCAGAATGATGAAGGAATATTTAAATTTAAAGGATTAGGTTCAGAATACATTTCTGGGCATGTAGGATAAAATGGCTGTATAATTTATGCTAATCAGTTAGTCAACTATACGTAAAAATGTTGCAAATCTATATCTAAAATTACAATTTTGGGCGCCCAGCCAAATAGCCCAAAGTCTTTTTTTTTTAATATTTTTTGTTCGCCTCTCAATTTAAGTAAATAAATTCAGAATGATGCAGGAATATTTAAATTAAAAGGATTAGGTTCAGAATACATTTCTGGGCATGTAGGATAAAATGGCTGTATAATTTATGCTAATCAGTTAGTCAACTATACGTAAAAATGTTGCAAATCTATATCTAAAATTACAATTTTGGGCGCCCTGCCAAATAGCCCAAAGTCTTTTTTTTTAATATTTTTTGTTCGCCTCTCAATTTAAGTAAATAAATTCAGAATGGAATAGAATAGCAATGAAATATTGGAAGTTTTCTAATAACAAGTAGTGTTTCTCAAGGTGTTGTATAACCCTCAGAGAAAAACACCTGCTAACATCGGATGTTTACAATGACTCCTCTGTTCATAGCTATCAACATTACACGCGGCTATTAGCAGTCACGCCTCTAAGGGCGGAAGGAAATTTTCTCAGATGGCTTCGGCCATCGAAAGCTATTGTAGGAACGAAAGAGTTAAAGTTTATACATAGCAAATTTCGTTCAGATGTGAATTAAATCCATATTTCATTGAGTAAGAGAGTTTAGCAAATTTGAAGTAGATAAAAAAAGTATTGGTACACAGAAGACAAAAAAAAATTGTTACATTGATTATATCAAGATTACAAAATAAAAAAATAGGTAATATAATTAAGTATATTTTCGTTTAGATACAGAATTAAATCCATATTTTTTTCTTCAGCAGTAGAATAAGATAAATTTAATATATTTAAATTTACTATCTACTTGTTCTCTATTCTAAAATACTTGGAACCATTCCAAGAAGCGAGTTTAGAAACTCTACGGAACATATTCGTAGCCAAAAATAAAAATATTGTATTATTATACAATAAACACAATAAGAATTATTAAATATAATTAAGTATAATTCTGTTTAGATAGAGAATTAAATCTTTATTTTCATTGAGTAAGAACATTAAATTGGTTTTATGAACTGAAATTATCAAAAAAATAGTTTTCTATTTTAAAATATCTTGGAACAATTCCAAGAAATGAGTTTACATATTGTTTGAAACAGAACAGTAACCAGAAAAATGTTATAGGATTATAATACTTGAAAAATAAAACAGAGTAAAAGTTAAGTCACGCCCACTGAAGTGCAACGCTTCAATACTGTCACCATTACCAGTAACATCAAAACTGGAGGGTTCAGGCCGGGGAGTATGCTTCCTATGAGAAATAAAATATTACGCGTCTCGGACAAACGGTATCAATATATAGTGTAGTTTGTCAATTTTCCATGTGCTACAAAATTTGAGGGATTGCCCTAAACAATTCTGTTCTGTAATAAGAGCACCGTGTGAAAATAAAAGTTATTATTTAGCTGCTTTATTTTCCGCTCGTCGTCATTTTATGCTTACTTTTCGAAATTTCTGGATTATAGGGTTCGGCTCATAGAATCCAGTTGAACTATCGAAGGAAAGCCTTGAAATTTAAAATTATTTAATATAACTAAGTATATTTTTGTTTAGATCTAATCCATATTTTTCCCCTATTAGGAGAATTAAATTAATGTTTTGAATTGAAATCCTTTACCTATTTTCTCCTTTAAAAATTTTGGAAATATACCAGGAAACGAGTTTACAAATTTTTCGAAAGAGAGCCCAGTACATGTTATATGATAACACAAGACACAAAAAATAAAACAATCTAATTTTTTTAATATATTTAAGGATAATAATAGTTAAGAATAATATAATAGTTAAAAATAATATAACAGTTAAGAATTTAGTTTCAATATATATATAAATTAAATCCTTATTTTCATAGAGTAATTGCATTAAATTAATTTTATTAATTGAAATTATCAAATTATTTTCTATTACAAAATATTTTGGAACCATTCCAATAAATGAGTTTACAAATTGTTCGAAGTAGAGACGCAATCGGAAAAATGTTTTATGATTGCACAATGCATACCAAAATAAAGCAAACTTATTGTTTTTAATTTAGTCTAGGCCCGAGCTCAAGCACCCATTTCACATATTAATTTTCTCATTCATAGCCAAATCCTATGTATCACAGAACTACAGGTTTAGGCCCAGGAAATTCTGCGCAATCTACATCATGTGATCCTGTAAAAAATATATAAATTTACAAATATAACGAAGTAAGATTTTGTTTAGGTATAGAAACCAATCCATATTATATTTGAGTAATAGAATTAAATTAATTATATGAAGTGAAATTATCTACTTTATTGTTTTCTAATATAAAAAATTTTGGAACCCTTCCAGGAAACGAGTTAACAAATTCTTAGAAACAGAGCCGTTACCAAACTAAAATGGTTGTATAATTATACAATACAGAACAAAATAAAAATTAATTCCATTTATTTCTTACATCTGCTAAATAATTATTTAAAACCAATAAATTTCCTGGATCTGTGGCTTAGTGTCATTAAATATTTATTCTTACAAATATGCGCATATATAATACTTTATACGAATGTAATCCTCGAGTTAAATATCAGTAAACTTAAAAGGAAAGGCGTCCATAAGAACTCTCGTACCTGAAGTTGAATGTTACTTCCTCATAATCTATGGCTTCTATTTTTTGACAATATTGCACATTTATGTGTTACGACTTGGATTTTGGAGAGTAAATCATTTTTATTGGTCATTTGCGAGGCACAATACAGCTACTTTCAGCTTCTTCGTAAAATGAGAAACTACAGAGAGCCATTTGCCGTTTCTTTCTTTTTTTAAACAGAAATAAAAATAAGATTGCGGAAAACAGTGTGTCTTAAAGGAAACTGAATTCACTTCAGAGATGTTTTTGAACGTAAAAAGTATATCAAAAGTATACAATCATCTGAAGAGATAGCAGTAAGAGAATAAAATATCTTTGAGTCCGTTTTATTTCAAATGTGCAGATTTGTTGGTGGTGAATTTACAACCTGTATACTTAATATTTTTCTTTAAACGAATTAATGTGACAAAAGCCTTTCGTAAGTTTACATTTTTTATTTTTATTTTCTTTTTTATATTGCCCAGTTTTACCTCAGAAAACAACAGTGGAAATTGTAACTTCCCTATATGAAATAAATACATAATAAATTATAGTACAAGGAAAGTTTTGTTTATGTGGGATAAATCCATGTTAAATATTTGCACGGTAAAACTACCTGACAAATGGTAACACGAGAGCTTTCTTACTTAATAATAATAAAACTTAATAATAATAAAAAAAATTCTTAGAGCATAATAATTTTATATAATCTATTTACATTATAGTAAGGTTAACGTTCTATTACCATTCTGAAAATGTTTGCTGCAAATTCTCGAAGAAGAACTTGGTGTCCAGTCTTGCTTTTCCAAAGCACTCGCAATGTAGAATCTTTAGGAAAGCAATAAAATCCAATATTTTCATCTTTTTTGAAACGCTACGTACAACAGCTTGTTACCATTTTCAGATAATTGACAAAAATAAAACCCCAATAATAAGAACAATCTGTAGGAAATTCAAATGTTTTGCCAACGAGGAAGTTGAGCAGTAATTTTTTGCTGCACCTGAAGTCATGGGCACATTCTCTATTGAGGACTTTTAAGAAGTTTAATTGGATATCGAATTCTTTTGCGTTAAGTTAATTTATATAAAATAAACATTTATACATGTAAAATGGTTTAATGTTTTATTTGTTTGCTGGTATTACACATTCAGTAACTCCACATGTATGCAAATATTTCAAACAAGCAAGCTCAGTTAAAAAAAAAAAATAAACAAAATTCTAAAATTTGAGATAGAAAAAGAACAATGTAATGCTCTTGGAATATTTGATAGTCATTGATAAAGAACAAAATATCAAACTTAAAAATCATACAAATTTTAAAACGTAAATGGATCTAAAAATGTGCATTTAAGTGAAGCTTAACAGTAATTTGAATGTAAAAATTATAAATATATTATGTAAAAATTTTATTATATTATGAAATGTATGCATGGTATAAATTTTTTGTACATGAAAACCATTTTGGATTTCTGATCAAATCTGTCATTCAATAGTCACTTGTACCCTTCAATGAATGTTTGAATAAGAATACAATTTGTGTATTCTTATAGATATCATAAGAATACAATTTGTATTCTTATGATGAATGTAAATAACGTTATTTCACATGAAATATGAATCGTCTGATATGAATCATAGAATGATGAGTTTTTAATTAGATAAAATCCCAATACTTTTTCTAAATATTTCAACGATATTTTTTGAAAATGTTCTCAATACACATAATATTAGCTGTACAATCATTTTTTCCTCTTACCATCAATGTTTAGATATGTCGAAAATTTGCATCTATTTATTAAATGTTAAGAATAATTTATGTAAGATAATTATTACAGATTATACAATGATGCAGGAATATTTAAATTAAAAGGATTAGGTTCAGAATACATTTCTGGGCATGTAGGATAAAATGGCTGTATAATTTATGCTAATCAGTTAGTCAACTATACGTAAAAATGTTGCAAATCTATATCTAAAATTACAATTTTGGGCGCCCAGCCAAATACCCCAAAGTCTTTTTTTTTAATATTTTTTGTTCGCCTCTCAATTTAAGTAAATAAATTCAGAATGATGCAGGAATATTTAAATTAAAAGGATTAGGTTCAGAATACATTTCTGGGCATGTAGGATAAAATGGCTGTATAATTTATGCTAATCAGTTAGTCAACTATACGTAAAAATGTTGCAAATCTATATCTAAAATTACAATTTTGGGCGCCCAGCCAAATAGCCCAAAGTCTTTTTTTTAATATTTTTTGTTCGCCTCTCAATTTAAGTAAATAAATTCAGAATGATGCAGGAATATTTAAATTAAAAGGATTAGGTTCAGAATACATTTCTGGGCATGTAGGATAAAATGGCTGTATAATTTATGCTAATCAGTTAGTCAACTATACGTAAAAATGTTGCAAATCTATATCTAAAATTACAATTTTTGGCGCCCAGTCAAATATCCCAAAGTCTTTTTTTTTAATATTTTTTGTTCGCCTCTCAATTTAAGTAAATAAATTCAGAATGATGCAGGAATATTTAAATTAAAAGGATTAGGTTCAGAATACATTTCTGGGCATGTAGGATAAAATGGCTGTATAATTTATGCTAATCAGTTAGTCAACTATACGTAAAAATGTTGCAAATCTATATCTAAAATTACAATTTTGGGCGCCCAGCCAAATAGCCCAAAGTCTTTTTTTTAATATTTTTTGTTCGCCTCTCAATTTAAGTAAATAAATTCAGAATGGAATAGAATAGCAATGAAATATTTCAAGTTTTCTAATAACAAGTAGAGTTTCTCAAGGTGTTGTATAACCCTCAGAGAAAAACACCTGCTAACATCGGATGTTTACAATGACTCCTCTGTTCATAGCTATCAACATTACACGCGGCTATTAGCAGTCACGCCTCTAAGGGCGGAAGAAAATTTTCTCAGATGGCTTCGGCCATCGAAAGCTATTGTAGGAACGAAAGAGTTAAAGTTTATACATAGCAAATTTCGTTCAGATGTGAATTAAATCCATATTTCATTGAGTAAGAGAGTTTAGCAAATTTGAAGTAGATAAAAAAGTACTGGTACACAGAAGACAAAAAAAAATTGTTACATTGATTATATCAAGATTACAAAATAAAAAAATAGGTAATATAATTAAGTATATTTTCGTTTAGATACAGAATTAAATCCATATTTTTTTCTTCAGCAGTAGAATAAGATAAATTTAATATATTTAAATTTACTATCTACTTGTTCTCTATTCTAAAATACTTGGAACCATTCCAAGAAGCGAGTTTAGAAACTCTACGGAACATAATCGTAGCCAAAAATAAAAATATTGTATTATTATACAATAAACACAATAAGAATTATTAAATATAATTAAGTATAATTCTGTTTAGATAGAGAATTAAATCTTTATTTTCATTGAGTAAGAACATTAAATTGGTTTTATGAACTGAAATTATCAACAAAATAGTTTTCTATTTTAAAATATCTTGGAACAATTCCAAGAAATGAGTTTACATATTGTTTGAAACAGAACAGTAACCAGAAAAATGTTATAGGATTATAATACTTGAAAAATAAAACAGAGTAAAAGTTAAGTCACGCCCACTGAAGTGCAACGCTTCAATACTGTCACCATTACCAGTAACATCAAAACTGGAGGGTTCAGGCCGGGGAGTATGCTTCCTATGAGAAATAAAATATTACGCGTCTCGGACAAACGGTATCAATATAGTGTAGTTTGTCAATTTTCCATGTGCTACAAAATTTGAGGGATTGCCCTAAACAATTCTGTTCTGTAATAAGAGCACCGTGTGAAAATAAAAGTTATTATTTAGCTGCTTTATTTTCCGCTCGTCGTCATTTTATGCTTACTTTTCGAAATTTCTGGATTATAGGGTTCGGCTCATAGAATCCAGTTGAACTATCGAAGGAAAGCCTTGAAATTTAAAATTATTTAATATAACTAAGTATATTTTTGTTTAGATCTAATCCATATTTTTCCCTATTAGGAGAATTAAATTAATGTTTTGAATTGAAATCCTTTACCTATTTTCTCCTTTAAAAATTTTGGAAATATACCAGGAAACGAGTTTACAAATTTTTCGAAAGAGAGCCCAGTACATGTTATATGATAACACAAGACACAAAAAATAAAACAATCTAATTTTTTTAATATCATATTTAAGGATAATAATAGTTAAGAATAATATAATAGTTAAAAATAATATAACAGTTAAGAATTTAGTTTCAATATATATAAATTAAATCCTTATTTTCATAGAGTAATTGCATTAAATTAATTTTATTAATTGAAATTATCAAATTATTTTCTATTACAAAATATTTTGGAACCATTCCAATAAATGAGTTTACAAATTGTTCGAAGTAGAGACGCAATCGGAAAAATGTTTTATGATTGCACAATGCATACCAAAATAAAGCAAACTTATTGTTTTTAATTTAGTCTAGGCCCGAGCTCAAGCACCCATTTCATATATTAATTTTCTCATTCATAGCCAAATCCTATGTATCACAGAACTACAGGTTTAGGCCCAGGAAATTCTGCGCAATCTACATCATGTGATCCTGTAAAAAATATATAAATTTACAAATATAACGAAGTAAGATTTTGTTTAGGTATAAAACCAATCCATATTATATTTGAGTAATAGAATTAAATTAATTATATGAAGTGAAATTATCTACTTTATTGTTTTCTAATATAAAAAATTTTGGAACCCTTTCCAGGAAACGAGTTAACAAATTCTTAGAAACAGAGCCGTTACCAAACTAAAATGGTTGTATAATTATACAATACAGAACAAAATAAAAATTAATTCCATTTATTTCTTACATCTGCTAAATAATTATTTAAAACCAATAAATTTCCTGATCTGTGGCTTAGTGTCATTAAATATTTATTCTTACAAATATGCGCATATATAATACTTTATACGAATGTAATCCTCGAGTTAAATATCAGTAAACTTAAAAGGAAAGGCGTCCATAAGAACTCTCGTACCTGAAGTTGAATGTTACTTCCTCATAATCTATGGCTTCTATTTTTTGACAATATTGCACATTTATGTGTTACGACTTGGATTTTGGAGAGTAAATCATTTTTATTGGTCATTTGCGAGGCACAATACAGCTACTTTCAGCTTCTTCGTAAAATGAGAAACTACAGAGAGCCATTTGCCGTTTCTTTCTTTTTTTAAACAGAAATAAAAATAAGATTGCGGAAAACAGTGTGTCTTAAAGGAAACTGAATTCACTTCAGAGATGTTTTTGAACGTAAAAAGTATATCAAAAGTATACAATCATCTGAAGAGATAGCAGTAAGAGAATAAAATATCTTTGAGTCCGTTTTATTTCAAATGTGCAGATTTGTTGGTGGTGAATTTACAACCTGTATACTTAATATTTTTCTTTAAACGAATTAATGTGACAAAAGCCTTTCGTAAGTTTACATTTTTTATTTTTATTTTCTTTTTTATATTGCCCAGTTTTACCTCAGAAAACAACAGTGGAAATTGTAACTTCCCTATATGAAATAAATACATAATAAATTATAGTACAAGGAAAGTTTTGTTTATGTGGGATAAATCCATGTTAAATATTTGCACGGTAAAACTACCTGACAAATGGTAACACGAGAGCTTTCTTACTTAATAATAATAAAACTTAATAATAATAAAAAAAATTCTTAGAGCATAATAATTTTATATAATCTATTTACATTATAGTAAGGTTAACGTTCTATTACCATTCTGAAAATGTTTGCTGCAAATTCTCGAAGAAGAACTTGGTGTCCAGTCTTGCTTTTCCAAAGCACTCGCAATGTAGAATCTTTAGGAAAGCAATAAAATCCAATATTTTCATCTTTTTTGAAACGCTACGTACAACAGCTTGTTACCATTTTCAGATAATTGACAAAAATAAAACCCCAATAATAAGAACAATCTGTAGGAAATTCAAATGTTTTGCCAACGAGGAAGTTGAGCAGTAATTTTTGCTGCACCTGAAGTCATGGGCACATTCTCTATTGAGGACTTTTAAGAAGTTTAATTGGATATCGAATTCTTTTGCGTTAAGTTAATTTATATAAAATAAACATTTATACATGTAAAATGGTTTAATGTTTTATTTGTTTGCTGGTATTACACATTCAGTAACTCCACATGTATGCAAATATTTCAAACAAGCAAGCTCAGTTTAAAAAAAAATAAACAAAATTCTAAAATTTGAGATAGAAAAAAGAACAATGTAATGCTCTTGGAATATTTGATAGTCATTGATAAAGAACAAAATATCAAACTTAAAAATCATACAAATTTTAAAACGTAAATGGATCAAAAAATGTGCATTTAAGTGAAGCTTAACAGTAATTTGAATGTAAAAATTATAAATATATTATGTAAAAATTTTATTATATTATGAAATGTATGCATGGTATAAATTTTTTGTACATGAAAACCATTTTGGATTTCTGATCAAATCTGTCATTCAATAGTCACTTGTACCCTTCAATGAATGTTTGAATAAGAATACAATTTGTATTCTTATGATGAATGTAAATAACGTTATTTCACATGAAATATGAATCGTCTGATATGAATCATAGAATGATGAGTTTTTAATTAGATAAAATCCCAATACTTTTTCTAAATATTTCAACGATATTTTTTGAAAATGTTCTCAATACACATAATATTAGCTGTACAATCATTTTTTCCTCTTACCATCAATGTTTAGATATGTCGAAAATTTGCATCTATTTATTAAATGTTAAGAATAATTTATGTAAGATAATTATTACAGATTATACAATGATGCAGGAATATTTAAATTAAAAGGATTAGGTTCAGAATACATTTCTGGGCATGTAGGATAAAATGGCTGTATAATTTATGCTAATCAGTTAGTCAACTATACGTAAAAATGTTGCAAATCTATATCTAAAATTACAATTTTGGGCACCCAGCCAAATAGCCCAAAGTCTTTTTTTTTAATATTTTTTGTTCGCCTCTCAATTTAAGTAAATAAATTCAGAATGATGCAGGAATATTTAAATTAAAAGGATTAGGTTCAGAATACATTTCTGGGCATGTAGGATAAAATGGCTGTATAATTTATGCTAATCAGTTAGTCAACTATACGTAAAAATGTTGCAAATCTATATCTAAAATTACAATTTTGGGCGCCCAGCCAAATAGCCCAAAGTCTTTTTTTTTTAATATTTTTTGTTCGCCTCTCAATTTAAGTAAATAAATTCAGAATGATGCAGGAATATTTAAATTAAAAGGATTAGGTTCAGAATACATTTCTGGGCATGTAGGATAAAATGGCTGTATAATTTATGCTAATCAGTTAGTCAACTATACGTAAAAATGTTGCAAATCTATATCTAAAATTACAATTTTGGGCGCCCAGCCAAATAGCCCAAAGTCTTTTTTTTTTAATATTTTTTGTTCGCCTCTCAATTTAAGTAAATAAATTCAGAATGATGCAGGAATATTTAAATTAAAAGGATTAGGTTCAGAATACATTTCTGGGCATGTAGGATAAAATGGCTGTATAATTTATGCTAATCAGTTAGTCAACTATACGTAAAAATGTTGCAAATCTATATCTAAAATTACAATTTTGGGCGCCCAGCCAAATAGCCCAAAGTCTTTTTTTTTAATATTTTTTGTTCGCCTCTCAATTTAAGTAAATAAATTCAGAATGGAATAGAATAGCAATGAAATATTTCAAGTTTTCTAATAACAAGTAGTGTTTCTCAAGGTGTTGAAAAGTCAGAGAAAGGAAAGTCAGAGAAAAACACCTGCTAACATCGGATGTTTACAATGACTCCTCTGTTCATAGCTATCAACATTACACGCGGCTATTAGCAGTCACGCCTCTAAGGGCAGAAGGAAATTTTCTCAGATGGCTTCGGCTATCGAAAGCTATTGTAGGAACGAAAGAGTTAAAGTTTATACATAGCAAATTTCGTTCAGATGTGAATTAAATCCATATTTCATTGAGTAAGAGAGTTTAGCAAATTTGAAGTAGATAAAAAAAGTACTGGTACACAGAAGACAAAAAAAAATTGTTACATGATTATATCAAGATCACAAAATAAAAAAATAGGTAATATAATTAAGTATATTTTCGTTTAGATACAGAATTAAATCCATATTTTTTCTTCAGCAGTAGAATAAGATAAATTTAATATATTTAAATTTACTATCTACTTGTTCTCTATTCTAAAATACTTGGAACCATTCCAAGAAGCGAGTTTAGAAACTCTACGGAACATAATCGTAGCCAAAAATAAAAATATTGTATTATTATACAATAAACACAATAAGAATTATTAAATATAATTAAGTATAATTCTGTTTAGATAGAGAATTAAATCTTTATTTTCATTGAGTAAGAACATTAAATTGGTTTTATGAACTGAAATTATCAACAAAATAGTTTTCTATTTTAAAATATCTTGGAACAATTCCAAGAAATGAGTTTACATATTGTTTGAAACAGAACAGTAACCAGAAAAATGTTATAGGATTATAATACTTGAAAAATAAAACAGAGTAAAAGTTAAGTCACGCCCACTGAAGTGCAACGCTTCAATACTGTCACCATTACCAGTAACATCAAAACTGGAGGGTTCAGGCCGGGGAGTATGCTTCCTATGAGAAATAAAATATTACGCGTCTCGGACAAACGGTATCAATATATAGTGTAGTTTGTCAATTTTCCATGTGCTACAAAATTTGAGGGATTGCCCTAAACAATTCTGTTCTGTAATAAGAGCACCGTGTGAAAATAAAAGTTATTATTTAGCTGCTTTATTTTCCGCTCGTCGTCATTTTATGCTTACTTTTCGAAATTTCTGGATTATAGGGTTCGGCTCATAGAATCCAGTTGAACTATCGAAGGAAAGCCTTGAAATTTAAAATTATTTAATATAACTAAGTATATTTTTGTTTAGATCTAATCCATATTTTTCCCTATTAGGAGAATTAAATTAATGTTTTGAATTGAAATCCTTTACCTATTTTCTCCTTTAAAAATTTTGGAAATATACCAGGAAACGAGTTTACAAATTTTTCGAAAGAGAGCCCAGTACATGTTATATGATAACACAAGACACAAAAAATAAAACAATCTAATTTTTTTAATATCATATTTAAGGATAATAATAGTTAAGAATAATATAATAGTTAAAAATAATATAACAGTTAAGAATTTAGTTTCAATATATATATAAATTAAATCCTTATTTTCATAGAGTAATTGCATTAAATTAATTTTATTAATTGAAATTATCAAATTATTTTCTATTACAAAATATTTTGGAACCATTCCAATAAATGAGTTTACAAATTGTTCGAAGTAGAGACGCAATCGGAAAAATGTTTTATGATTGCACAATGCATACCAAAATAAAGCAAACTTATTGTTTTTAATTTAGTCTAGGCCCGAGCTCAAGCACCCATTTCACATATTAATTTTCTCATTCATAGCCAAATCCTATGTATCACAGAACTACAGGTTTAGGCCCAGGAAATTCTGCGCAATCTACATCATGTGATCCTGTAAAAAATATATAAATTTACAAATATAACGAAGTAAGATTTTGTTTAGGTATAGAAACCAATCCATATTATATTTGAGTAATAGAATTAAATTAATTATATGAAGTGAAATTATCTACTTTATTGTTTTCTAATATAAAAAATTTTGGAACCCTTCCAGGAAACGAGTTAACAAATTCTTAGAAACAGAGCCGTTACCAAACTAAAATGGTTGTATAATTATACAATACAGAACAAAATAAAAATTAATTCCATTTATTTCTTACATCTGCTAAATAAATATTTAAAACCAATAAATTTCCTGGGTCTGTGGCTTAGTGTCATTAAATATTTATTCTTACAAATATGCGCATATATAATACTTTATACGAATGTAATCCCCAAGTTAAATATCAGCAAACTTAAAAGGAAAGGCGTCCATAAGAACTCTCGTACCTGAAGTTGAATGTTACTTCCTCATAATCTATGGCTTCTATTTTTTGACAATATTGCACATTTATGTGTTACGACTTGGATTTTGGAGAGTAAATCATTTTTATTGGTCATTTGCGAGGCACAATACAGCTACTTTCAGCTTCTTCGTAAAATGAGAAACTACAGAGAGCCATTTGCCATTTCTTTCTTTTTTTAAACAGAAATAAAAACAAGATTGCGGAAAACAGTGTGTCTTAAAGGAAACTGAATTCACTTCAGAAATGTTTTTGAACGTAAAAAGTATATCAAAAGTATACAATCATCTGAAGAGATAGCAGTAAGAGAATAAAATATCTTTGAGTCCGTTTTATTTCAAATGTGCAGATTTGTTGGTGGTGAATTTACAGCCTCTATGCTTAATATTTTTCTTTAAATGAATTAATGTGACAAAAGCCTTTCATAAGTTTACATTTTTTATTTTTATTTTCTTTTTTATATTGCCCAGTTTTACCTCAGAAAACAACAGTGGAAATTGTAACTTCCCTATATGAAATAAATACATAATAAATTATAGTACATGGAAAGTTTCGTTCATGTGGGATAAATCCATGTTAAATTTTTGCACGGTAAAACTACCTGACAAATGGTAACACGAGAGCTTTCTTTTTGATTTTATGTTTGACTCAAGTTCCTTGTTTAAATATCACAAGTACTGTTTCCAAAATTGAAACTGATAAGATTTTGTTCAGTACAAAAGTCCAAAGATTCGATTCGTAAGAAGTAGTTGCAGTGAAAATCAAGCATCTAAATGGGAAAGATTATAATCATCCTTTTGAAAAGAGAAAATTGTTTTCAATGGAGAATTATGAGAGGTCATAACAACAATTACCATTCAAGCCATAGCAATAAGGAAGACCCATAGTAACAAACAAAGGCCCTTGATAACGACATTCCCAACACTGAGAACAATACTTCGCAGGTGAGGCCAACATTCCAAGGGCTAGCTCTAGAATTCAAGGAGCACCTGGTCTAAGTTCACCAAACCGGGACTACGAGATAATTGAATTTTCCCTTTGATGGCAAAATTTACCTGTGTTTTGGCACCGAACTGGCTCTGCATAGCAAAAAGAAAATATTCAGAGATATTTTTTATAGCAAACTTTAATTAGGACTAAAGCCGAAACTCAAATAGGTTCAACCGAAAAAATGAGTGTATGTAAATCTCCTTCACTTACCCCTTTGAAAAATAGTTCCCATATAACAAGGAAGATATTTAGTAGTGTCATTTCAACGATGTCCCTTTAGTAACAATTATTCTTTTTGGATAATTTGCATAATATTGTTTCATTCTGCCGTAAATGCTACGGGACCACGAGAAAACGAGTTTAAGCCGCTGCCCTCTAACGCCAAGAAATTAGTACACAGTGTTCAGATGAAATGAACTGTAATAAATTGGGATTAAACACCAGAAAAAATTTAAAGTCATTGAGAAAGTTGAAACAAAATTCCAAAAGGACGGAAAGGCGGCCATTAGAGTCTACCGCTGTCCTCATTGTAAGGCAAAATTCTCTTGAGGGACGAGAATTTTGCCGAAGAGAGATTGGAATCCTAGCAGTATTTTAATTTCAGTTATTATAATGCCCAGCTTAACGATTCCATGAATGCCAACATTCCGACATTATAAAAGATTCTTCGGGTACCTAGGCCGAATTCCTGTTAGGAAGATATCAATTACTTATTATTAAAGAGTGTCCTTCTTTGTATTGCAACACAATGAATTTTTAAATACAAGTCACTTAAGATTGGTGCCCTAATTAATTATAAAATATAAATTAATATAAGATAAGAGAGAAATGGAAGAATTAAGAGTTGAGAGTAGTAAGATTTGCATAAATTTAAGAAAACATCAGTATAAGTATTTTCTTATTAAATTAATTTCAATTGCTTGTTTTTGGCGGCTAATTCTCATGATAATGTTCATTATGCCATGAGCTCCTTTAATTGATGTAACTAAATATGAAAATGTAACATTTTTTATACCTTGTCTTTATATTTCACCTTGTTTATTTTATTGTATACTAATCTGAATACAAAATTTTTAATTCTGTAAGGAAACGGTGAAACCCATACTTAACTGTTAACTATCCAAGTAACATTATGTAACTTTTTACATAAATGTTATTCAAGGAAAGGGATTCAGTATTTTTGTTCTTTTTAGAATTTTCACTACTTTATACAGTTTTAGTAAGTAGTTGGAATGTAAACATAGCGATTTGTAAAGATGAAAATATTTCTGTAAAGCACTGCATATTTCATTTAATATTAATATTTATTTGTAATCAATCAAATACTCTAGTTTCATTCAATAAATATAACTTCTGGGAGCTCTTTCCGAAAACTAAAATTATTGTACAAATAAATTGATCTTTAACTAATGTTGTTCTGTCTCACAGGTCTTAATCTCTGAAATTTTTCACATCTCCAAATCATAATTCGTGGCTTTCTCAGTCGCAAGTTGACCAAGTTGAAAGTAAGTTAAAAACTAATTGAAGCGAGCAACAGTACATATTTTTATCTGACAAATTTTATTTATTTTTATCTTTCAAAGTTGTTAACTGTTAAAGTAATTAAATAATGCGATTCCACGAGAATCGGGTATATCAGATAAAGAATACAGCCAACATAAAATGGTATTTAAAGCACAATATGCAGTGAAACTTCAGCGCACTTCTCTATATGAAAGTAGTTCAAGGAAAACCTGGCCCTGGTGCGGTTATCTCCAGTTAGTATGATATAAAGTTGTGAAAGATGAAGTGTTAGAGCGATTCTTTATAAGTATACAAGTATTAAAGATGCTAGTTACATAAGATAATTAAATATAGTAATAAAATAATTAAGAAATAAAATATGTAAAATTTAAATATAATACAGGCTAAAAAATAAGTAAAAATAAGAATAAAATGGGGTTAAATGAGGTTAAGTTCAGTTAAATATCATTAAATACGAGTAAATATATCATAAATGCGAGTAAAACATTGAAATTATAGTTCAGAATCGTAAATCGGATTCTGGCACACTACCGATAGAATTTCACAAAAATCAGTGGGAGAAGCCTAAATCACCTCAGTAAGACAAAAAAAAAGTTGAAATTTTAAGTTCTGTTTAGATTTTACAAAAATATGGAAATAAAATTCGAAGGGAGGTGCTTAATATTCACAAAAACTAAAAGTTTAGGGGCGGGGGGCTAAACCCCAAAAAACTGAAAAGTTGGATGGCTATTCAAACTGCAATGTTGTATAGCTTGAATATTTGTGTGCTTAAAGCACACAAAACTCCCAAAAAAATTGAAATTTAATGAGGAAAAACTTGGAAATAATAAGAATTTAAAGGGAAAAATAAAAAATTAAGTAATGAGGCTCTTGGCTTTTGTATGAACTCAGGATCTGTGAAATCGCAGTCCAAAAGTCCAACAACTATTTGGTTTGGAATATTAGAATTTACTATTATTTGTTTGGAATTTATTTTATATATTAGGAATTAAAGATTTTTTCTGAAATTTTAAGAAAGTGTTTTTTAATGGTAGTTAAGTTTAGATCTCATCTAACAATATCATTACGAAGATAGCGCTGGATATGTCTGGGTATTTTGTTTTGCGCTCCCTTCGAGAATTTTGATTTTAGAGGGAAATGCATATGACCAGATTGGTGCGCCACAGCCCGAACGTGGCTGTATTACTGTTTTGTATAGAAGATTCTTAGACCTAACTCTAATGTGAGGAGAGTATAAAAGAAAACGTAGATCATGAAAATTCTGAATCATTAGTGTCCTATATATTTAATAAGTGACTTCCAGGTAAGTCGTTTGTCAATGTATACACCTAAGATTTATACTGAGTCCTTCTAGCTTATTGCTTCGTTCTAAAGATAAAGCCGTGGCGGAGTTTTATATGCGAGAAATATATCGCATATCAATATGAAGAATTAATTTTGATTATCCATTAATAACCCACAATTCCATAACATTTTGAAATTTCAACTGCAAAACTAACAAATATTTCACGTAAAATAAAGGTAAATATATACTACTGCTAATACGTCTTCTATTATCTTCAAAATGACATCATTAGACGGAACCTAAATTTATTATCTGTTACAGAGCATTTTATCAACACTTCTAAAATATTTTTTAAACTCACGTAGGAGGCCTAAGGCTACATTACTTATATAGCGTTTGGCTTTTCCCTTTAAAATTCTTGTCATAATTTTTTTTACATGATTTTCTTAAATTATTGCAATATTTTAGGCTAATCGTTGTCCATCTCATCCATTATGACATAATTTTTGACTTGGGTAACGCCCACTTCATAATAAACTATTTTATATACACAACACTGTCTGGCTGTTAAATTTTTGTAATAGTTTTCTAGAATCCAATTCACGATTCTGAGCACATTAATTTTACTTTTATCACATATTTACTTATTAATTTTATTAAAATTGTTTAATTAAAATTGTTTTAAAATTTATATTTCTTTATTAATGTGAATATTTTTATAAAATTGCTGTTGCATGTTAAATAGTGTTAATTGAAATAAATTTCTTAATTTTCAACTTAAATAAAAATTGGGCAAAATATTAGATTTCTTTATACCCGAGATTGTGGCTGAAAGGTAACTCCATGTATTATTGTACGTTCAACAAAAATTGTCAAATTATAGTGGTAGCCAAAGAAATAAAATCTTGCTGGTGGTGACTAGCATGCTAAATGCATCTGTTCCTCCCCTTTGTATATTAATTGTACCTTTATATAATGAAATTTAAATCTGCTTACTTAAAAGAATAAAACTAATTGGGAGCAAAATAGTATTAGATTATTCAGATCGTTATTCTACACTTTTATTAGATTAAATCCCTTTTCTTATGTAAAGCTTAACTTCCAACAAAATTCTCTCAAAAGATTCACAAATACTTGTTTTTCTCTTGTTAAAAGTGTTGATTATTTAGGCATCGCACATCTCAGTTGAACAGCTTCAAGAATTTTCTAATAAAATCTATGCAATTAAAAAGAATCCAAAAATAACCACATAATCCTTCTTAGATTAATAGTAATTCTCTGTGGTATCTGAGCTTACGTCCCTCTCTTATATGTATTTAAGTATATATATATATATATATATATATATATGTGTGTGTGTTTGTGTGTTTAAACAAAATTAAATGCAAGGACAGTTCCATCATTTATCTGCAGTTTTCTTGCTTAAGCATATAGTTAAGGCTAACTATAGCTAACGCTGCTTTAGAACTTTAGCTATAGTTAGTGTTATTTTACGTTGCATTTTCCCCTCTTGTTCATGTCTCGGAGGACTCGTTTGTACGTAATAATAAAGTGCAGTTTTTGAAGTTTGCTCCATTTTCCCTCTTTACTACATTTAAAGAATATCATATAACCATTTTTAATTACTTCGTGTTTGATGGATGGATCGAGAAGTGTTTGTAGGTTAAAAAAAAGGATCTTGAAGGTTTGTTAAATATTGAAGTTAAAGTTATCTCTCATGTTATTGAAAAGAAATAAGGTTTTCTTAATTTTGAAGAGCTGGTTCAAGTTCCTGAAACATTTGTTTATTAAAACTTGACTGTAACACTCAATCAGGCGCGTAACCAGGATTATATTATCGCAAGTGTTCAACAAACTAAAGTGTAGATGTTTCAGAAAGCTCACTGCGTCATACTAAGAAATAAGAAGTAAATCTACTTGAAATCGAAATTCCATTTTAATTAATTTATTAATCAATCATCTTTAAAAGTTTTTTATATGGTTAAAATACATAAAAGATCACAGAATTTAGAAGTACAGCAAAAAAATGATATTTAATAAAATATGTATAACTATAAAAATAAATAAAACTTAATCGTTTTAAGCTTTTTTATCATAGTAAATATTTCAGCTACGACATTTATATTAACTTCAATATTTCCATGTATAATTAAAAAAAGCTTTTGTAAAAAAGCTCAAGTCCCCCCCCCCTATTTAGCTATGTGCCTACACTTATTTTTAAGAATATAAAAGAAAAACGATGTTGTTAATTGTTATTCTTAAAATCATATTCCAGATTATATAGAAAAAAATGCTTAGTATAATTACGTTTAATAATATTTCAAGATCCTGGTGAGAAATTTGAAAGGCTGCAATAATGAGGGAGGGGACTTCAAATTAGTATAACAGAATATTTAAATAAATCAGACACTTCAATTAAATGATAAATTTTATAGTTATATTAAAAAACTACACTGTTTTAAATGTGATGAGAAATCGAATGCAGAAATACTTCAGTCTTGAAAAGAGTTGAGTATTAGCATTTTAATACAGGAAGTAACCTAAAGAAGTAAACGATTTTAGATTACAAAGATATATATATATATATATATATATATATATATATGTAATCCATTTTTTATAAAACTCCTTCACAAGGAGAAAGCTCAACAGATATAAGTAATGAGAATGCAGTCGGGCTTCATATTCAAGAGAACTCAGAAGTCTAATTTAAAACTTTATTTCAGAGCGGCAACACGACACATCTGCCCTTCTGGACGATACATAATCAAAAGCCACAGAGTTCACTCTGTTCAGACACAAGTACTCAAGAGCACTTACAACAAGAATTTTCCCACAACAAAACACGAACACATGTTCCGCGAACACCTGCGAAACTGCTGCATAGACAGAAAGTTTACAGTTTTATGACAGAAAGGAATGTTAAGTGGAAAATACTTCATTGACCAAACCATTTAGAGGCTGATAAAAAATATCTAGATGAATTAAAATAGGAGAGAGGAGGTTTTTGAAGAAATATTAAAGTTAACTAATTTTGATATATTACAGATCCCCCCCGAAAAAAGAGAAAATCGTCTCGCTGATGGGTGACATTTTCACAACTTAAAATAGTACAAATATATGATTATCAAAATTTTTTACAAGAAATTGTAACATTAAATGAATAAATTTAGTGTAGAAGAGTCAGAACTGTCTTTCTAGTGTGTCAGAATTGGAGACATCAGGGTTACAGAGTCAGAAGCTTGGTCTGTAACTCATCATAAGTAATTCCACACCATCACATCAAAATTTAAATCTATCAAGTTATACCGTTCCTCTGACTCTCCTGCACCATCACAAAATCTCTATACAGAATCAATATATAAACAACTAAATAATGAAAAGATAATATGCAATGAATATAAACAGAAACATAATAATACACGCAAATGAAGGTTTACAGTAAACAAGTATTTAAGAAAGTTTATCATTATGAAATTCAATATTTTTCCTAAGCAAAACTTAACTCAAACTGTTCAAATTATGCTTTATTAAAATTTTACTGAAATAAACTTTGGAGAAGGAAAATGGCTGTCCTCTGTGGTGACCAACGTGAAAATTGTTAGTGACCCCGAGGGTGCTCACACAAAACGACAAAAGGTTCATCCCTCAGTGGGAGGCGACTACCTATTGTTTTTGTGACAGGGCTCTCCGACATTATATTTGTGAACAACATTTTGAAACCTTTTATTTCTTTTTTCTCTACCAAAGATCAGAGGTATGCGGGTAACAATTTCCCACATCTTGATCAGCTACAAACTTTACTCATCTTCAGTGTGAAAAACCCGAAACACAATAATCAGATTGAACTTCAAAAATAACTCGGAGAGTGGAAGGGGCTTGCCTCGAAGGCGATGACGGAATGACCGTTCATGACCTAGAGAAGCTGAAGAGCAAAACGACAAAGGACTCGCCTAAGCTATCCCTTGACTTTGCAGAGGGTCTCTCCGGAGTTAAATATTAGAAAAAAAAAGTTAATTCCACACTGAAAATCAAACTGAACTACTCTTCGAAACATTGTTCATTTGTAAGTTTTAACTATCCAGTATTTAATTCACATTATGAATTTAGACGTAAAACTGCATTATCTCTTAACTTTCAATCCAATTTTCATACTTAAAATGAAAACATTACCTACTCTATGACAATTCTCCTAATTAATCAAATTAGATATTCCTTGTATTGTAAACATTCACTTACTATTTTTGAAATAACGCACCATGAATTCAAAGAATAAAAACACATTTATAGTTATTATGAGAAACTACGAATATAAAAATGTAAAAATATAACATACTTGAACACTTTAAATCAAATAATTTTTTAGATTCACTGCAATAAGTAACAAGCAAAACTCAAAAACGATGAATTGCAAATTGGCTAAATATAAAAAGTGAGTACTATAATAAAATATAAAAAACACAGATATCTAGAATCGTCAAGTTCGTAATCATCAGAACAGTCCTTCAAATCAAACCCGTAATCCCAAAACACAATCAACAAAAGTAACAAAACAACAATTCAACTCACGAGTGTCGACACATCTGTTTACTACTGTATAAATCCCGTTCACAATTGTACAGTCAAAACAACTCTTACATTTTGCGTCCCAACATCACATGAAAGCATTTTAAAAACTCCTGTACTTCAGGTCGAACCGAAACTGCCACGTCATAATTTAGAGGTCCACTTAAAATTTTCAATGTTCAAGTGCTTTTCCGCTTCCCAATGTCTCTATTGACCAAGGTCACAGACACTCCATTCGTTGGACTGAAAGTTTTCATCCTCGCGTGCTATCGAATTTTAATAACTGCATTTCCATCGTTCTTGGTATTATTTATTTTCTCTGTCTTGGGATAATTTTGATTACAAATTGGAATTTTAGTTTTTCTAACATTTAATTTAAAATTTTCTGCAGGATTAAAATGTCTTAGTCTAGTTGAATGTACTATTTCAGTTTCTTGTTTAGTAAGAAGATTGGGTTTGTTAATCTCAAAATTTACACTTGAAAGTTGCTTTAGAATTACAAAGGGTCCCGTAAACACTGGATTCAGCTTTGGAGTGTTTGGATATGAGAAACTTTCTAGTATTACTTTATCACCTACTTTAAATTTAGATTCTTTGAAATGGGTGTCATATCTTTCTTTATTTATTTCATGATTTCTTATAGTCCTCTGTCTAGCAATTTTCCTAGCTTCTTCGATTGGAGGATACATTTCCTGATTGTCTATTAAGGTTTGATATGGTAATTTTCCATGCATTAAATAAGAAGGGGGAAATTTTGTTACAGTGTGAGGGGTGTCATTATAGTCCTCAGTTACTTCACGTAATAATTTGGTCCACGAAATGTTACCAGGATATGAATTTAATTTACATTTAAGTCTAGTTATCAAGGTCTGATTTACTCGTTCATTTTTACCATTCGTTTGCGGCCTATGGGATGTAGTTAGAAGCTGTTTAATATTATTATTACTCAAAAAGTGTTTGAATTTGGATGATGTAAAAGCAGCATTCCTATCGCTCAAAATTTTCTTAGGCATTTGATGTCGAAAAATTTGTCTTAAACAGTTAATATAGGTATCGGTGTTAACGTTCTTTGAGGCGAAAGTCCAAATAAACCTAGTGGCATGGTCAATAACAATGTGCAGATATTTTTTTGTTGAATTATAATAGTTTAAACCACCAACATCGTAAATCACTAACACAATATAAATATCAATTTCTAATTTAAATATTTTTCAAAATTTTCAATGAATTTCAACATGAATTTTAAAATCAAATGCAATCAATAATTATTAAAACAATTTCTCTTAGAAACGGTAAATAGAAAAAATAATTGAAAGTCCTGCTGTTTGATTGTTCACAAAATTAAGTTTCTTGATTCTTGTTTACGCATAATTTGCACAGCAAAATAAACAAAAATTATTAAATTTTTACACTGTTAACATAAAAATAAACAAAATAATTCTTAAATCACTTCTTTAGTATTATCAATCAAATGAGAGAAACAATCATAAACATTTTTTTTTTTAAGAATTATTACATATCTAGAAATATTATTCATTTAAACAAATTTTGATATTTTTTAAAGAACAGAAATTTCGAACTATAAGTTCTAGAAATACAATTAAATTTTAATTTCAAAATTTTACCTTCAATGACGAGAATTAGTGCAAGCAGTAGTTTTTCCTATCCAATAACATTGCATATTTTATCCAGCTTGTACTTTAATAACTTTTAAATTTTCAAATTTCCCAAACATTATTTTTAAATGTCACTGAAAATTTTACCGAGAATAAGAATTTTAATTTTGAAGCATGTCCTGGAAAATCGGTGGGTTGATATATCCTTGTCCGAAGAGTTTTTTTGGTGGCTTGAAACAAAACTCGGCATGAACTTGGCGATCTCGAAGAGGAAGGCGTATTGCAGGGAACTGGGTGTGGATGTCACGGAAACAAATCAAATTGGCTTTTTGGAGTTCTTGTAACTCTCTCTGCAGTCGACGGGAGGCTGCCATGGTCTTGATGTTTATCAAAGGTAGTACAGGTCTGAGTTAGCTTGGTAGGAAATACTTATGTTATTTTCGATATTCACAGTCACTAAAACTTCGGAAGACTTTGTCCGTATGGATTCGAAATCCATTGTCGTTTCACCGTAATTTTAAAACATTATCCACAGATGTAAAAAACAAAGTTCGCAAAAGTTCACGAAGTAAATTCCATCAAGAAAAATTTCTCTGCCATAGTAATGGACTCGAAATCCATTGGGGTTTTCAGCGCAGATAAAATCCTGTCGGCTTAAAATGTAATCCATTTTTTATAAAACTCCTTCACAAGGAGAAAGCTCAACAGATATAAGTAATGAGAATGCAGTCGGCTTCATATTCAAGAGAACTCAGAAGTCTAATTTAAAACTTTATTTCAGAGCGGCAACACGACACATCTGCCCTTCTGGACGATACATAATCAAAAGCCACAGAGTTCACTCTGTTCAGACACAAGTACTCAAGAGCACTTACAACAAGAATTTTCCCACAACAAAACACGAACACATGTTCCGCGAACACCTGCGAAACTGCTGCATAGACAGAAAGTTTACAGTTTTATGACAGAAAGGAATGTTAAGTGGAAAATACTTCATTGACCAAACCATTTAGAGGCTGATAAAAAATATCTAGATGAATTAAAATAGGAGAGAGGAGGTTTTTGAAGAAATATTAAAGTTAACTAATTTTGATATATTACATATATATATATATATATATATATATATATATATATATATATATATATATCAACACTGGACTTAAAAAATTATCCATGCTGAGGAATAAAATCAAATAAGTTGAAAAGATAATCCCCAAATGTATTTTTTATTTAATTTCTTATTTCACTACAAGGGATTAATTTCAAGTACAATTACGTAAAAAAAACAAATGTTACAAGTTACTGCCATGCTTCAATGGAAAGTCAAGAAAAAATGTCTAGACGCAAGACACAAAAACATAAAAGACATAAAAACATAAAGCAGAAAAGCTAAGGAAAAGCTAAGTTAATACAATATTTCGTAAGAAATTGTATGTCTTTACCTTTATTTTTGTTACCTAAGAAAATATGATTATATGGTTAACGAACATATTATTTAATCGGTAATTAATAAGTTCTTACTTATATGGCTACAGAATGTAGTACTTAAATGATAGGTAAATTAGCCCATTCACTTATGAAGGTTCCCCTATATGTATAATTAGGTACTGAAGATTCCGTGTAAAATAATAAACAATAAATGATAATAACAATATCAATATTAATAATATCAATAATAATAATTATAATATCAATATTAATAATAATGATATCAATAATAATAATAATTATTATAAATCCTGGATTAACACAATTGGAATTTCTTAGTTATAATGTTCACACGTATTGTTCGGATGTAATATTTAAATAAAAGAAACAGTTTTTTACCTGAGAAATTATGATTATATGATTAAACAAAATAGTACTTCATTGATGGGATATTTCAATAATCGAGTATTCCCTGTATGGATAGGTAGATTTTAAAGGTACTGTTAAAAAGAACAACTTAAAACTTCAATCTATAATATTAATTACTTTAACAATTATTTTCTGGGACGGGAAAATCCCCATGTCAGTTTTTCAAGGTGAATGTGAACTTATAGGAGGTTTCTTTGCTTATTGAGCTCACATTAGGTTTTCACCCGAAAAAAATCAGGATTATTCCTGACACCTTAGACGATCGATTCATCCAGGAATCGAACCCATGGCCAAAAGGTTTTCTATATTGAATATCAATGACTTAATCTGCCATCTGCTAAGATATCTACCCTCTCCCCTAATCTAAATAGATAATTATGTCATTATGAATAATTATAGATCTTTCAAACGTTGCAATCACAACTTTTTTTCAATTTAATAAAATGGAAATATTGATTTTTTTAAACAATACTATCTGTTGGAGTTTTCAATTTTTTATTTGGGAGAATGCACATCTGTGACATAAAAAATAAAGAAAAGCTAAGTTAATACAATATTTCGTAAGAAATTGTATGTCTTTACTTCTACTAAAACAGTTCATCCATCAGGACTTTGCTGACAGTTCATTACAGAAGCAGCCTACTGTGTTATAAATGATTTTATATAAGCGCTCTAGAATTAAACATTGTTTGAAAGGGGGCTCACAGCCAAGGCAGCATTTCACTCTAAACTTAATCGATGTGCAGAAACTGAAGCGGCTACTATATTTGTCGTATTAGCGAAAACTGGGCTAAGTTTTGACCCGGGCGAAGATATATCGCCTTTTGATGGTTAAACAGAAGCGATATACTTAGTTAATTAACTCGTTAATCTGTTTAAGGATTTTAATCTGCAGTTAGAAACTAGTTTCCAGATTTTCATATAATTTAATTATAGATTAGCTGTAGCATGAAGCAGGGAATGTTATAGAACTTATTATAAATCTTCGACACGCTGCAGCTGATCTTTACATGTTGTTAATAAATAATTCATGTAGGAATAAATTATGCTGTGTAAAAGATTTATAGTATGATATAAGATAGTAATTAAATGCAATCATTAAATAGTGGAAATAACTATTTTCATAACGTTAATAATTCAGAAATCCTCTTTAAATGAAAAAAAAAAAATTATTTTTAACTTTAGTGCTGTTTGTCAGTAATTAAGCAGATGGACCATGACCAGACATGTAAAAGTACCTTCACACTCTGCTTTGTTGCAAGTCATTGCCACTGTGGGGAGGGTGTACGGATTATCAGTGAACCACTGCATCCCAATCTATCACCCCTCCCACTTTTCATTCTTATGCTCTGGCCGAGTGTATTTTTGATTATTTTGCGTTGTTTTATTCAAAGTCAAGGTACTGATCAATTACTTTTAAATAATAATCGTGTTGTTTTTCACATAAACTTTGCTATGTGAACGATTTCTTCACCTTACAGCATTTTTTTTTCTTTCAATTTCGAAAGGGGCTGTGAGCTTACTAAATTCTTGTTTGGTTACTTTGTATTGATTCAATAAATTATGTGTTTGATCTTTTTCGATCAGAGGTTGAAGTAGTGCATTCTTTCACTACTAGGTACTCCGTAAATACCAACTACCTTAATCATTCTTGGATTAAAACATCAAAATTATGTATTAATAAAACCACCATTATGTTTTTAAAATTTATTAACATTCCTAGATGTTTATTTTTTGTGTGGAAAATACACACACACACAAAAAAAATAAATTAATAAAATAAACATTTAGGAATGTTAATAAATTTTAAAAACATAATGGTGGTTTTATTAATACATAACTTTGATATTACCTATGCATCACCAGAGTGATCCTATGCAGCTGATTCTAACATTAAAATTCTTACTGTTCTTCAAAATTTAATTCTGAGAGAAATCGCTAATGCTCCCCGGTACTTTAGAAATAGTGCCATCCATGAAGAATTAAAATTTTTTCTATTCCAAATTTTATCTATAATCTCTCCACTAACTTTCATAAAAATCTAAACAATGAATTAATTAATAATCTAGTCAATTATGACCCCGCTGATGCTTGCAATAGAAGAAGGCCTCCAGCCATTCTTGCCAAAGATCTTTAATTGTTTTTGTGTTTTCTGTCTTCAAATTAAAAAAAAAAATCATAAAATCTGTTAAAATGTAAGAAAAAAGCTTTAAAACTTTAAAATGGCCATATATCATCATTTAGTAATTTTGTTACTATGCTTTGCATATAATCTCAAACTTCTATTTTCGCTTTACTTGGCTCTCCTCACTTTGGTGAGGGCGGAGCGTAGTATTCAAATTAGTTACTCACTTTTGTTTTTGCTGAAAAGCATTATTTAGTCACTACTGTCTATGAAAGCGTGACACGATTGGTATGGCCCTCGCCTTGTACTTCCTCGTTTTAGCCAGGTCGATGGCTCTATCCCACGCGATGACAAATGTGTTTTTTATTTAATTTGTTATTTTCACTTAAATTTGTTATTCTATATTAATTCGAAGCTATTTAATTCATTTTCTGATTTTTTAACTTTTATTTTCATTTTTTAATTAATTTTTAAACATTTTTTACTCTATTTCAAATTTTTATTTTCAATGCTGCTCTGATGTCCCTATCCAAAAAATATTTTTGTGTTTTTTCTATCCCTAAACTCTCTACTCTTTAGTTACTGTGTTACGAACTCACGAATCCATCATCCTATCCCTATCTTTTAGTTGTTTTAATGCTCTGCTCGTTGTCAATTTCTCTGCTTACTGTAAGAAATCTCTGGATTTGAGGGCTAGGGCCAAGCAATCCAGTTGAACTACCTTCTTGAAGGTCTTGAAGGTGTGTGTAAAATACCAATTATTTCATATTTACATTCAAAGTAATACAATTTTATTATATTTTAATATTAATATTAAATAAAAAATGTATAAGTTTCTGAAATTAAATTTACATTTTTTAATCAGTATCAAGTATTTTAAATCTAAAAATTTTAATTTAATTCTTAAGTATTTTAAATTTGATGCAAAGAAATTTAAAATCTTTAAAATGCTTTACTGAATTATTTATAGTTTTTAAATAGCAATACAATTTTACTGCCTTTAATATTAATGTTAAACTAAAAAATGTATAAAGTTTCTGAAATTAAATTTAATTTTTAAAGTAATATTACTATTAAATATTTAAAAAATATTTCACTTTTTTCAAATTAGTCACCAATTTAATCGAAAAATATCACTGTGATTTGAAACACTTAAAAAAGTATGCATCTCTGAAGAAAATATTTATAATATCTTGAAAATATATAACCTTCCCTTCCCCCGAGTTATTTATTAGATAATTACATGCTTTAGATATTTATATGTTTTACGATATTTATATGCTTTATCAAACATTTATTTTACTTGAACTCTGATAATACTCGAAAATTAGCAGTTTTAAAAGTTAAATAACACTGGTTAATCAATAGTCGTTTTACAGGTATAGGTGTATTTTTATAAACTTTAATTGTTCTAAACTAGTAATATTTAAACAAAACCAAGCATTTACTTACCGAAAAATGGTCTTCACAAACCCATAGATGTGATTTATATGATAATTTGGGGTTGTAACAAATAAATCTAGACTATGACGTAGTTTACAGCGCCCTCTATAGGGTATACTAAGAAAGAACTGAGTTCGAGGCTTGCTGTCGACCGGATTGGTCGTATACTGTTGAATTCCCGTCCCATTATCTTTTTATTTCTGTTTTGTGTGTAAATGTGGATGTTTCGTGCTAGTAAAATTTTGTTAAATTAACCCTGGGCATCTTTATTTATCACAGGGTTTAATTTCTCATCCCTTTTCATCCCATTTGTTCAGATTTTAAGTGTATTTGGATCTTTGGGAAAGCTGAAAAATATCTTCTCATTGCAATTAGCTGTTGTATATTTACAAAGTGTCAAAATACTATATTTATAATAGGATTTTTTAATGCCAGATATAATAAAAAATTTTCTATTATATGCGATACTTTAAACAGAAATTTAAAAGTGGCCTTTTAACATGTAAACAACATAGGCGGTCGGTGTTTTCGTGAACTATGACGTCACAAACTCGGCGGAGGAAAAGTATCGTTTTTGAGAGACGTTAAAGAGTCCGCTGTAAAACCCATTAGAAATTACTTAACTGCCCCCCAAATGAAAGAAAAATAGGTACTGCCCTGCTTACTTTTTTGTCTTCTATTGTTTAAAAATAAAATTAGAAAACTTGAAAATTCCTCATTAAAACAAAATTTGTTTTTCGCTTTCAGAACTTGAGTTATTTTTCTTTTTAAAATTCATAACACTGTTAGTGTAGAAAATTCGAGAATTGTATTTAAATGAATGTATAAAAATAAGTGAAACCTTACATTATTATAATGTTCAATATAATGTTTCATGAATTCAATATATTTTCTGATAATTATTGTACAGAGAGTTCACGTTACAGCGGGGTAATCACTCAGAAATTTCACAAAATAAACGAAAATTTCTGCATTCATAACAAATAACAAGGTACTAGCAAATCACCTACGCTAGTTTTTAGTTTTTATTTCTAAAACAAAAAGACTAACATCGCTTTGTTCTACGTTTTACTTTTAATTAAAAATCTTGAGTACATTTTGATAATGAACTGCGTGGGAAAGATTACCCGAAAGGAAACGTAATCCGACCATCTTCAATAAACTTAAACTTACCGATATATCGGAAATGTATTAAGAGAAAAAGTTTTTCAAAGAATAAAATAATTTCGTAGTAAAATATTAAAATAGGAGAGGCGTAATGAAAAAACAAATATTTGCATTGGAATTTTCATAATTGCTAGCATTTTGTTATTTGTTACTAGATTTATAAAATGCAAATATAGTAATCTTATATTATTATATTATAATCTTTTTTAAAATTCGGGTTTAAATTTCAGTTTTAATCTATGTCCTTTCTCGTTCTAGGATTATGTAATAAAAAAGTCATATAAAATTGCCTAAAAATATAAATGTACATAATAACATTGTTTATGACATTATGATTTTTAAACCTCCAAAGCTTCAATTAGTTTTAATATTTTTATATTTTTGAGAGCTTTAAAATTTTTTCATCTTTGCACAAACGCGATAGAAAACACCAAGCATATATATCATACTACCAAAATATTTCAATCAAATGGTAATAAATATCTAAAAAGTTTTGGGTTAAGTATTTCAATTACAATGGTGTTTCTAAACTTGTAAGAACTCTAAATAAAAAAAAAATAGTAGTGTTCACATTGATTTCAAATACAGTGGACTCCGCTTAATGTGATCGCAGTTAATGTTATCAATCGCATATTGTTCTCGAAATCCCGATATTCTCTGTTCATTTGTATGTTAAAATGATCAGTTAAAATGATCGCTTTATGTGATCGTTACATCAGTTAATGTTATCAGTTTTAGAACCAGCTGGCAAAGGAATATTCTCAATGTATTCAGAAGGAACCTATTGTTTTCTTTGCCTTCAATGTTGTTCGAATACTCGAGAATTCTCTCTTTTCCACGTAGGGAAAAGGTGAATGAACAAAGTAATGGAGAGTTAATTACCCATTCCTGGAATTTTTCAGAAATACGAACACCCTGTTGGTGGTCAGTGGTTGTCAGATAAGCAGAAGGCAACACATTCTTATCGGAACTGAGAAAGAGCGTATGCACATTTTATGCCATAATTTTGCGGAAATAATGACCAGAAATCTCAAGAAATGATAGAAAATCGTTCGGACATGACCTCTGAACAGTTTGAGTGATGGGTGAAAGTAGATCAAAACATTCCAGTAGCTTCCACATTAACAGAATCTGAAGTCTGTCAGATTGTCATAGGAATACAGACAAATGATGGAGTCAGAAGAAAAAACTCTTGATACTGAGGCACCGCCTACAAGTGCTGAAATGAGAAATGCATCGAAAGTGTTGAAACGTGGACCACAACACTGCTCCGATGAATTTAAAAAACATGATGATTAAGAACAATGAATCAATGAGCTTCTTAGAAAAAAATGTAGGTAGCCAAAAACTGATCATTTTTTTTAGTTATGTAAATAATTCTTATGTCTTAAAGGATAATATACAGTACATAAATATAAGGTGAGTTTTTCCAATTTATTTTGAAATTTAGTACGTGTGAATTAAAGAGGTAAATTTATCTAATTTTAAAGGCTTTAAAGATGATGTGGCAACTGGACCCTATGGGCCGAGCCCTTCAATCCAGAGGCTTCGGTCAGTAAGCACAAAAATGACAACGAGTGAAAAATAAACGCATAAAAGAACAAAGAGATAGAAGGGTGGATTCGTGAGTTCATAACACAAAACTAGAGAGTAGAGAGTTTAGGGATAGAAAAACAAAATATTTTTGTGGCCAGTGACATCCGTACAAAATAAACGAAAAATAATGAATAATAATGATCAAAATCGAAAAAAATAAAAATTTTGACAAAATAAAAAATATATGTTTTAAAAATAAATAAATTGCATTAAAAATCAGAAAAGGGCCTAAATAATAATAAATAAACATAAAAAAACAATTTTTATCTAATTTTGCATATCGTTTATTTTTATCAATCTGTTATTGTTATCAAAATTACGATTTCCCAAACGGATTACATTAAGCTGAGTGCACTGTATATGTTTATAGCTTAAAAACTGAAAATTGTTAATGAAATCTAGTTAGTATTAATGTTAGTATGCTTATACTGATATACCGATAGCTCACAATCGGTATATCCCTTCTCAAATACGTACTTGCGAAGTCATAGAATCAGTCAAAAATGTAGACTACTTTTAATGAATACCTCTCGATTTGACACCAAATTACTCTTCTCAAATCTACTGAAATATTTCATGCATAAAAGTAATCCGTAAGCTAATTCCAGAATAGAAACTGCTGCACTGCAAGCAAGCCGGCTAACTTCGCGAAACTGAATGTAAGCAGAACTGAAAAGTAAATATTTGGATTGAAACGTGTAGCTAAACTGGTAAATTTGAATCAATGACTTCCAGTTTAAATACTAATGAAGGAAAACATTTACTTTAGATGTAAAAGTCTCTGAAGTTTAAAGGGAGATATGAAGCGAAGACTAAAAATTGTTTTATACCATCAAAGATTCCGGAATGAATAAGTCAAAAGTAAATTTTAATACCAAGTTTAAAGCAAATATTTGTGGAGATTTAGGTACGATTTGTGATTTTTAAATAAAATGTCGTTCCCAGTTCTTAAAAACATGTATTTCACGGCTGTGATTTAATTTGGGTTTTTTACAAATATTATGCTGAGAGAAAATAATTTTTATCAATTAATTTAGAATGTGTAAGAGATTATTTTACTTAATTTAATAAAATAAGAAAATGTGTTTCGTGTATTATAAAAATATTATTCAAAATGATCTATAACTATACAGTGGACTCCGCTTAATGTGTTCGCGGTTAATGTTATCAATCTCTTATAGTTATCGAAACCAACTGGTCCCGACTTTCTCTATTCATTTGTATGTTAAAATGATCGCTTTATGGGACCGTTACATCGGTTAAAGTTATCAATTGTCGAACCTCATTTTAACTGGTAAAGGAATATTCACAACATTATTCAGAAGGAACCCATTCTTTTCTTTTCCTTCGTAGTTGTTTGAATTTTCAAGAATTCTCCTCTTCAACCTAGGAAGATGGGGAAAGAAAAAAGGAGTGGGGCATTACACGTTCCTGTAATTTTTCAGAAATACGCACACCATGCTGGTGGTCAGTGGTTTCAGATAAGCAGAAAGAAACACATTATTATCGGAAATGAGAAGGAGCGTATTCCCATTTTATGCCTTGCTCGCTTACGTGCAGCTTGTCGATGTGGAAGCCAGAAAGCGAAATAATTTAACGTTAAAACAAAGCATCGAAATTTTAAATCGTTATGACAGGTTGATTATGATGACGAACATTTTATCAACGAGCTTCTTAGAGAAAAATTGTAGACAATCAACAATGGATCAATTTTTTAAAATTATGTATACAACTCTTATATTTTAAAGGTAATATGCAGTACATAAATAAAAGGTGTGTTTTTTCCTTTTGTTCTGAAATTTATTAAGTGTGAATTAAAGGGTAGATAAATTTATCTCATTTTGTATATCGTTTATTGTTATCGATCGGTTATTGTTATCAAAATCACGGTGTCTTAAACTCATCACATTAAGCGGAATCCACTGTATTGCATTTCTGTTTGTGAAAGTAAACTGGCAAACTGGATATGATGTCATATATATTTTTCCCATTTTTTCTACAAACCTTTTGGCACGAAGAGTTACAGTTCTTTGGGCTTTGAGTTTTATCCGTCTTATTGGAAAACTGTAATAAACACATACACATATGCATGCATACAAACATGTTAATAGTAAAAATATTATTAACAGATTATACTAGCGAAATAACCTACATTATTGTGACGAGCAGTCATTCTGACGAGAAAAGTTATAACTGATATGATATTATAAGATATTCTAATTTATATTCTAAGCCTATAAATTAATTAAAGTGAAACAGTGAATTTTAAGTTTTTAAAATTAAAATTGTATTAATTTATATATTTAGAAGGAAATTTATTAAGTTGTTATTAAATAATTATAAATTCTTCTACATTGTTCTGAATTTTATCTGAAATTTTTAAATATTGATTTATCATTTGAATAATGCATAGCAACATAATATATATATATATATATATATATATATATATATATATATATATATATATATATATATATATACATATATATATATATATATATATACATATATATATACATATATATATATATATATATATATATATATATATATATATATATATATATATATATATACATATATATATATATATATTATATATATATATATATATATATATATATATATATATATATATATATATATATATATATATATATATATATATATATATATATATATATATATATGTGTGTGTGTGTGTGTGTGTGTGTGTGTGTAATATATCAAAATTATTTCACTTTAATATTTCCTTTAAAAAACCATCCTCTCTCCGATTCTAATTTCTTCAAATCTTTTTCCCATTCTCTACATATCTTTATCAAAGGAGTGTCCTCCATTTAAAAATCTTTCGATCCATTTCCCAAAGCTTTCTGTCCTATAGATGTCAATTTTCTGCCCTTCAACACTTTTTCCAGCTGTCGGCGGCAAATGGCTCTTCGTTTTTCCTGATCTTAATACTTCAATTCGCTAAAATTCTTGTCCCTTGGGAAAATTCTTTCTGTCTTCGTTCTTGGGTGCACCTCTGTTCGAGCAGAGGGATTTTTGTGTCTTTCTCTTGTCTGTCGTTGACTAGTAAAGATGTCCTTTTTTTAGTAGCTTTAAAGTAAGGTTTTAATTAGACGTGTACTGTTTTCTTCAATGTCGGTCGACTGCATAGTTATTACTGTTAGCTGATTAGGCTTCTTCTTGCCCAGTAGCCCGGGCAAGTAAAAAAATAGGGGGTTACAGAATTATCGCGACTAGAGGAAATAATTTATTACATGTATATATATATATATATATATATATATATATATATATATATATATATATATATTGTTTTTTCTATCGACCTACAATGTATTAACTATTACGATTGCTATCGGATTTATATAAAATGTTTTTAACTGAATAACCCTGAAATAATCGAAACCTTTATTAAATCGCATCTATATCGCCAAGTTTTTCCGATATCAAAAGAAATTATTTTACGGTACTGCACAGTTCGTTTTTAAATCAAATAAAAATACCTCGCCTTCATTAAAATGTATTTTATTTTGCATCCATCTTTAATATTTAGAGTAAAAGAAAAAAAGATTAAAAAATAAGTTTCAGAAAACGATTTTATTTAAATTGTAAAACCTGTCGAAAATGTCGGAAGAAGAAAAAAATAAACAGACTCAAATGAAATATTTTCAAGTGTGAAAGTCTATTAAATTTCTCAAAATTGCTTAAGGCAATATTTCGAACAGCATTTTTAGTTTCTACACAAATTTAATATAAATCGAAAAACTGTTACATACATTTGGTTTAGAACATGATTACTTTGTCGGCAAATTTCATAACGAAATTTTAATTAAAAATTTTATAACTTTCAGCTTTTAAAAAATCGGTAAAAAAATGGATATTCTATACCAACAAAGGTTCTATCAAAAAGTCGAATTTCTGTAGAAAATATCGATCAATTTTGAATGTTCTTAATAGATAGGCACTAAGATTGGAACATTGAATATTCAAAAGAAAGGTGGAACAAAATCTGAAAATCTCAAAAGTAGTTCACTGGTAGGTTCGATTATTCGAATGGTCTCCTAACTACAAACAGAACTTGTAAGAGTGTGAAAGTAGAGGATGTATTAGTATGGCAAGATATGCAAACCCAGTTATATAGATAGATAATTAACATTAGAAAGGTAAGAACTTTGTTAGTGCAAAGAATGCAAACGGACAAGTAAATATACACATATTTAAATATATGCATGCATATATATAATATTAAAATCCCTAATTTACTTATTTTAATATTAATTTAATAATTTCTGTTCTTAAATTACGTTATTGGTGTTCGCGTGGTAATTCTGTGCGTAATTTTTTGTATTTTGTAAAACAATAGGCAGGCTTGGGAGCTCGGAGTCGAAATGATTCCAAGAATCATTTAGGTTTTAAGTCACATGAATATTTTCCTTTCATGGAAACACAAATCACGGAAAAAGAATATTTCGAGTTACAGTAGAACGGCGGTTAGTCTGGTCGATATAAACTGAACCCTATTCAATTGACAAAAAATCGGAATATTTAAGTAACTTTAAAAAACATGGCAATAATTTTAAGGTAGCTTCCCTTCCCTTTTCAGAGGTTTAGAAATTGCAGATGAAGTTGATGACATTTTTTGCTGATGACAAATAGCGTCTTTAGCAGTTATTTGATTAAAAAATTTAGTGTTGTATGTAGAAATGCCCATAGTAATTATTGCACATACTACCTACATTGTGCAGTATAGATTAAAAAAATCATTGTGTAGGAAAATGAAATTCCTGTAAGCCTTCTGCTTCATAATAGAAATTCTTCCTTTCTACATCCATAGAAATTAAGTTCGTAGGTTCGAATCCCCCTGAGGCATGGATGTTCGTAGCCGTTCGAAATCGGCTTTAAGCTGTAGGTCCCGGTCTCATTAGCCCTCGTGTTGCAAACAGTAGATCGTAGCACTCCAAATCAAACCAAACCAAACCATAGAAATTAATCTTACATAGAAAGTTGAACGATTTCTATATGTGTAATAATATTTTAAACCAAAATAACTTAATTAAAATTGTATTTTTAATTTAAATTTCTCACGATTCTATTTTCCAAATTACGAATTTTTGAGTTAAACAGTGGATTAATTTGATCAGTTTGGGACAACGTGATTTTGATAACAATAAACGATCGACAACAATAAAGGGTAGATAAATTAACTCCCTCCCCTTTAATTTATATGTACGAAATTTCAAAACAAACTGAAAGAACACACCTTATATTGTGGCGGTGCAAGCGTCAAGCCACTCATTTATTAAAATCTAAAAAGTACTTGTTGCACCTGGCAAATGTAAAATGTATCTGTTGAATCTGGCAACAAAAAAGATCATTCCAAAGATATGGTGAATGTGAGCGATGCTGTTCGCTGTGTCAATGCATTTTATTAATTTCCTGTAAATAGTTTAATTAAATGTTGATAATTTAAAAAGCTGTTTTTCCTGAACTACACTACTGGCACTGCATCTTAGCCGCTAAAATATTTATTTACTGTATATTATCCTTCGAAAAAATAAGAACTGTATACATAAATAAAAAAAATGATCCATTGTTGAGTGTCTACAATTTATTCTAAGAATCTCATTGATAAACTGTTCGTAATCCTAACAAACCTGTCATAACGATTTAGAATTTCGATCTTTTGTTTTAATGGTAAATCATTTCGATTTCTGGCTTCCATGTCGACACGCTACACTTAAGCGAGCAAGGCATAAAATGTGAATACGTTCCTTTTCAGTTCCGATAAGAATGCGTTGCCTAC
>CM063511.1:6126545-6139045 GCA_032207245.1 Pardosa pseudoannulata
CTTATTTCTTTTATAATTAATATGCTTAAAGATCAAATTGCATTAGCAAAATTTTATGTAGATTATAATACAGTTGGTAATAATTTTTGTGACAAAATATATTTTCAAAAGTTATCCATTGTTTAAATCAGGTCTTCGAACCGTAATTGTTTTTGTTCCGGTTTTCGTTCCGGTTCAACTAAAAAATTAATATCGGTTCAGTTCCGGTTTTCGCTCCGCCAAAAATAACTGTTTTCGTTTCAGTTCCAAATGAATAATTTCATTTTATGTATATTCTTATTTGTACTAAAAATATAATTCTATCATAAACAAAAAATGTAATTCTATCAAAATTTAGAAGATTTTATTCTTTTTTTAATTGGTACACTATGTGAATTGATACAAACAGCAGGTACGATAAGAGCGGCGAGCATTGGCATTGTTATCCATTATCAAAATCGCATTTGACAACTAGGTTCATGATTACCCACATTCGTCGTTTGACTCTCACATCGTGCACTTGGCCTTGCAATAATTATGTAAAAAATATATTATTTATTTAACATATGAAAATTGCCTCTAATTATTAATATATCTTCTAACGTGGTTTCACTGAGATTACTTCTGTTGTCTCGGAGAATAAATTTCAAACCTGAAAACGCTCTTTCAACAAATATCAAAATAGGAAATAGAGAAGCAGTATATATGTAATGATAATTATAAAGTTGACGTTAAATTAGAAAATATTGATAAGTTGGTAACAGTAACAAAATGACTGAAAGATATATCGAACCGAAATAAACCGATATTTTTTTCGGTTCAGTTCCGGTTTTCGTTCCGACCAAAATAACGGTTTTTTCCGGTTTTCGGTTCAGTTCCGGTTCGAAGCCCTGGTTTAAATATTAACTTTTTAAAAATTGATCCTGTTTTTTTTATTTATAAAATTTTAGATATTTAAAATAAAATTTAATTGTTATTGCATATATGGTAGAAAATATTTTTCCATTAATAAACATTTTATGTCGATGTCTTTTTTTAAACCTTAGTTATTAGGAATTTCTTGTATTAAAAGAAGTATGAAACTTAGCTAACTATAATTAATGCAGTTCTTTGTTATTAGTAATGTGCTGGAAATATACATATTGTAAGTGTTTCTATTACAAAAGAAGAAAAAATGTTTCATAAGAGATTTGCTATTAAATACAAATTTAGTACAGTGTACTCCATTTACTGTTATCAGTTTGGTTTACCATGATTTTCATAACAATAACCGATTGATAACAATAAACGATATGAAAAATTAGATAAATTCGCTCCCCTCCTTTAATTCCCACTTACTAAATTTCAAAACAAAATGAAAACACACACCTTATATTTATGTACTGTGTATTATCCTTTAAAACATAAGAATTGTATACATAATTAAAAAAATTGATCAGTTGTTGACTGTCTACAATTTTTTCTGAGAAGCTCATTGATAAATTGTTCTAATCATAATCAACCTGTCATAACGATTAAAATTTCGATCGTTAGCGTTATTGTTTTTATTGTTAAATTCATACACACACATACAGAGATTTCACTTTTTTATAATAGTAATATATATAAAACTATTCAATATTTTTACAATTATATACAGTCGACTCCACTTAATATGATCAGTTTGGAACACCGTGATTTTGATAACAGTAACCGATTAATAACAATAAACGATATGCAAAGTTAGATAAATCCCTCTCCCCTTTAATTCACACCTAACCAAAGTCTTAGTCAAATATATCACAATATATCACAATATACACGTAACACGTATATACAGTTATATGAGTATTTATCATTAATAGTTTATGTATGATAGCATACAGAAACAGGCAAGTGCATTGACAATTAAACGTCATTTTTTGACTCCTATAATTGACAAATTTCTAATTTTGAATGGTATTTCAATGAAAGATAATACAAAATTTATACTGAGTAATTTTTGTTCAATTTTTCATCATAAAAAGACTCTAAATTTAAAATGTACTCTATTTTAGGCAGGAAAATAAACGAATCTGAGTTGTACCCAGAGTCATGTACAATGAAAGTACTAAAACACCTACTGAAAACATTTAGAATTATTATACAATAGATCCTCGGTCTAACGACCCCCTGTGACACCAACATCACATGGTCGTTGTAACGAAAGGTCGCTGTAACGAATGGAAAAAAATAATAAAAAAAATCAGCAAAGAAATGATGAAACAGTACGTATCTAGATTCTAACTCTTCTATTTATTTGTATTTTGTGAAGACTCCCCTTTGTCCGAGCACGCGCCAAAACAGCTGATCGTAGTACAGCTGTTTAACTGGACAATAGCGTGGCGTCGCAGAGTCTGGGATCTTGACAATTGGACTGAATAGACAAATACGCCCCTGATGGATCTCGTTAATGAATGCTCGGAAATTCCGTGAAGGGACAGCCAGCGAATGAGAATTCAGCTAAAAAATATAACTGTAACTTTAGCTGGAGTTCTCAAGTAACTGGGATCTTAACTGACCCCAAAAAACAATTGGCGGAACCGTAACTGACCCCCCAGGTATAAAAAGCCTACAATTTTGCGACTCAGGGCTTTTCGTCCTTTTTTTCGTAGGTGTGTTGACCTCGTGGAGTGTTTCGCCTTTTTTGCCAGCACCAGCTTGCTAGTTCGGGAGATTCGTAAAGTCCGCTCATATAGGGATCGGCAGAGTCTCGGCTACCGAACGGGGGATAAATTGGGTTTAATTGCACCCTGAAAAGCCTCCCCATTTGTAAGAGATTATTAAATCTCTGGTTCTTCTTTCGACTGTGACCGTCGTGAGGAAGTTTTATCGGCAACCATCCTTTGCAGTTCTACATGATTTAGGAATTAAAATTCCTTTGTAAATAGCCGTATTTAATCAAGGATAAAAGTAAATTTCCAATTTTATTTTTGACTGTAATCCATTATTCACGTTACCTCTCATTTGAGAATATTGAAGGCGTCACAATTTCCATTACTGAATTTGTGAAAAAAGTCTTTGATTGACGCGTATTACAAGTTCAATTGGGAATTTTTCATTATCGCTGATTCCATATCCGTTAGGTTTTGAAGGAAATCTTCAGAATTAAATTGTCCTTCAAAATATGGATGCAAGGCATTGATTGCATGGAAGGCTTCTTTTTCATTCACTTTTTCAAAAGCTTAGACGATTTCTTCCCCGTTGACGGAATCGAATCGAAGTTGCACGAGAGTACAATAATTTTGAAATAACCCACTTGCTTATGAATTCTGCGGACTAAAATTGGCGGTCGCTCTAACGAAAAATAATACGTTTTGGGTTCGTTGTAATGATTCAAAATTACATTATTCCTACGGTAAAATAATTGGGACTTGTTCGTTAGAACGACGATCTTAAAGAGGGTCGTTCTAACGAAGGGGTCGTTGTATCGTGGGGTCGTTAAAAAGAGGTTCTATTGTATTTCACTTTTAAGGAAAATTCCGACTGGTTCACATACATTCAGATCAAATATAAACCCATCAAAATCAGTAGTTTACTGTGCAGACTTTCGAAATTGCAACTTTAATTATACCTTACCCTTTTATCATATTGATCGAAATTAATATTTTAGATTAATAAAAATCGTTAAAAATTTAATAGCCAGCAGAAATTATGAAAACATAGCTTGACACGTGACACTCAAGTAAAATACTTTATTTTTTAATTTATAATCCCCGTTTGACGACGCAGGCAGACACAAGTTTAAAAAAATAGTTTTCTTAGGGAGATCTTCATAATGCCTTGTCAGTTCCAGACGGTCTAATCCTAAGAAAGGCGTCACTTTGATCCCTCAAAATGAAAATTATGACGCGATAATAACGTATGGCATTAGTAGTCTAGATGCTCCTTATTAGTGATATTATATGAAAATTCTTTAATTTGAGGGAAATAAAATTAAAAAAAAATAATTCTTTGGGATTGAAAAATTTATTAATATACTGTCAGACATAGCAACTACATTTTATAAATATTTTTCATGTCAATAAGAAACGGATATTACAATACTATATTAATATATATATATATATATATATATATATATATATATATGTATATGTATATATGCATATATATATATGATATATATATATATATATATATATATATATATATATATATATATATATATATATATATATATATATATATGTATATGTATATATGCATATATATATATGATATATATATTAGTATAGTATTGTAATAATCGTATATATTCGTGTATATATATATATATACGATTATATATATATATATATATATATATATATATATATATATATATATGACAGGGTCCAGTAAACACACTAGAGTTCGGAGTACCACTTCATCTCTTTATTTAAAGTTCATCAACACTCTACTCAACAATGGCGTCTCACATTGGCGCCCAACTGCTAACAAAGGCAGTTTTCACTGCTTCGGGGAGCTATAATTCTGACTGTAGAAAGTGCATACTGCTCTTTGCTCTTATCACTGCGCGTGAGCCGTATTTATGTGGCTAACTCCTAAAGCCACATCACTCTCATTAAAAGAATCCCTAATTAAAATCTCTTAAAATTAATCTATATTTTAAATCTTGACACATATATATATATATATATATATATATATATATATATATATAATATACATATGTTTGTATATGCATGTATATATATGTATGTGTGTATATATATATATATATATATATATGTGTGTGTGTGTGTGTGTGTAATCCAATTATTATAAAAGTGATGGACAAGGAGAAAGCTAATCGGCTAACAGTAATAAAAATGCCGTCGGGCCATATTGAAGAGAACGGCACAAGTCTAATTAAAATTTTACTTTAGAGCTGCTAAAACGGACCTCTTTACTAATTAACGACAGATAAAGAAAAGACACAAAAATCCCTCTGTTAGAACAGATGTCCACCCAAGAGCGAGGGCAGAAAGAATTTTCCCAAGGTAGAAGAAACGTACTCAGCGAATTTAAGTGTTAAGATCACGAGAAAAAGCGGAGCCATATTGGATTCTTGATAAGATAGGGTTAGCAACGTTCGAAATCCACCCCTTCTAGCTTTTAATGCCTATATTTCAAGCCTTATTTTCCCCGGTTAAGAGCGGGTGATTAGATTTGTTACATAATAAATAAATAAAAATGAAATGTTTTTCTAGCATTATGACGTCATGCCTTTAACCATCTCATTTAATGATTTCTTATTTTAAATTATTTAAATACCGTCTGCATTATTTTCAGATGTTTTATCACTGAACTTAGATATTATGTAAATAATTTTCTTTTATATTTGGCTTAAATAATATATTAGATACATATATGAAAATTTTTAATTTAGTCATCGATTATTTTTGTTACAATGAAATTTTATCACCG
Source organism: Pardosa pseudoannulata (assembly GCA_032207245.1). Lineage (NCBI taxonomy): Eukaryota > Metazoa > Arthropoda > Arachnida > Araneae > Lycosidae > Pardosa > Pardosa pseudoannulata. The sequence continues at coordinate 6,131,955 of CM063511.1, forward strand.
GTGTTAACAACAAATTCTATCTACTTCCAGGTGTAGTGGAAATGATAGTTTCATTCCTTTACTTCCCTTAATGACTGTGGCAAAAAATTCGGAAGAACTTAGCGATGATTTCAACTTAGCTACGAAAACTTTGAATTATCTTTTTAAATGAATTCAACGTGATTCTAAACTGCATTCACAGTGTCGGGAGACTAGATGGATATGAATATAAAGAAATTACTGAGGGTGTACCAAATAATTATCAGCCAAAAAAAAAATTTTTTTTTCATCTTTCTCACAGGGTACTTTTCAATTCTGGAAAATTAAAAATTTTACTGATGCCAGTTTTTATAATTAACGTAATTACATATTTAACTTTAAAATGCAACTACATGAATGCTTTACTTGTCTTAAACATTTTTGTAGACCTCTTTCTCTACCATTGACTTTTGTTGAGAAATAGACGTTTGTGGACTTTACTATAAACGTTGTATATAAATTTTGTGAGAATGAAGAATAAACATTGCATTACATACTTTAGTTTTACTACTTTTATTCAAAATTTAACATCGGAGCAGTTAATTTATAACCTTACATAAGTAACTATAACAATAATAATTATTAAAAACATTGGAATGTTGTAATATTTATTGAGATCATTGTTATATTTCATCAATTACAAACTTACCTACCCAGTGCCCGCAAATATTTTTCATGTTAAGACCATGTAGTGTCATACGTGATGTAAATAAAACAACCCAAGATAAGAATCTAGTACCGACCTAGCATTTTTACTGTCGTAGCAAACTCAAAACAATCAGATCTTTAGCTTATAGGCTAGTATATATTATTATTTAGTGTATTGTGAAAAATTTTGCCAGCTAGTAAGTTTTATTAAAAAAATAATTTTGAAAAGTGAAGTCAATGAATATGCATTTTTTTTACTTTATAATTCTGAGAAAAATTTCCCACAACAGATTAAGTAATCATAGTTAAAAAAGTTTTCTTAACGAAATATTCTTAATACCTTGTCAGTTCCAGACAGACTAATCCTATGGAAGTGTCATTAAAGAAGTGAAGATGAAAATTATGACGTTATAATTACGTTTATCATTTAAAGCCTAAAAAAAGTATTAGTATCATTATCAGAAAATTTCTTATTTTGAAATACGAATAATTTTTTTATTGTTTTGAAAGTTAAGTTTTTAGGAATATCAAATAAACACACACTAGAATTATTAAAAACCTTAAAAATATTAGAAACATTAAAAATACTCGAAATTCAGGTTTTATAAGGAATTACAAAATTACAAAATTTTATAATTATTTTTGAAATTATAGGAAATGGAATATTCCCTTTTATGTTTAAATTATGGTTCAATAGTTAACTCAAGTAATTTGATATTTACATTAAAAGCTTAAAGTGTTTTAGGTACTGATATATAATTTAAAATAATTTTATTTAATGAATACATTTTAACTTGAAGTTAATAATTTTCTAATACTATCCAGCAAAAATAACTGTATCTTATATAAATAACTGTAAAATCAAGAAAATTACCTTTTCTCGGTAACCTGAAAACTAATTATTATTTATAACGAACTTATGTATTTTGAGATTTTAATATGAACTTCAGAATTATAGATATTTGTTTATGCACACATGAACATATTTTATACATATATATTCAAATGTATAATATATGGAAGAGAGAGATAAATATTACTCTAAACTCCTTGGCGCCACAGACCAACTTGGGGGCCAAGGCATACGGTACCATTCTCCGCTTTCGAGACCAAAAGCCCTGGGGTGCGGAGCCTCCAGTGTTTAGTTCCCAAGCATGCTTGGTCCTCAGTTTGTCTACCCACTAAAGGGAAGAAAGGAAGTCAACCTTGCCCAGCCAGGGGAACAACTTACTTCTGACCTGTATTGTGCAAGTATGAAGCTCTACGCCCCTGGACTTCGAGGTAAATAATAAGGCAAAGGATATATATATATATATATATATATATATATATATATATATATATATATATATATATATATATATATATATATATGTATATATATATATATATATATGTATATATATGTGTATATATATGTATATATATATCTATATACACTATGTCCATAAATTAAGGATAATGAAGTTCAATCAATGAAAGAGACAAAAGCAAAACAAATTTGACTTATTTGTAAAGTCTATTTATTAAACAAAAGGTAAAGAGCAAATTAATAAAAATTGCGATTTTTACTCCCTGGAGCAAATTTTAAAAAAGAACCTATTTACAGAAAATAGTATAACATGGTTAGTATGATGGTTAATACGGAGTATGTCTCCCGGACGATGCAATACAAGCGTTACAACGCCTACGCATGCTGAGTATCAGATTATCAATCTGATCTTGGGGAAAATTACACCACTCATCAAGCAATGCCCTCCGAAGTTCCGATAGACAGTTGGGAGGGGGTTGACGGGCTGCAATTCGTCGGCCAAACATGTCCCACACATGCTCTATTGGATTCAAGTCCGGTGAGTATGCTGGCCAATCCATACGGGTGATATCCTCCGATTGAAGGCATTCGTCTACAATGTTTGCACGGTGAGGTCGGACGTTGTCATCCATATACAGAAATTCAGGACCCATGGCGCCCCGAAACAAACGTACATGTTGTTCCAGAATGACATCCCGATAGATGTGGCCTGTCATCGTTACACTCTGAACATGCAGGTCAGTTCTGGAACCAAGAATAATTCCTCCCCAAACGAGCCATCCTGCACCACCGTAACGGTGTCGTTCAATGGTGTTCTCTTGGTGGTAACGGGTACCTGGCGCTCTCCGGCGAGAATCAGAATGTAAACTGAACCTGGACTCGTGGGAAAACATCACACAAGACCACTGTTGCGGTGTCCACAATGCATGCTCTCTAGCCCAGCATAATCGCAGGCGACAGTGAGTTGCGGTAAGGGGAACACATCTGACAGGCCTACGAGCATATAGACCAATGTTCCCTAAGCGTCTGTACACGGTCTGCCTTGAAACTGTCGTACCGGTAGCTGAAGAGAGCTGACGAGACAGGTCTGATGCTGTGCTCTGTCTGTTTCTTTTGGCAGTAACTGCCAAATACCGGTCATCATTCGGCGTAGTAACTCGGGGGCGACCTGTGCTGTAACATCTACTCACATTACCATCATGTTTGAATCGTTGCCAAAGCCTGGAGATGACACTCTGGGCGATTCCAAGTTCCTCGGCTACTTCCAGCTGGGTACGTCCACATTCCAGTCGTCCGATAATTCTACCACGTAAAAAATCATCCAAATGCTTCCTTTGTGCCATAATTATGCGGTTATTGCACTGAAAGGCTTTTAAAGCGCTTGTGAACAATTTTACTTCTTTGCTACCATTCCTTATATACCCCTTTCATACACTCTCGTCATTGTGACGTACTATCCGCGCCATCTGGTGGTTTCCTGCAATTTGCATATTCTTCTTCAAGATGTGTGTGATAATTCTACAGGTGAAATTTTTATTTTAGAGCTCAATTTCTGTGTGATTCTTAATTATCCTTAATTTATGGACATGAGTGTATATGTATATATATGTATGTATATATGTATATGTATATTATATATATATATTTATATCTATGTATATGTATATTATCTATATATATATTTATATATATATGTATATATATATATATATGTGTATATATATATATATATATATATGTGTATATATATATATATATATATATATATATATATATATATATATATATATATATATATATATATATAAGATCGGGAAACTAATGTAGGCATTTTGTATAAAACCCTTCAGACAGCCCAAGAAAATTCTCAGGGGTTTTCAAAACTTAAGTCAAGGGCTGAAACTACCCGCGCCCTTTTGCATTCCCCTTTTTAACTCCTAACCTAAATTGACCACTGCTGCTACCTCAGAGAAGGGATCTAACCATTTATAACTGTACATTGCCCTAGCGGACAATTTAGGAAATTTCCAAACAAAAAAGAGATGCACGCTGTCGGAGGCAGATTTTCCTCGATTTTGCTGCAGATTTTGTCTGAGATGTTGACCCAGGTGTTAAGGGTCTTTTACATATAACTTCATACTTGCTGTTCCCTCAGTTTTTCCAGTACCTCTGATGAAGTGGTAAGCCGTCCTCCAACGTTATCCTAATAAAGGTCTTTAGTTGAAACGGTGCCATTTTATGGGCCATAACTACAACCTTCCATCGAGAAGTCCGTCTTATTACATACGTACATTTATTTATACAGACACGAGCGTAATTTAGGGTGATCGTTTATATTATAGTAGGTCGTTTAGTGGTTGCTGGAGCCTATAAAGGAGATAGACGGCCCGGATGCAAATGGGGAGGGGTATGTAAGGCAGATTTGGAAGCACACCGAAGTATTTAGGAAATTAATAAAATACTTTAAAACATCTTCTCTTTCACAAATATTTATTTTATCAAACTACTTACAGTTTTTATTACGTAAACTAAATTGTAATCGACGTAAATCCTATTATAAAATTTACATATTATTGAATTTGCGTTTGCTTTTAAATTATGAATAAACACTTATTGGCTACATTCGAATGTTCGTTTAATTAATTTTTAATTTTTGACTCTAAATAGATAAACAGACAAATAAAATAGTTATATATAAAATGCAACAGTAATTTATACTCTTCCATAAGAGGTAATATTTAGTATTGTTAACTATTATGGAAGAACGGACTACAGAATTGTTTTTCTTGTAAAGGAAGCACTAACCTTTTGTAAGTATTTTTGTAGTAATTCATTTCGATTATTACAATAAGGAAAATATTATTACATTATATTAAATGTACAAGCGTATTTGGATTACACCACATAAAAAACTTTAAATTTATAAAATTTAAATCAAACAATGTAAATTTATCATCATGTACGTAAAAAGCTACAAAAATTATACATTTTTAAAAATTTCATCTTTATTACTGAACATTTAAACTATTTTAAAATCTCAAATAATGCAATTATTTCTTACTTTTTGCTATTGTTTGCATGAATATACATTTTCAAAGCCTATTCACACAATGCATTCATTCGATTACATAATTAAAATAGCTGCAAATTAACAAAATTTAAAACGAAATGTCCTAGTACTAATTTGGTTTGTCGATCCCCCTAAAACAGACTTGTTACGTTATGTTAAATTTATGTACGCCTTTTGAATTTACGGGAAGCAATTAGGAAGCACCGACAAATCGAAATAAAATTTTTAAGCATTCGAATAAAATAGTCGGGGAGTGGGTATGAGAAACTTCCTGCGTTTAGTTTGACTTAATGAGTTCTAACTCATTTACATATTAAATATTATTATTTTCCTTGGAATCGTAATATGAAATTTTCGTCGAAATGAAATTTGATTTTTAGTAATAATTTCGCCTTCAGAGCTTTTCCTTTTGTAAGAGCCGCCAGTGATGCTGAATAACTAATTATTTTAATACAATAAATAAAATTTATTCCCACTTTGATACTATTCATAATTGATTCGATTTCAGAAATATAACGGCGTAGTTTTGGATGCAGAATCTTTTTGTTTTTGTCTTGTTATTGGATAACGGAAAGCTGTTTACGTTTCAGCTGAAATGGTCTATTTAAATTAACTTTCGGTGATAATTAAAGACAGAAATTGTACCGATTGTTGGTTATATTCGATATTCGTGTTAAAAGTTTTTAATCAGGTCTTTAGTTGCGTCTGAACTTGTAATCTAATTGGATGTTGTTAATACAATTAATGATCGCGAAAATTTTCCACTGTCTGAGCATACGTCAAAATGTAATTTCTAATTATAGAATAAACAAATAGTATAATTTATGCCTTGTCATTGAATTAAAAGTTCGCATTGTATTTTATCAGTGTTTGCTCTCTCTCCCTCACTCAGTCACTCACTTATTCACTCACTGACTCTCTCCCAACTCCCTATCTCCGTTTTCGCTCACTCATTCCCTCTTTCCCCTTCTCTCACTCATTCCCTACTCCGTTTTCTCTCACTCATTCCATCTATCCCCCCTCACTCACTTATTACTCTCTCTCAATCATTCCATATCTCCCTTTCTCGAACTCATTCCCACTTTCCTCCCCTCTCACTTATTCCGCTCACTCACTCATTTCCTCACTCCTTTCTCTCTCAATCATTCCCTCTTTCCCCTCACTCACTTCTTACTCTCTCTCAATCATTCCTCTCCTCCCTTCTCTCTAACTCATTCCCACTTTCCTCCCCTCTCACTTATTCCGCTCACTCATTTCCTCACTCCTTTCTCTCTCAATCATTCCATCTTTCCCCCCTCTCACCTATTCCTCCCTCACTCACTCATTCCCTTCTGTCCCCCTCTCTCACTCATTCCCTTCTTTCCCCCCTCTCTCTCATTCTCTCACTCATTTCCCTCTCACCCATTTTCTTACTCCTCCTCTCTCTCACTCATTCCCTCACTCCTTTCTCTCTCACTCATTCCCTTCTTTCCCCCTCTCACTCATTCCCTCACTCCTTTCTCGATGTAGTAATTTTATGTAGCGATGTAGTAATTTTAATTTAATCTATTTACGTTTGTGATGCTGTACGGGTGGTGGCGTCAAGTATTTTTAAAATAATTTTTTTCTCACTTTTCCATCAAAATAGTCCAATTTATAATTTATTTAAAAACATTTTACAATTTGTGGATATACAGCATTATGAAAAGAGAAATTCGGAAGAACCGCACCCAACCGATGGCCTATATCCATGAGGAATTTCAACAGGCATCCGGGAGTATTGTTTCAATGAATACCATCCGTAAAGAAGCACATCTGCTTGGTTTTCCTGGTCGTGCTGCTGCCCATAAGCCTTTGATCACAAAGTCCAACAGCGCTGCTCGGTTAATGTGGTGCAAAGCAGATCGGAATTGGACCGTAGATCAGTGGAAACGGATTCTTTGGAGCAACGAATCAAGGTTCACCCTTTACCGTTCGGATGGCAGGGTCTGGGTTTGGCGTCTGCCTGGAGAACGTCTCTTGTCAGAATGCATTGTGGCAAGTTCGGAGGAGGTGGAATTTTGG
>CM063511.1:6149045-6171545 GCA_032207245.1 Pardosa pseudoannulata
CTTACAAACTTGCTTCAATAAACCTGTTACAGTGTGCCACTCAAACCCTGAATGACATTGGTTGCCGCAGAAAGAGCAAATAATTGTAGACATTCTTTAAAATTGACTTACCTCTTTCCCAAGATATTCTGTGGATGGGATAACCTCCTGCAGGGCATCGGATTTTCATAACTTCCCCAGCCACTATCGTTTGATTTTTCATTGGACGAACGAAGGGAGGTCCAGGGACTGTCAACCACCTGCTGTGATGAATCTCTCCGGCATCGTTTTTAGCGGAACACGTAAACTCTCCAGAATGTTCCACGCCTGCACGTGATATGTTGACGTAGCTCACGACAGTGTTTTCCAAAGTAACGTAGTCTCCGGACCTGAAGCTTTGGTCTTCTGGAACCTATAAATAAATAAATAATATAATATATATATATATATATATATATATATATATATATATATACTGCTGTGTGCTTCTATGTATATTTATGTAATATATATTGATTGAAAATAAATCCTAATATCAACAATAAGTTATGGTAGATCAATGAAATTTCGACGGTTTCGCACGTGTCTGTTTAAATTTTGATCTTGACTAGTAAACATGCTAGTAAACTAATTTACCCTCTTGAACTACATAAACAATGAACTGAAAATTTAAAACTCTTCTCCTTTTTGCTTATTTTAAATTTGAGCTTTAAAGATTAAAATTTTTCTTTGGATTTGAATTTTGAAATTTTGTTGTTTGTTATAATTTTGTGTTCTGGTATATTTTAGTAGAGGGATAATTTTAGAAAATTATCAGGCGGGGAATGTAACGGAATTTACTCCTCACGCGTATGAAAAGCCACGAGAGGGAGCTGTTTTCTATTATAAGTATATTAACTTTTTCTGTAACTGTGTGATGCCACTGAACCCTTGCTTGCAACATGTTAACGTGCATATGGCACATTTATTGAAGGCATTTCAGGCCTAATAATACTATCAATTTTTTAATGTTTAATAAATGTTTGTTTATTTGTGTTGTGAAATAGAAATATTATTTTCTTGAACATGCCGATGCTCTTCTATTGAATGATTTTGAACACGAGCGTTCATCACATTGCGATTTCTATTAAACATACTTCAATATGAGAATGCAATATGAACAACGTAGTTCATTGTAAACATGCAAATCCCGTTTATACAAATCCTATGTAAACCTGGTGATCATTATTTTTTGGATAAAGGGATTGTATGTGTATTTGAGTCAACAATGGCTTTGATAAGAAAATGAATACAGTGTCAGTAGCTTGAAGTGTTTAGAAAAAAACATGTAAAAGTCATATGGGATTGTAACTGTTTTTTAGGAAAATTTTAAAAAAGACTTTGCATTATTTTTTGGCGCATTTTACTGCATTTCCATTAGGTATTGAACAAAGACTAATGATCGTCTTAAATAAGAATAAGTCTGACTGCTATAAATGCCCTTGAAAATTATCCGACTTTCTCTCTTCTTCAGTTCTCCAGAACATTTTGAATAACTACTGTTACGTTCTATGGTCGCGCACTGAGCATGCGCGAAGATTTGTTCCGAGGGAGTTTTCCTCCCAACGAAAGCGAGGATGTTGTGTGTAACATGGCAGCCTTCTGTCAAGCGCATCATTCCACTTTTTCGTGTAATAAATATTCGTGTTGTTCGTGAATTTCTTCGTTAATTATACAGAATTACCACTTCTGAAATGTATACTTTAAACGGCATATCCCAGCAATATTTTGCCATTAAATGATATAGGTTAAAGGAAAAAAACTCGAAGTCTAGTGTTACCCAAACATATATAATTTTTGCACATCATAAAATATCTTTATACTATAAAATTAAAATACTCTTCAGAACCAGAGTTGATATATATTAGTATCAATATTAATCAAAATATTCCTTGTATGCCTTTCATCAAAAGGCTGAAATATCTTATCTTTAAAACGTACCAATCTTCATTAAGATTTCTGCGTCACAAATAGAAAGTTTCGAGAAACTTACTCTGAACCTGTTATCTAACCAACACTGAGAAGATGTTCTCACATGCTTCCTGTTTCTGGTTCCTGTAGCCTAATAGGCAAAATAACATTACTAAAATAACGACTCCTTTTATTTAGTTGGGAATCTAAACATTCAAAACAACCACACCTGTAGAATAAGAATTTTAACCAGCATGCCTAATAATACATCTTATTTAAATGTTCTAGACTAAATAGAAATTATCGAGACTTAACGTGACTCAAACAGATTTGATTTTTGAAAATCATGAAACGACTAATAAATTACATGTTTGGCATAACTTTTATCCACCAGACCATGACTTCTCGATCGAAAATAGAGAGAGGGTTCCATATAGTCAGTATTTTTGTTGTGTTCTCAGATGAGTTCCGTTTTCTTTTTCTCTTGGTACGAGAGATGTTTGTGGATTTAAAGAAGACAAAGTTTAAACTTAGAACAGAGCTGTCAGTGACCCAGAAAGATTGGACCTACACCAAAAGTAAAAGCCTAGGCTACAACTTCCTTCAACACTTATCGTCGTTACTTCATGCCTCTCCAAAGACATTTTGTGTGTCAAGAGCCGCAATGAATGTGGCCAATCTTGATATGTTGCCAATCTTGATAAGTAATGTAAAGTGAATTTTCTTATAGGGTAACAATCATCCTCATACCTTTACTTGGCTTACTTGGTATTACTTGGCTTACCCTAGAGCAGGGGTGCCCAACCCAAACTGGTTGGTGGGCCAAAAAACAATTTACTGAACTGAGTTGGGCCGCACATATCAAAATGAAACAACAAATTATTCAAAATATGTTATTATCGTGCAATATTCAAGATATGCATTTTTACAGTGCCAGCTGCGACTGTACATAAAACTTGTGTTATACATATATCATAACTACAACGACAATAAACATTAACTATAATTTGTAACTTCCTCTAACTGGTCGGACAGACCACGTGCACGTAACGCGAGTCAGCTGGTTGTATAAATAATGACCGATTGTCAGAATATTCTATAATACTCCAATTTCAACGTAACCTGTCCAACCCTATTCAAAGACCAGGTTTACGTTGTGTTGCGAAAACCCCTCGCGCGGAAATAATGAACTATGTTGAAGCCACTATCGAAATTCCAATGTTTTCAGTTTGTATTAAGTTTTTGTGGCAACGCTGTAAATTGTTATTCTTTTTAGTTTAAGTTTGGGTTCTCTTCGGCGAATGTTGCTAATTTTTTAGAAAGTGAATAAATGTGTTGTTATAGTTTTAAAATATCCCTGTGAGATTATTTTGACTTCCTATTTACTTTTTTGACAGCCTTTAAGCATCGGATAGATGCACCAGAGCCCAATTAATATTTAGTTTTATAAATGTGTTACGAGATTCAACACGTTGGTTACTATGAAGTCTTAACGTACATAATATGTGGTATTTATTATTGCAAACATTAACAACTAAAATTCTGTGTTTGAACTGTATGTAGTGAAAATGACTAAAACTACATAGACAGTTGAAAACTTCAATTGGGCTGCAAAAAGTTTTTAAATGGGCCATATGCGACCATGGGCCGCGGGTTGGGCATGCCTGCCCTAGAGAGCCTCTATATGCTACCTTCGCCTGCAAGATCACCCAAGCACAAACGGGGAATAATTAGAAGACAAACAAACGCCATCCATAACTAGCATGGACTGTTGATGACTTTACTAATCAAATTCTACAGGCATCCCATAAAATTATGCATTGCACGTGTATAATAGAATGCAAGCGTACTTTGTTTGCATTCAACATCTGGGGGGGCTAAAACAGTTATTAATGTACTAAAATTTGTCATTTAAAATGGCTCGGTTCCTCCGCATAATTTAGCCAGTTATTTTAAATATGATTTTATAATTATCTAGACAAATGTTTCGTATAAATTTCATTCCTTTAATCCAAACACCTCTTAGTATTGGGATATCAATTTATATAATGTTTAAACATTACATATTATACGTGCACCTATAAAATTTATCAATGTCTTTGCAATAAATATTTGTTTCTAAATAATAAAAATTTATTTAACACCAAAATCCTAATTAACTTTTCTTATAACGAAAAATTTACGTTTGTTGATAAAGAAATAATTTTCATTTTCAAGTGTTTACGAATAAACTTAATCATTATATATTATATAGTTAAAATTTCACAATTTGATTAAAAAACATCTGACAAAATATTTCAAGAGCTTGAAATAAAATACCGTTACAGAATCTTTAGTTTTATATTAACCATAAATCTCTTGGGACTTTTAGTTGAGATTTACGAGAGTTATTAAAATTTCCTTTCCATTATTTTCTATTTTGTTAGTGGCAGGCATCAAACGAATTTGTTAATAACAGCGCGAGAGCAATTTTGCATAAAACTCGCACCCTGGCGCCAAAAATAAAACAATTCATTTTGTCCCAAAATTAAAGTTTGCTTCGCGAGCTACTTAAACAAATTTGCACTACTACCTTTTCTAATTAAATCCGATCTTGTTAATTTTCAATAACAGTCTGAAAAGCAAATCGCCTCGAATCAACTGTGAAAATTTCCTTGAGCTCGGTAAATATTTGACTTGTAATTCGCAGAAGGGGGGCTGCCGTTTCAAACTTCATAATTAAAAGTTCCGTTTTGTGGGTTTCAATCATGCACGTGCCTCCCAGGAGTGTGCTAAATAATATATGTTTATTGTAGTTTTAAGAACATTCATTATGAATGCTTATTGAATTTTAAACCCTTTGTAAATTTCGAAAAGAATATTTAGAATCCATAAACATATTCGAAAAGAAAAATAGATTTATTTTACGGAGGTCAGGTATAATAAATCTTTAATAATGCTGTATATTTTATTGTTATTTCTCTTCAGATATAAATGACAGACCCAATTCTTACCTGGATTCTACTTTACATAGGAAAATATTTTTTAAATATTCGATTTTTCAATATAACTTACGGTTAAAAATTTTATTATAACTCAATACATATCAACCTCATAAATATTTTACTCCATTTATTAACTTTTCACTGTAACACAAATTTTTTAGAATTAAGTTGCCTTTAGATTTAGATAACAATGATTGGCATTTTACGGAACTACCTAAGTTTATTATTCAACCTCCGAAACAAATTATGATCAAAAACATAATTTTTTTTGATAATAAAAGTGGTAACTATTAAACAAAAAAGTACGCTTACAGCGGCTTCCGAAAATACGAAAGAAAAATGCTGTAAGGTGTATTTCACATACAATGCATATTGAAAAACTGAATGAATAAAAGTAATCATTCTGTACCTTGAACAATGACAAAACATGAAAAACACAGTAAGTAATATAAATTCCACTCAGCCAGAACACAGAAATAAAATTGGAGAACAATGATTGGCATTTTGGAATTTATATTAATAAAGAAACAAATAATGTACATAATTTTTTTTGATAATAAAAGTGGTAACTATTAAACAAAATTACCTATAAAGAATAATATTTTGTGATATTATTTCTAAAAGTTTCAAATGAATTGTAGATCCTAAAGAGAATTCTAATGAATTCATAATATAATATCTGTAGAGATATGTGCCATGCGTAGTCAGTATACTACAAAAATAAACGCCTGATTATGTCTTTTAAGTACACACATTCTTTAATTGTATAGTTTTAAAATTTTGATAGCATAATTTAAGTTAAAAAAGTAAAACTGTAATTTATTTCTATAGAACTACTTAAAGTAAAATAATGTTTTAAGTAATGTAAACAGTAATGTAATGTTATGTAATGCGATACATGCGTTATCTTGTATTTAATTTCTCCTTTCTCACTCAATAATAATATCTGAATTAACACCATTACACCATACTTTATTTTTTCCATACCTCTGCTGCGCGTTAAGAAAGTGAAATCGAAAACTTTTAAGTAGAGATCGCAGCCTCAGTCAATTATTTTCATTATTTCTCATGTGATTGCTTAACATGACCATAAACTTTAATTATGACCCAAGTCGATGAATTGTTAAATTCGCCGTTCTCCATTGAAAGGTAGTTAAATTGAATAAGTGAAAATAACATAGAAAAACCTGCACAGGAACGTAAAACGGATCCTGGCTAACTACCAATAAAATTTTAAAGAAATAAGTGGGAGGAGCCTAAGCTACCTCACTAGTGAAAATTAATTTAAGCCTATTTGAATCATTAAATATTTTGTTAATTTACAATTATAATGATGGATATTTCATTACTTTTGTTGATTATATATAAATTATTAAATAAGATATGAATAACTAGTAAACTGAATTTTATGGCTATTAAAGAGATGATATTGGTAGATAGATAAGCATTAGTATTTACATATTTGCAATATATTTACAGGATATCGAAGAACTAATGATAGTTTAAGGCTTTTCAGTCATTCAAACCTATTTTGAATTCATAAAACATTGAAATGAAGAATTTATAAAGTATTATCACCTGTAGATATCGTAAAATTCTTTCAGATAGTATTCAATTTATACGATTATATTTATTAATTTCAATTTATACATCAATGGATAGATCCATAAATTTGTATATACTATCAAATTTCAAAAAAATGTCCACGATAAGTTATGCTTAAAACCGGTTAAACATACATGATTTAGCTATCTTTGAAGACAGATAAAAACTCAAAATCAGTACCTTTTATTTATGAAATGTGTTCCCCTCCTTCTTCAAATAAAACTCATGTAAATTATGAATCAAATACTTGCTGTAAGCAATGAAACTTTCACATTTAACTGTGAGGATTTGGTTTACCTATATTGATTTTGAAAATTAATAAGATAGATTTAATTACAGAAGGCAGTTAGTTATATTTGTGTAAGTAGGAAGAAAAGTTTAATTTTGCATCGAAAGAATTGTGTTTTATGATTGACGATAGACTAAGAATTGCCTGCTATATTTTCCACGTATTGTTAGCAAATTCTCCTCTTCTAACAAGGGAGATTTAATAACCCTCGTAAATCTGCCGAGTCCTTTACTTAAAGTCTCAAGAGATTTATGTGCAAAATAAAATTGAAACTTCTGTAACGATATTTTATTTGAAGCTTTTTCAAATTCATTGATACTTAATATTTTTCAACAGATTTATTTATTTTATCAGAAAAAACATCAACCTTGGATGATAGTGAAATTCCGTATAAGATTTATTGGAAATTCGATGATAGGGACTTTGATGAAAAATATTTTCTTGCTAATATCAACAATGTCTGCATCATTACATTATATTCATAATTTATTTTTTCATCAATGTATTCCTAATATATGTTCTAAAAGAATAAATCAGATATTTTTTAGCCTAAAATCGTGGAGTTAAGGCAATTATTTTCATTATTTCTGATACAGATGGGACAATAAAGGGACAATAAACATCAGTTAAATTAAAAGTTGATGAAATGTTTAATTTATGCTTGATTACATCATGTAAAAATTGTTAGCTAAGATTTTAGTGACAAGCAGGAAATGTATGTTATTTATTTTGTTCATTCAGTGACATCGGTAGATATTCATGAATAAATAAATTACTTAATCACTTTAGAAGGAAAATCAAGATTTAATTCAAATCTAGGGTGCTACATTGACACGGTTGTGCTCCAAAGAAATACGTATAAATAACCAGTTGTTAAATATTGAATAATCAGATAGGTTATTAAAAATTCGTTTTATTTTATTATTCTTTAAATTGTCATAATTTCTTGGATAATTCAATGAATTTTGCAATGCTTACCTGAGAGCCATCCAGTGACCACGTGATTTGAGGGAGAGGGTTGCCTGATGCCGCACACTTCAGAGAAACTGATGATCCAGGTTCCACCGTGACGTTGTCGAATGTATGTAAGAACTCTGGAGGGTTATCTTTAAAAATGGAACAAAGAGGAAAATTACAAATTAAAGTATATTACAAAATAATATAAAATCATTAAATATACTTTAAGAGTAATCATGCATTGATATATTGATCTCTTGAGTGATATTAATCTTTAAAGTAGAAATATGTTAATAAAGCAACAAACTAATCTCAAATCTTCAATATATAAGTACTTATTGATTTAAGCTGTAAGAAAGTTTTACTATCAGTCTTTTCAAGGTTATGTTTTATAGCAGTATTACTGTGTGCCAAACGAACAAAATATATTTATATTGATCCACGCTATTACATGAGTTTTTCATTTCAAGTTGCAGTTAAATTTCAATATTTGTTGCCATTTATAATACGATTCAAGCAGTAAGCTCCACACACATGTACATATATGTATGTATGTATGTATGTATGTGTGTGTGTGTGTGTGTGTCTGTGTGTGATAGAAAAAGGCAGAAGTGTGCAGACTTCTAAGAGCGTAAAATATGGTGCCTGGATCCAGCATCATAAGGCTGTAGCCCTCCCGTTCTTCTAGAGAGTTATTGTGTGCACCCGAAGTGCAAGATTCTAAGTAAGTAAAATTTGATTTTTCAAAGAACTTCTGTCTATATTTGTGTCTGTCACTCTGAATCGGCGTGTGCGTACATAATAACTCGAATACGACTAAATGGGAAAAAAAAATAGATTTTCTTCCTAACCTCAAAGATTATTTGCTATTCAGATTTGCCCAGTTCATCCGTTTTAAAAAGTTATTGTCATTTCCTTTTTAACTTATCTATCTATGACCATTATAATTTAAATATGCAACATTTTAAGCATTATATCATCCCGGGGGAAAGTACCATCGACCTGGCGATTACAAGTAGACACAGGGAAGGCGCCTTGCCGATCATGCCATGCCTTCACAGATAGTAATAACTAAGTAATGTTTTTAAAGAATGATGGAAATTTAATTTAAAAAAATATAAAAATAAAAATAAAAATTTATAAAACTATTAAAAACTCCAAAACAAAATTATTAAAATTTTATAAAATTGATGCTTGCATCTACAAAAATATCTCTATATCCTTTTTAAACTTACTACTCTCCTTAGTACTTTACCCCTTTTTATGACTTTTATTTGCTATCAAGGGCCTATTATTTTTAACCTGTAATGTAAATCTTTATTCTCAAACTGTTTGTGCACTTAATGTAAACCCATTTCCTGATGCACACCCTGCTAGAGACAAATCATTCTCACGATAGGGGATACAGCTGCACAGCTAAGGCGCCCAGTACAAACTTCTACTCCGAAGCAAAGCTAGAGTTTGATTTCCAAACACCGTTTCCACAAAATGAGTCATATACACTGTGTAGCAACTTGCAATTAAGCATTAAATAGTTTGTAACATACATAAATTATCACAGGTCGCAGTATTCATATATACCTTGGAAAATAATTATATTTAATAAAGATTATTTATATTTTTCTTGAACAATGGTAGAAATAATTTTGTAAAGAATAATTTAATCGATTACAGATTTAAAATGGTTAAAAAAAGTCTATTATTAATTTGTTTATTAAAAACATTGAAAAAATGTCAATAATTATCAATAATGATTCTTTATTCTTAATGTCTTTACTTTCCAAGTAAGAAAAAATCTGCTAAAAACATATGAATAAATTTCGACATTTTTTTCGGATAAAAATTGCATTCCTAATTATTCAAGCAAAATACAAAAGACAATTAAAATGTAAAATACCTGCAGTAAATGTAGTTGCGAATGGATTAAAAAAAACATTAAATTCCCCCTTCTTTATTCAATGAAAGAACATAGGTTAAATTAGAGAAAAAAATAAAGTAAATCATAAAAATCATGATTTAATGAGCGAAAAAAAAGCAGAACGATAATAAAAAAAGCTCGAACTAGTTTGATAAGAAGCCAAGAAGCAAATTCGAAATTAGGATCGATTTTACATTACACGGTCAAATGTTATTTGTTCAGAAATGAAGGAGAATATTAATCAAGTCTAAGAAAAGTATATGTCTGCTATCTAAACTTTCAAATCATTATTCATTTTTATGCAGAGCAAATAATAGGGATTATTTCTGATTTTTAAAGCCCGGTTAATTTTTCGAAAGTTTAGATTTTTCAGTTTCTACTCGTAATCCTCGCAAATTGAATATCGCACTTTCCTCTGTTACTTTTATCGATTTCATTCACAATAAAAAATAAAGTACGAGATTATTCGGAGGGGAAAAGAAAGAAAATTGGTTAAAATGACACGCGATTGTTTTAAATATGAAATTGGTTGGAAGGATTTTGTGTGGGAGGGATTTTTATTTTTTGGATAAAATGCTCATTAATAAGTAGAGGAGCGTATCATATTATTTTTTTCCTGGTAGATGTAAAAGAAACAAATTTCTGAAAGCTAGATTTAAAATGAAAGCTAGTAAAGTTGTAAATAAAATATGTGAATTAACTTTAAGTAACTTTTTGATGCGTTTCCAAATCTAAAATGCTCGGTAATAAATTCAAAGTATTTATTTTCAAAATATTTTTCTAAAAAAAAGTTTCTTTTTTAGTTGTCAAATTGTAAGAAAATTGATGATTTTGAAATTCAAAGCTAAGATTTATTGTTTTAGCTTTATGAAATTTTTTAAAAAAGAAAAAAAATCATAACTTTTAATGTGTAGACTTTATTATATGGAATTTTATTTGCATACCAAATGTAAATATTATTGGTTATAGTTACAGACTTAAAATGACAGCAAGTAAAGTTATAAATAAAATATGACAATTAACTTAGTAAGTTTTCAATGCGTTTCCATATCTAAAATGTTCGGTTATAAATGTCAAGCTATTATTTTAAAAATTTTTAAAAGAAAAGTTTATCTTTAAAATGTAAGAAAATAAATGTTTTAGACAAATACTAATTGCATTATGCTTAACTGAATTTTTCTAGAAGTGAAAAAATGGTAAGTTGCGATATGTGGACTTTATTAAATGTAATGATATTTACAACACAATATAATTAAAATTAATTATTAGAATAGTTCTTTTTATTAAAACTAGAATTTACATTTAAAACAATTTTTGTTAATAGTTATCTTTTGTCTTTTAACTTTATATAACTTTAATTCAATTTTAATATTCGTTATTAATTAGTCTACAATATTTTACTTATTTAATATCAATGATAAAACTAAAGTTTAAACTTTATGATCGAATTTTAATTTTGATAGAAATTTTTCTTGCTTCATGCTTTACGGGAATTTGGAATATGAATTATCTAATTTTATTTATTCTACAAGTTAATATTTTTTTTCTGTGAATTTTTAGGAAATAACCAAGGAAAACAGGTGGTTCAAGAATTTATATTGGATTGTCAGTGATGTATTACAACAGTTCGGAAACTGCACTGAACTCACAAGGTATGTCCAGTGATTACGTGAAACTTGGAAAAAGTTTTATTTAAACCTTGAAAATGTTAAAGCAGGCTTTCAAAGATGGATTTTTGTCACTATCTCAACCCAAAGCGTTTCTTATGAATTAAATTAAAAGCAACAGTGCTTTAAACAAAAACAAAATCACATTTTACCTGAAAGTATATTTTAGGTTAAATGTAAACAATTGTTAATTTTAGACAAGCAAACAGAAACTAGATTTCAGTTTGAACTTTTGCAGATTTCTTTTTTTTTAAATAGAGCAAAATATTATATCCCCAGGGTAAAAATTTAATATTTTGCAATGGTACCATATTAAAAAAAAAAAAATTCATGTAATAAATACAAAGATTACCGAAAAGTGCATCTAAAATTTCAATATCGTTTAAAATATAATTAAATTTTTCTCTGCTGATTGAAATTTTGTTTCTCCATTGATTTATATTTTGTTTTAATAACTTTATCGTTCAACTGTAAGTAAAGTTATATTTCGTAACTGATCCCTGAAAAAAAATCAAAGGTAATTATTTGCATATAAATAATTAAATTAAGAATTACTATGAATTATCAAATTAAGAAACATAACATTTATGTAGGTACTATACTTTAAGAAGTACTTTTAAATTTTTTTAATTTAAGAGAACTATGTTTTAAAGCTTTATTGTTATTGTAAAATTTATTAAAAAACTAGCAAGTTTGCCCGTGCTTCGCTACGATGAACTTAATATATTACTTTTAAACAAAGATTTATTTTTCGTGAATAACTCTCTAAATTCGTCACAGTTCAGTTCGAGACATTGGCATGTTTATATATTTCTATCATAAGCGTATTATAACATTATTCAGTTTTTATAATCGAATTTGTCTTATATTAAATTTGCTCAAACTTTTTTTATTGTAAAATATAAGCTTAACCCTAAATTGCATTACTGTATTACTACTGTACGTTGATTAGCAAAGTTAACAGATCTTGCCATATTACGTGATAGAATAGGAAGCACAGGTTTTGACAGCAACAGTGCTAATTTTGTTGGTAGTAATAAATGTTTTCCAAAATTAAGGAAATTTATGACAAACCACATAGTTTTGTATGAAACAGAAACACACATTCATATCGACAACCATATGAATATGAAGATAACTATATAAAATGATAGGTTTTATTTGGCCATGAGAGTCACTGAAATTTGTACTTTTTGTACTTAGAATATTGTTGATATGCATTTCATTGTAACATAAAAATGAACCAAGAATTAAATTTAAAATTAGTTCTCATATAAAAATGCTATAATTTGTGTCACATAGAAATGAAAGTGAATCACTTTATATCTCAAATTTCAGTTCAAATCGAATAGATACTAAGCAGACGATTTTAAATAATATAAAATAAGAAATGAATAAATGAAATATTTAAATGAATGACGTCATAATGATAGAAAAATATCATTTTCGCCTATTTATTATGTGATGAATTGAACATTTTAATCTCCTGCTTTTAACCGTGGAAAACTGCGTTTAAAACAATTACTTGGGATGACGTCACATTGCTAGAAATATTGCTTCTTTCCCTTAGATATGATGCGATAAATTAAAAACTTAATCGTTTGCGTTTAACCGGGGAAAATAATGCTTGGAATAATGACATAAAATGCTCGAAAAAGGGGGAAGGAATGAATTTCGAACGTTGAAAATTTACAAAAACCTTCCCAGGGATATACCTAAACATTTCCCAAATTTTCATGGCGATTGGATGCATAGTTTTTGAGTCTATTGAGTACATACATACAGACAGACAGACAGACAGACAGACACACACAAATTCATTTTTATATATATAGATTTACCCCTATAGTATTTTAAGTTCTACTGCTTATTTAATTATAATAATATATATTTTGAAATTAAAAATTTACAGGATTTTACTTTTTTTTTCTTTTTGTTAGTGACATAAATGTCTTAATTTCGTGAACACACGAAATGAATTATATAAAGATATATTCACTGTTTTGTTTTCCCATTAACATTCTAAATTTTTCTTATATATCGACTACAAATTTAAAAAAAATAATACAAATATTACTGACGTATCCAATTTAAAATGTTCACTTTGTAATAAACACGGTTAGATGAATCTTTTGCTTAACATTTCAGTTTTTGAAAAATGCATACCGAAATCACAATTTTTATAGTAGATAATTTGGTCTTAAGGTGATAATATCATATCGAGAACATTAATAGGTATTAAGAATTTAGAGCACTCCATTACCACGATTATGGGCTTTCCGGTAGGCTTGCGAGAGTTAAGAGGCGTATACTCTACAGAGTGTGCCACACCCACTTTCGGTAGACTTAATATTTACATAGGTTTTCTATGATCTCTTCCGGAATTGAGCTGATATTGCACATTATAGCTGTTATGAAAAGCTGATTATTATCTCCAAATTTGTCTCCCAAGCTGGCCATGGTTTTGACGAATTTTAGGGTTTGGTAAGTTCTAAAGAATTTGAAAAAAGCCTATAAAAATATGAAAAGTATAAACGCCATTCTTGATGACATTGTATTTATCTCTTTAATTACTGAATTTAGTCTTGCATTGGTGATCTCAATTAAATAATTATTATTCTTAATTTGCACTTATACTAATAATGTTCTACTGATTCGTTTTCTCCCTTTGGTTGAAAATACCATAAAAGTACTCGTATCTAGATGAGGTAGTTTAACATAATACTGATTTACATTATGCTAGTGTTTTATGTTTTTAAAGAAGTATTTTTTAATAGCTCAGTGCATATAATTTACTATTGGATATATGAGTTAAGTGAGATATGGTGTAATGTATTTGCAAATTAAAAGGCATTTGGTGACAATGTCTGAATTTGGAAATTTATAGAATTTTTAGGCAGCCCAATATTAAAAAAATATTAGAATTAAAAGGAAAAAGAACTGGGATGCTAGTGTCACAATTATAATAATAAATATAACACTCGTACAATAATAATAATAATAATAATAATAATAAAACTCTCTTTGCTAAGCACTTAATGTCCTTCAAGAAAGGGAGACTAATTTCGTTCGATCTATTTAAAGAAATGGGAATAACCGGAAGAAAAAAGAGTAATGTTCAGTCATGGATGAGCCTCCAGCAGAAGGCTTTTTGTCCCCATACATCGAGATGTCTAGTCAATAAAGATCATGATGCTCATGACTTATTTGCAAATTAATTATATAAAATTTTTAATGTATTTGCTGTACAGAAAATTCTATTTACTGCTGTTTAGTCACAAAAAGTCCTATTTAGATTAAAATTTTAGATTTTGACAATTTATTTAATTGATTTAAGTTATTTGATTGTCTTGTTTTATTATTGGTTAAAAGAATTTTAGCGTTTGCTATCATATGACTGCAGTTCTTGATATGACTAGGATTAAACATTTTATCTATATTATATTAGGTTATTCTTTGGTGATTCTTTGGTTTCGTTGATAATATTGTGTTTTTGTGATGTTTAATTTTAAAATAAGATTTGAATCTTTGAATTCTGTCCGCTCTCTGAAGACGGTTCATTTAGCTACACTTTTTCTGTGGTGAATATTTATCTTCTGTATACCTTGGTTCTGATTACCATAAACCTTGAGTTCGAACATGATTCGTTTCGAATGTGAAGTTATCATGTTATCAAGTATGTTCCACATGGTCCCGTGATCGAAATGTGCTGAACTGTTCTTTGTCTTTATATATAAAAAAGATTTTAGTAGCTTCAAGATATTACTTCAGTTAGAGTCGATCAGGTGAGGTAAGCTTTAGAATATCTCTAATCAGAGGTGCGATAGTATGTTATGCTTGATTTACAGTGGTGTATTGTATTCCTGTATTCCTGATTAATAATACTTATTTGTATTATGCTTATTTATTATTATTCATACATTTCTGTTTTGTTTTGTTGAATTCTTCACTCTTATAAGATCGCCACAATTTTAAATATGCAATTTAGTGTGTTCTCACAACAAGGTTATATTCATCGAGATCTCTCTTATCTGTATATATATATATATATATATATATATATATATATATATATATATATATATATATATATATATATATATATATATATATATATATATATATATATATATATATATATATATATATGTATATATATATATATATATATATATATATATATATATATATATATATATATATATATATATATATATATATGTATATATATATATATATATATATATATATATATATATATATATATATATATATATATAATATGTGTGTATGTGTGTGTATGTGTGTGTATATATGTATGTGTATATATATATATATATGTGTGTGTATATATATATGTATATATATATATATATACACATATATACATATATATATATATATATATATATATATATATACATATATACATATATATAATATACATATATATATACACATATATACATATATATACATATATATATATATATATATATATATATATATATATATATATATATATATACATATATATACATATATATATATATATATATATATTATATATATATATACATATATATATATATATATATATACATATACATACATATATATACATATACATATATACATATACATACATATACATACATATATATAATATACATATACATACATACATAATATACATATACATACATAATACATACATATAATATACATATACATACATACATATATATAATATACATATACATACATACATATAATATACATATACATACATATATATACATATACATACATACATATAATATACATATACATACATATATACATGCATATAATATATATATATATATATATACATATACATATATATATATATATATATATATATATATATATCGATTATCTAAACTAATTAAACGTTGCGTAAGTACTTTAAAATAGTTCCTGAAGCTTAAACTACATCATAGCTGTCACCCATGCGACTGTTAATTAAATTCTGATTGGTTGGCCTAGACAACTACTTAGCCGAGACGTACATATTTTGCGGGCAGTCATCCGTGAGAACAGTTGCCTCAATAAACTATGTCCATTTTGATCCTAAAATTCTCTGTATTTTTCAACTCGACTACGATTTGCCACGACTGTATGAAATCAAAGGTGGATTCGTTTCCCTTTGTGATGAGTCAAAAGTTAATTTTTTTTCACTCATCCACTCTCCCTCTCTCTCACACAAACACTGAGATAGAGAGAGAATGTAGTGTCAAAAGTATAGTGTACGGAAATTATTCTTGACATTCGTACTATATTTTAGTATACGATTAATTAAATTAATCTTTCAATAAACTATAGAAATGTGGTAGAATATTCATTAAATGGCTAATTGAGTAAAAATAAATGTAGAGTTTTAAAAATAAATTTACGGTAATTAACCTTTCCTGTTACGGCTTACAAATGAATTTATAAAATATGGGTACAGATGCATTATAGATGCCGTGTTTTTTTTCTCGCCAAACTTGCGATTTTATGGGGTGATGACTGGGTTGCTGTATATGCCCTAACTTTGGCGAGGGGATATGGAAGCTCCGATATGTTCTTGCACCCTATTGGTGCACGTGATTTTTGACGTCATTGCCTGGCACTATATGAAAATTTGTTTTTCTTAATGTTCTTAGCTGTTCTTTTACTACCAGACGCGGAGTGGTAAGGTGTAGCATAGGTAATTAATTATATACGGCGGGTGTTTCCAGAAATTTGCATTTTAGCTGCTCTTCTGGTTTACAGTCGCTTAGGTCAAGTTGTATTTTATTTTTTCTCTTGTTCTTATCATTTTTTGGGATTTAGTATTTTAGTTATGGTGGGTGTAGTTA
Source organism: Pardosa pseudoannulata (assembly GCA_032207245.1). Classification (NCBI taxonomy): domain Eukaryota; kingdom Metazoa; phylum Arthropoda; class Arachnida; order Araneae; family Lycosidae; genus Pardosa; species Pardosa pseudoannulata. The sequence continues at coordinate 6,166,280 of CM063511.1, forward strand.
TTTCGGTTCTTACTATTTTTATTCTAAATCAAACAAGATGCTTTGGTTTGGAACATTTTGTTTTTGTTCTTATAATTTTCTGGGATTTAGTTAATTTAGTTATGACGGGTGAAGTTATTTCGGTTTTGAAATTGTTAAAAAGTATCAAGATATTCTAAGTTAATTGGTTTGGAACATTTTTGTTCTGTTCTTATTTTCTGGGATTTAGTAATTTAATTATGGCAGGTGTAGTTATTTTGGTTCTTACTATTTTTGAAACTGTTAAAAAATATCAAATCCAAATCTGAGGTATTTTTTAAGTTTATTTTAAAGTTTTTTAAGGAAGGTGGGAGTGTTGAAAAATGTTTCTGGCTCTACCCTTTCCAATTTTCCTTTGTTATTAAGTTTATTTTGCATTTCTTTTATTACAAGGGGGGGAAACCCCTCACATGTTAGATTCTTCATAATATTAGTGCTTATTAAAAGGATATATATTGTGTTTATTCTGTTGACACATATCATAAATATTACTAATCTGTTATTTGTTTTTTAAATAACGTAAAAAATGATTATTATTATGCTAATTTTATTTTAATAATGCTTTAAATTGTTAATTTTTTTTCCTTTTAATGTTTAGTTTTGTTAATGTTGTGATTCAAATATGCGACGTGACCGCCGCCATGTTTTGTTTTTTGTGATCTTTCAGATCTTTGGCCGCCATGTTTTTCTACTTGGCGATTTTTCAAATCACGCGTTTTTCTGTTGGTCGCCAAAAAAAGCATGGCGGACGGGACCGGAGTTTATAATGCATCTGTTCCAAAATATGAATTTTTCCTTAGATTATTTCACACAGCTAAAAATCTAAACTTTATTCTGAATTTTTGTTTTTTGAAAAATAATTTTGTATTTTATAATTTAATTCTGCATATAAAATCAAAAAACAGTAGAAGTCGGTGAAATATGGTAGATTACTTCCTATTGAACTCTGCAAGTAAATTTTATATCTGGAATTTTGATAAATGAAGCCTTTTGTGTTGTAGCTGCATTCCACGATCATTAAAAAGCGATTAACTAATAGATGAGCAATAATTTTTAAAGTGCACAGTGTCAGACATTCTGTTCTATTCAACATTCGAAAAATGTGTTCGGTGTTATTTGGAAACTTTCTGCTCACCTCCGATCATCATTTGTGCTGCCGCCTGCGCCGAGTCGGCATCATTTCCTGCGAAGCACTGATAAATCCCGTGGTCCTCCCTCCGCACCGAAGTGAGCAGCAGTTGGTTCTTGGCAACGATCCGAACCCTGGTACCGTCCTTGATGGTCCGGGCGTCTTTCGTCCATTTCACAGTCGAGACCGGATAACCCCGGATGCTGCAGTTGAAAGTTACCATCTCTCCGATATCCGCCACCCGTTCCGAAGGGTAAATCGAAACGGCGAGTTTTGCTGAAAAAAGAGAAAGATAATTATTACGTGCGTTCGTTGGAATCCAAAAATGAACGTTTTAGAGAAAGAGAGAAAATAAATTTGCTACAGGCTTGTTCGTTGGTTTAAAAATTGTTTAAATGAATGTACTCTGCAAAAATGTACTCGGTTTTTCTTTGCTTTGAAACTGTTAACTGTTTCAAGCAGGATGGATTTCTTTTCATTAGAATCTAAAACTTCCACGTTTAAGAGGAAAATATTTTCTTGTTTCGTTGTAAAAGTATTATTACATTTGTGGAGTAAATATTTTAGAGGTAAAGGACATAGATAATAAACATAAACATGGAGGTACAAAATAGCATCAACTCCATATCAATGGTAGTAATTTCTTCGATATTTAGACATAAGACATATCATTACACCCACACACTAAAATTTCAGTTGTTCTCCGGTTCCCATCCCAGTTGCCCAAAGTTTGCAGGTTTTCCTTCCTCCATCTTTTTTTTCCCTCTCAATCCAAGTAAACAGGTTAAAAAATCGAATGTAATAGCAATGAAATGTATCATGTTATCCAGCAACAAGTAATGTTTCTCAACGTATTGTAAAAACCTCAAGGGAAAACACCTGCTAATATCGGACGTTTACAAAGAGTTCGCCTATTTCAGGATTACATGCGGCTATTAGCAGTAGGGGGGAAGGAAATTATCTGAAATGGCTTCAGCTATTCTGGGAACAAGAGGTCTCGGCTATCGAACACTATTGTGGGAAAGAAAGAGTTAAGGTACTGATTTTTTAATTGACACATATTAAAAACTATTAAATTATATTAGAAAATTATTATTATTATTAGTGTAAAGAAGTTTGAAAGAGTGCAAAGTTGCGATTAAAATAAATTGTTATTCGAAATTCAGAACGAGGCATCAACTTCGATGATACTATATCGGAGTAGGTTTAATAAAGGGATGCAAGACTGTTTTAGCTCTCTGTCTTTTGAAAAATTCTCCTGGACCATTGTCCGATAGAACTGCTATTTCTACTTTACTAACTGCGTACGAGTTTCAACAATAGTTCAGAGGGTAGATTCCTGATGATTGGTCTAATTGAATCCATTTTGGTATCATGATGGGTTAATTCATCGGTAAAATACCAGTGAGCCTTTCAAATTGACGAAGGATAATTATAATAAGATATGTAGCTTTAAAAAATAATGGATCTGTGAATTTCAAATTTTTAAACACGTGTATTCAGTGATGCCACTCATAATGCAATTACGTAATACTAATAAGAACCTTAAACTTAAATGGAACCAATATCAAAAATAATCAGTTCCTTAACCATTAGATTTCAACTTTAGAAACAGAAATAACAACTTATCATAGAAAATTATTTTCAACTATATAGCTGTTAAAATATAGTGGTACAGTAAATCTAAATTTGAATTACATTCAAATTTTAAATACATTCTTGTGATGATAAAAATTTAAAGCTGTTACATAAAACTTAAAGCACACTAAAACCTATTTAATATTGATTTAAAAAACTTAGTAGTGAATAGTTTTTAATTAAAAGACAACGAAAGATCGTAAGGTTTACAAAGAAAATTACAGTAAAGCTGTTAAAGGAAAAAAAGTAGCATTAATCTTAGCTTTTATGGCATTGAAATTTTAGATGTAATCTTGTCCTGATGAAAATCGATGCTGTTACGTCAAACATATCAGACACTAAAATCTATCGCATATTGATTTCTAAAAACACTTGATAAATATTTTTTCATTAAAATACAATAGTTTTTTCTTAAAAATGTAGGAAAAATATTAATCTTAGAAATGAGTCTAGTGCATCCTATGTTAAATAACCAATTGCAATTAATTTTTTTCACTCTTTTAGTATTTTTATAAAAATTGTGAATGGGTTTTTTATTGCCTTTAGTAGAATTTAATTAAGACAGTTATGGTACGTTGGCAGAATGAAGCCGAACAGTCGGCTATTGCTTTTTCTAACAGACTACCGACATAAAGTTAGAGAATATGCCAACAATGGCTAACTCATTGCCATCATAATGTCAACTGAATACCAACATATGGTTGGAATGAACCGTCATAATGCCAATAATCTCCTGTATAATAATAGCCTAAGTTGTCTGTCCGTGAATTTATGAAGCGGTTGTACCTGGAATGGGTACAGCATCCATATTGGATTTTTTTATGAGTTAGGGTTATCAAAACTATACAGAGTAACCTTGATACAGAGAAATGAAAAAGTATTATACATTGCTGATATAGAAAATTCAGACTACCTCACAACTGCTCATTGGCGTAAATAGAAAGTTTTTCTCCCCAATTCATGTTTCAAGCAAAATCAAATAAATTTCTATACCAAATTCATTCTTGATAGGATAGCGAGGGCGGAACATGATAATTAAATTGCTTAAATGTTTTCCCTCGTATACTCTAATTAGTTTCTTTACCATGTGTAGGCATGGAACGCTCGGTAGAGTGTGTGCCCATTTAATCGTCGTATATCTCGGAATGACGGTTCTGTCCCCAACGCAGCCAAATTTTTCTAAATGTTTAATTAAATATTTCCTGTTTTTTTTAATTCTTATTTCTAAAATTGTTTTAATATTTTTACTATTTTTCAACTGTTTATAATTTTTATGTTATTAAATTCACGTATTTTGTATGGATGTCCCTGGCCACATAAACATTTCATGTTTTCTATCCTTAAACTTTCTTCTCGTTTATTTTTGTGTGTTCTCTCACCTTTTAGCTGTTTATTTTTCTGCTCGTAAGATAAATTATTGAGAGTGTACCAGATAATTCTCAATCAAAAAATAAATCAGTTTTTTACCTGCCTCATAGGGTACTTTACAATTCTGGAAAATGAAAAATTTACTTATTTCGTCATATGATGGGCTATATGCTAGTTATAAATACTTTTTCACAGTAAACTGCTGTATAGAACTTTTTTAAGAGTTTGGAGAAGAAATGCAATTTGTTACTAAAACAACTCAGAAAAATTGTGATGTAGTTTTGCAGTCACAAACAAGGATACATAAGAACTATAATTATAGTTGCTTTTGTACAAAAAATAAAAATAAAAATATGTATTTATTTTCCAAAATTGGAGAAAAGAATGATTCAGTTAAAGGCTTCGCTCTATACAAGAGAATGTGTGTGTACGTTATGACGAAAAAAATTATGTACTTCGATCTCAGTTTATATGACTGTAAGGAAATTTCTCAGGGGTTTTCAAATCTGAAGTCAAGGGCTAAAAATTCCTTTGTCCTTTTAAATTCCCCTTTGTAACACCTAACCTAAATTGACCCAAGGGCTACAGTTGACTCCCTCAGAGAAGGGGTCTGTCCAATTATAAATCTACATGGCCCTAGCGGACAATTTAGAAAATTTCCAAACAAAAAGAAGATGCACGGTGTCGGAGGCAGATTTTTCTAGAAATTTTCCCACAGATGCTGACCTTTCAGTTTGTCCTGTCCCAATGACGAAGTGGGAACTCGTCCTCCAACGTTATCTTAAAGGCCGTTAGCTAAATCGGTGTCATTTTTATGGGCCATGTCTGCAACCACCCATCCAGAAGTCCGTCTTATTACATGCATATATATGTAACGTGCGAATTTTACTCGCCGTTGTATCAGAAAATTAGACCCCTATTAATTTTAATTTCCTGGGTTTATTGGGCTATGAGTGAGCCTAAGTAACACGCAGTCGAGGCTCCATTACAAGAAAGAAGTGTGGTGGAACTGTAACTTTTATTTAAGATTAACTAATGACAATCTTCACTTGACAAGACTAGAGCATTCAATGCTCTCGAACACGAACACACTTTATTGTTTCAAATTTCGCT
>CM063511.1:6176545-6194045 GCA_032207245.1 Pardosa pseudoannulata
TATATATATATATATATATATATATATATATATATATATATATATATATATATATATATATATATATATATATATATATATATATATATATATATATATATATATATATATAAATTATGCATCATTATTAATGTTCCAAAATCTTCTAATATGAATTGAATTCACATTCCATGATAACATTTTCTATTTTAAATATCTTCTTAAGCCGGAAAATATACTCTAAAACCTATGACAAGTTTTTCAATTCTTACGTAAGAAGTTTATTAAATCAGAAACAGAGAGCCTATTTTTAATTTAAGAGAGTTAATACAAATAAAACTAGAAGTGCTATATAAAGTAGTAGCCTGAGGGAGTAACCTGATGTATAATCTTTTGCCTTAAATAGAATAATGCACAATGAATATCATAAAATCAAAGTGCCGATTTACAGGTGAATAACTTGAATATTGCTTATGAGCAGGAATATCGTCACATTTGCATAACTACGAAGCAAAAACAGGTGAAATACAATTCCAAAAATCGCATTGACTTTGAGATTTTTATTTTTTATAAAAACAAATTTATTCTTTGTAGATTTGGTATTCACTACTTTATAATTATATTGCACAAGATAAAAACAATAATTTTCGTTTAAGCTTTATGTTTGGAATTAAATAATTTTTGTATTTTATATGAAAGGCATCAAAGGTGGTGATGCAACTGGACCCTATGGGCCGAGCCCATCAAACCAGAGGCTTCTGTCAGTAAGAACAAAAATGACAACAAGCGAAAAATAAACACATAAAAGAACAAAGAGATAGAAGGGTGGATTCGTGAGTTCATATCACAAACTAAAGAGTAGAAAGTTTAAGGATAGAAAAACATATAAAAACTATAAATTCTCAAAATAAATGTTGCTCGTCTTCCAAGAAATAATCTATAATGCGATCTAAGAGACCAAAATGTTAGGAATGTCTTGTCTAAAATTAAAGGCTAAATCAAATCTATAAAAAATTAGCTAATGAAAGTTTTAATCTTTATACAAAAATTTACTTTTATAAACACGCAATATTCCATTTATACAAATAATTGCATCAATGGTATCAAAGGGGGTGATGCAACTGGACCATATGGGCCGAGACCGTCAGTTCAGAGGATTCTGTCAGTAAACACAAAAATGACAACGAGCGAAAAATAAACACATAAAAGAGCAAAGAGATAGAAGGGTGGATTCGATAGTTCATAGCACAAAAACTAGAGAGTAGAGAGTTTTAGGGATAGAAAAATATCAAATATTTTTGCGGCCAGTGACATCCGTACAAAATACTCAGAAAGTAAATAAATATAAAAAACAATTTTTATTAAAAACAAATTAAGTTATTAAATTTTTGTCATCGTCGGGGACAGAGCCGTATACCCGAGGAATACGATGATGCTATGCAGCAGGCGGTCTTAACCACCATGCCACACCTCCATATTATCTACTCATTTCAAAAACAATTAGTGGTTAATTTATGATAATTGCAAATTGTCCCTCTCCACCACAATTTTTGTACAAATTTGAAACATGCTTAAAAATTAAATATATATCAATTATATGATTCAAATAATTGTTATATTTAATTTTCAAGCATGTTTCAAATTTGTACAAAAATTGTGGTGGTGAGGAAAAATTTGCAATTATCATAAAATAACCACTGATTGTTTTTGAAATGAGTAGATAATATGCTTTATGAAGGAATATAGAAGTGAAACATTTAGTATGAAGGAATAATTGTGGAAATTAAATTATTAATGTATATCTACCTGTAATATATTTTAAATTTTCATAAATCTTAATGTTTCTAAAGTTACAAACTAGTAATGCAATAATATATTTCTAATATTGAATTAAGTACAAAACTTTGATTTAAAATCCAAATTTTCAATTATTATTTTATATAAAGTAAAAAGGAAAATAGGAACACAAAACTTAATTATCTTATCTCATATTCGAAAACTTGGGATTTCAACTTCTTTAAGACATTAAATTTACAATTTTATTCGTTGCATTCTAAAAACTAAGTTCTATATTTTTTCAATTTTTTCTACTAGAACAAATTAATCTGCAAGACATAAAATAATGTAATAAGCCTAACATTTGTTTTATGGTTTTTTCTATACATAAACACTGAAAGTAAAGAAAATTAAAAAAGTGTATATTTTTGAAGCAAATAGCTGTTTTTTTTTTAATCAGATTACTGTCCGAGTGATGCAAGCTGATATATATTAAATAATACCTGCGCTAAAAAGAAAAAAAAAAAAAACGTCATCGGAGAAAAATTTTAAATTTTATAATGCAAATTTTAGATGACCCTAAAAAAATATTTTATACATTACAGGGTTAGAAATCACTGTACCTTCCGAACTAAAAAGAATTCCTTACATAAAAGGATTTTTGATTTTTTATAAAATAAAATGTTGTATTCTGCTTAGAATTTATTTTTGATACTATTAATAAATGTCTAACTTTAGAGAAAATATATAACTTTGTTAGATGACGTAATACATTTTTAATATTTACCAATTTTAGAAACATAAAAATATGCACTATAAACAGAGAACTAGTAAGTAGATCTCTGTTTTTTCTAAAATTATTTAAAATATTAATTTTAAAATCTAAATTCTAATACCAAATAGCTAAATATTTTATAGCTAAAATTATTTTAATTCATTATATTTAGCATTTATAGAACAGTACAATTTTTATTTAATATCATATTCTTTTTCTGTTTCAGCTTAAATAATGAAACTTTACTCCAATTATTGCAAAAAAATTTCCAATGCATATATTTTAAAACCTATCTTGCGAATAAAGAAACCTAGATTCTTCCATATGGTGTAAATTTCTCCTTACAGATCTAGAAATTTATTTCTTGAATTAACAAATGTAATTCTTAAAAGTGAGACAGTTATTATTCTATTACAGCGTATAAAATATCAGATTCAAAAGAAATTTTTTATGATCTACCGACAAAAGATTGATATACTACAAACTTAATCCCAAATGCTATAACTTTTTAACACCACTATAAAAAGACGAAATATGAAATTTCATGTAAATGAAAATTTATCCTGTAAACAGAAAATCACTTGTCTTATTTGATGTAATTTCTGGTGTTAAATTTTTGAAAGTTTATCAGAGGAAATAACTAAATTACATGATTTATCGACTAAATTGTTACATTATAAACTCTAGTCCGAAATACTACAATATCTTTTAAACACCACTATAATAAAACCAAAATATAAAATTACATATAATTCTAATTCAAACCTGTGTGAGAAAAATTTCAATTGATGTAATTTCTGGTATTAATTTTTTAAAAGTTTATCAGAGGAAGTAATAAATATTTTTTTTAATTGAAAGTATTAACACTAGTCTTTAAAACCAGTTTAAAAATTATTCAGATGTAAAGAAAGGGATAGACTTAAGAGACCACTCTTCAATCTTGGATTACTCAGGTAATTTACAGTATGGTTTATTGATTACCTACTGCAGTGCTTTCCTCCTGCTTTTCTACCATTAAACCATTCATTTTCTCCTGGCTAACATGTCCGATAGGATAGTGAAAACCATCTTTAGAGCATATAATGAACTTCTTGCCAAGCTGAACACCAAAGTGGGTTTTAATCTCTCCCCTTAGGGGTGTACATGGGGAAGAGATTAGTCTTCCAGAGAATCTTTTTGTGAGTGTTTTTGGGTGGGTGGAAGATAAAAAGGATCGGGAAGTGCTGATAAAGTTTGTTCTTTCTTTGAGATCTAACTAAATCCTTAACAGGCTACTTGCTCACAAATAATTTCTCATCTAATGAAAATATATATTATATATCTATTAAATATCATTCACAGTATAACCATATCAGTTAATTAACACACTGTATAAAAATGATAGAGATAAGAGTTGACAGTAATAAACTTTAGGTACGATTAAGAAATATATTAGGAACATGCTGTGAAAAATAATTTCCAGTACTATAGTATCATGTAATTCTTAGTCTTTATTTAATATCAATGCATTTAAAATCAATATATATTTTAATATTTAAACACCAAATATATATCAAACAACCCTAACAATATACATTAATATCTTTTGCAAAAAGGAAAATTGTGTAACTAAAATACGCAGGATTGTGAATTTAATTTCAAGTACTATAGTATCGTGTAATTCTTAGTCTTTATTTATTATCAATGCTTTTTATTTAAACATCAAATATAAATGAAACAACCCTAACAATGTAAATTAATATCTTTTGCAAAAAAGGAAAATTGTGTAACTAAAATACGTAGTATTGTGAAATTATATTATTGTCCCATTCTGCAAATTATCTTTTGATGACTACCTAAAATCTGAGTTATTATGAACAACACAATTTACTACAAATATGAAAAGAAAATAATTTAATAATAGTTTCTCAGTATAGTCTGTCCGCATTAATGATTAGTTGTAAATTTAAACAAATTAGGTTATCATATGAAAAAAAGCAAATCTTTCTGATAAGACTTGTATTTGCGTAAGATATAAAACAGTACTTTTATAAATAATTAAAATAAATAAAGCTAACTGTCCCTATTTAAGTCTATGTACATGCCGTAAAAGTAGATTTATATCAGTCTTGAAAAACCATAAAAGTTCGAAACTAATAAAAAAATACTATAAATAAAAGAGCATCTCTAAAATTTCTCAGGTCATTTTAAAGTATTACTCTTTAACTTCGTAAAAAGTAAAACGAGTTTCAAGAAAATTCTAAAATTCTATAAGATATTTTTTTATTTTTCTCTAAAAAGGGACGACCTAATGCACTATAAACGCCGGCCCCATCCGCCATGTTATTATTATTATTTTTTTTTTTTTGGCGACCAACAGAAAAACACGTGTTTTGAAAAGTCGCCAAGTAGAAAAACACGGCGGCGGTTTGATTTAAAATATCCTGATACTTTTTAAAAATTCCAAAAATAATACGAACCGAAATAATTACAACCGACATATCTAAATTACTAAATCCCAGAAAATCATAAGAATTTAAAAAAAACGTTCCAAACCAAAGTATCTTGTTTGATTTAAAATATCCTAATACTTTTTAACAATTTCGAAAAGAGTAAGAACCGAAGTAACCACACCCATCATAACTGCAGTACTAAATCCCAGAAAATGATAAGAACATAAAAAAATACTTACTAAATCCCAGAAAATGATTAAAAAAAAAAAAAAAAACCTGACCTAGGCGACTGGAAACCAAAAGAACAGCTAAGATGCAAATTTCTATAATAGTGCCGGGTACTGACGTCAGAAATTACGTGCACCAATCGGGTGCAAGAACACATTGGCGATGCCATACCCCAACACCAAAACCCGGGCAAACACACCAAACCCCTCATCGCCTCCCAAACTTGCCAAATTTGGCGACAAAAAACACGGCGTCTATAATGCATCTGAACCAAAAGGGAGGAATGCTAAAAATATACTACATATTAAAAAATAGGATACTTAGAATAACAAAAGACTAAGCAAGTTTTAGAAGAATGAAGTATCAAATTTATTCTAAAAGGAACAGTACATTTTATTCTTTTTAACAGCCCAAATGACAGTCGTTTTCATGTTAAAATATCTAGTCTTAAATGGTACCAAATCCCTATATCACTACTCTGAAAAGACTAATTGTAAAGTTAAACATAATTCAAAATTTATGCTGCAAGTTGTCACTTCTTTCATTTTGATATACATTTATTATGTTAATTCTTAAAAATATACTTGAAATAAGAAAGCAATTTTTATACGTTAGGGGATTAACATTATTCTGCAATGATCAACTATAAAATTACCTTAAGAGAAAAAGATAAAACCACACCGTTAAGATATTACTCTCCAATCTTGGATTACTGAAGTAATTTGCCCTGTGATTACAAAGTGCGTCCTGCAGCTAATCGCTCTAGGTTTTTTTGCAGTGTAAGTCTTCATTTTCTGCTGATTAACATGCCCAGTACAGAAAGCCACCTTTAGAGCGTATAATAAGCTTTTTGCCAAATTGAACGCCAAAGTGGGTTTTAATCTACCCATCATGGGTGTTTACATAGGGGAAACATTAGTTTGCTAGAGATTCTATTGCTTTGTTGGTTGGGAGGCGGTGGTGAAGGATTGCGACACACCAATAATGTTTGCTGTTTCTTTAAGTTCCTCTAAACTTCTAAGCCAGTTATTTGCTCACAGATAATGTCTCCCCTGATATAAAAAATAAATTATAAATCTGTTAAGAAGTATTCTATCACAATATCAGTTAATTAAAGCCCTACAAGAGAACGATACAGAAATACTATTAATACGCTCTAAGTACTGTAGTGAAATACATTATGTATTAAAACTGGATAATAAATATCTGGATTAAAGTTTTGTTTAAATAGCAGTTTTTACTCTCTATTTAACTACGTATGTTATCTAAAACCTAAGCAATAATGTTCCCAATTTGTTACATATTAAATATATTAATAAGTATGGCTTTTTATTTTTGATAGCAATATTAACATTGTGTAGTTCAAATTTGTAACAGAATTGTCTGAAGTCCATTGTGTGACCCTATTCATTTCTGCCAAATATTTATTGAAAAATATCTGAATTCTCAGTTTTTTTTTAAATTACCCAATGTAAAACATATATTAATTTGAAACAATTTTAAATAGTAATATTGGTCTTTATAATTGATTAGTTTTCAATTTAAATAGCATACTAGAACATCAATTATGAAAAAAGGATATTATTGATAAGAAATGATAAGATATTCCTTTTAAATATAAACGCATAATAAAGTTTTATGATTCATAAACATATATCATGATTTAAAACTATACGATTTGAGAAAAAGTGACTTTACGTGAAAATCTTGGAAAACCATAAAAAATCGATCCAAATGGTAAAAGTATAAATAACAGCAGATAAATAAAAAATTGAAAGGTTTTTATAGAATTAAAATTTATGTTTGATGAAGATTTAATCTTGTTCTGAGAGAATTAAAAGAGTTGTAAACTTGTTTTAACTGGTCTTAAAAAGGGATACTAGAAATTAACGGGTTTATTTCACTCTGAAAAGACCAACTATAAAATTACCTAACAGAAAACTAAAACTGAATAGTTGAGAAATTACTTTGCAATCTTGGATTACTCAGGTAATTTAGAGTCCTGTTTATTTATTACGTACTGTAGCCTTCCCTCCTGCTTTGTCACCGTGGAATCATTCATTTTTTCCTGGTTACTGTGCCCAATAGGCTACCAAAAAACATCTTTAGAAGCATATGAGTTTCATGCCAAGTAGAAAAAAAAGTAGGTTTTAATCTCTCATGGTAGTACATAGTGAAGAATTAGTCTACATGAGAATCTTTTTGTGAGAGTGTTTGCTTGGGTGGGAGAGAGAAACGATTGGGATGAGCTGATTACAGTTTGTTCTTTCTTTGAGCTTTAACAATGTCCTTAACAGGATATTTTCTAAAAATTAATGTCTCATCTGACACCCAAAATAAGTTGGAAATCTATTAAGGAGCATTCACAGAACCACTGTATCATTTAATTAACACACTGCACAAGAATGATAAAGATAAAAGATTAAATTAATAAACTTTAGGTACGATACAGAAATATACTAAGAACGTAAAGTGGAAAATAATTTCCAGCATTATAGTATTGTCAGTAGGGATGGATCGTTTATCAATATATCGTCAAATATTGATATAATTTAAGTATCGCGATAAAACTCTTAAAATTCTGCTCTGCCGATATATCCTTGTCGGCGATACTGTTTTTCCCTTTCGCGCGAAAACGTAGATCACCAAAATACATCCTATATATTCTACATAAAAGAAATATTTTTTCAAATTATTGCTTTCGTTTGCGTCCGCTTCGCCTATGTATGTGTCCAAGTACTTTATAAAACCCAAGCAAGAAAAATTTTTCTTCAAGATTATCACGGTCTCGGTCATTCTCAAGGTCTTTGGTAGAATATTCCAATATCGTGATAACGAAGCACCGGACATTCCACAGCTCCCCCAATAGGCGGAGATAACTTGGTTGTTCCCGCCTTCTGCGCACTGGTTTATTGGATTAATATCGGGAAATATCAAAGGTGTTAACATCAAGAGGTTCATCACAAGTCAGCTATCGGGAGGAAGCACTAAGGAAGCACTCATGTCAAGACATGTCACTGATCGGAATTATCACTGGTTTATTGAAATATTATCCAGATATTTCAACGACTGCTTGATCACACAGTCAGTGCTTAAACACACAAATATTCAATCTATATGGCGTTATCTATCCACACTAATAGTATTTTGAGCCTTGAGCGACGCCCACTGACTCTTATTTTAATGTGTTAAGCTTCCGTCCTACTATTTTAGTTGTGGAAGATTTTAACCCCATTAAACTTTTTCAAACCTGTGAATATTAAGCTCCTCCCCTGAATTTTTACATTTCACATGTTTTTTGAGAAAATTTTTAAATTCTAAATAGCAGAACACAAAATTTAAAGTTTTACCTTCCTACTAATGAGAAGACTTATGCTCCTCCCATTATGTTTCATAAATTTTTATGTTTCGCCAGGATCCGAATTACAATTCTGAGTTATTTTTTCGCAATTTTTTATAAAGTTGCCTTTTGCCTTTACTTAAGAACCTTACTGGTTCTAAAATCTTATAACGGATTTAAACATCTTTTGCTGTTTCACAAAAAGAGACACTAGAATTAATTCGCTGATTTTATTCTAGAAATGACAGCAATAAAATTACCTAAAAAGAACTGCTGAAACCAAATCTTGAAGAGAATAAATACTCTGCAATCTTGAATTACCCAAGCAATTTACCATACATTTATTGATTGCGTGATTATTTTAACATAAAATAGGGTTCTCATGTTAAAATATCTAGTTTTAAAATGTACCAAATCTGGTTATCGCTATTCTGAAAAGGCTATTTATAAAATTGCACATTTTCAAAATTTATCCTGCTAGTAAGAAAATTTTACTTTTTCTTCATTTGATATATATTTATATTTTTTTAAAATACTACTTGATATAATGAAGCAAAATTCATAAGTTAGGGATTAACATTATTCTGCAATGACCAACTGTAAAATTACTTAAAAAGGTGAAATCAAACCGTTAAGAAATTACTCTCCAATCTTAAATTACTCAGGTAATTTACCGTACGTTTATTGATTTCGTTCTGCCTTACTTTTCTACCATGGAACCATTCATTTTCTCCTGGCTAACGTGTCCGATAGTAAGAACCATCTTTAGAGCATATAATGATCTTCTTGCCGAATCTGTCGCCAAAGTAGGTTTTAATCTGCTCCCTCAGAGGTGTATTGAGGAAAGAGATTAGTCTGCGAGACACTTTTTCTCTAGGTCTGCCCCGGTGGGAGGGAAGGGGCGGAGATTAGTAAGCGCCGATAAAGTTTGTTGTTTCTTTAAGCTCTTCCAAAGTCCTTAACAGTTTATTTGCTCACAGATAATGTCTACGTGATACAAAAAACAAATTAGAAATCTGTTAAGCAGTATTCCCAGCATCACCGTATTAGTTAATTTGCAAACTGCAAAAGAATGGTTCTGATAAGAAATAGTATTAATAAGCTCTAGGTACGATAACGGAATATATTAGGTATTTTAACCCCGAATTAATCTTTTGTGTTAAAGTATTGTTTATCTCCTAAGTGCTTGGTTTCTATTTATCTATCTATTTTATCAAAAATCTAAGATATATTTCCACTATATATTAATTAAATTAACATCTATGCCATTTTTTGTCACTGTGAAAGGAATGTTCTATAACTAAAATGAGTAACGGAATTGTGTAATAGTCATGTACCTATTCGTTTCTACCGTTTATATATTGATGAATATCTTAAATCAGCTATTATGGAGATCGCATTGTAACACTTATATTACATTAAATAACTTTAAATATTTTATACGGTCCTCATCAGTGATTAACTGTCAATGTTAACATTTTAGAAATTTATATATAATTCAAGGGATAAAAAAGCCTGATAACATATTTATTCACTCTTACGAATAAACAAATGACTCTAAAATCAATTTTATAATTCTTTATTTATCTATTTTTTATTTTCTATTCTTTATTTTATATGTTCTATTATTTTCTATCTTTATTTAAGTCTATGCATACTTATGCTGAAAAAGTAAATTTATGCTTAAGACTCGGAGAACCATAAAAATTTGATCAAAATGACACAATTATAAAGAATCACAGATACTAAAAAATTTAACATGTTTTTAGTAAGATCGTCTTTAATTCTTTAAGAACCACACACTAGAATTTTCAATTTTCCACCGTTTCCCCAGTCTAATAACCCAAAGTTTGTATGTTTTTCTTCTCCCAGTCTTTTTTTGAACAGTCTAAGAAAACAATCTCAAAATCGAATAGAATAGTAATGAAATGTTTCATGCTGTACAGCAACAAGTATTTTTTTTATAACGTAAAAACCTCAGGAAAACCCCCCTCTAACATCGTATGTTTACAATGAGTCCTCTGTTTACTGCTTTCAGCATTACACACGGCTATTAGCAGTCACGCCTCTAGAAGGGAAATTTTCACAGATGGCTTTGCCTATTCTGGGACCCATAGATCTCGATTATCGAAGGTTATTGTGGGAACGGAAGAGTTAAGGCACTGATTGTTTAATTGACTCATGATATTACAAAATTATTAAGCTATATATAAAATTTTCATTATTATTATTGTTATATGTCTAAATATGCTTACAAAAGTGCAAAGTTGAGATTAAATTAAATCAAACTTAAATATTAAACTAAAGTGTTAAACTTTTCCGAAGTCCCTCACCGATTATTTGCCTTCCCCACAAAAACAGTCGTCTCTGCTAATTACTAAAGTAGAAATCTGTTGAATAGTATTCACTGTAGAACTGTATCAGTTACGGATCATTCTACACAAGAATGGTACAGTTAAGATATAATATTAATAAACTTTAGCTATGACACCGAATTATATTAGGTATATAGTGCACATATAATGCGTATTAAAGTAGTATTTAATTATTGATGTTTAATAGTTATTGATCTATTTTTCTTTCTAAAATCTAAGCAATAGTGTTATCAATATATTATATATTAATCATTACTGTGTAAGCCATTACTATTGTTACTAATCATAGGAATATTGTACATAGGAGTATTGTATTAAGGTGTTATACCAATATATCTGAATTGTAATCAATAATGTCATTATTTACTTATTAATTTCATTTATGACAATGCAATTTTCAATGCTTCCACCAATAATGTGTAACAAAATTGTTTAATGACCTTTAATGCCCCATACATTTTTGTCGAATATATATTGATGAATATTTTAAATTTCAGTCATTATATAAAGAACAATGTAAATCTTTCATGAGAATTAAACAAATTTAAAATAGAAACTCATCCTCATTAATGATTAGCTTACAATTTCAACATCGTAGGATATAACTAATGAAAAAGAAAGTACTTGGGATAAGATATTTATATTCAATTACATATAAACCTATCCCCTATATAATAATAGCCTAAGTTTTCTGTCCATCTGTCAGCGAATTTATGAAGCTGTTGGACCTGGAAAGGATAGAGCATCCACATTGGATTTTTGATGAATTAGGATTAACAAAATTCAAAACGAGTCAAGTTTATCTTCTACTAAACTATGGATCCGATTCTAAACTAAATTAGTATAAATTGGCTTTATATCACAAAGAAAAATATTGCCATCATTAAAACGTTCGAAATCCACCCCGTCCCCCTTTTCGAGAGTTTAATGCCATTATATCATATTTATTAGTAGGCAATTAAATTTATCAGTTTATCACATAATAAGTAGGTAAAAATATTTTTTTTCTACCATTATGACGTCATTCCTTTAACCACCTCATTTAATCATTTATTTAGATAATTTAAATATCATCTACATTCTTCCCATACGTTTTATCATTAAACTTAGAAATTAAGTAAACAATTTTCTTTTATATTTGGCTTAAATAATAGATTAGGCACATATGTGGTAGTTTTAATAGATTATTTTTATTGAAAGATAATTCTCAGCCAAAAAGTAAACCATTTTTTTACCTGCCTCACAGGGTATTTTACAATTTTGGAAAATTAAAAATTTTACTGATCCCGTCATATGACGTGATATATGATAATTAAAGTATAATTAGTAATAACAGTTGATTGTATAATGATCTTTAATACACCATACATATCTGTCGAATATATATTGATGAATATTTTAAAATTTAGTCATTATATAAAGAATAATATAAATCTAAAACTTAAACAATTTTAAAATAGGAACTATCCTCATTTCTGATTAGCTTACAATTTCAACATCGTAGGGTATAATTAACCCTCTAAGCGGTTCGCACGTACAATTCCACCAAACCGATGATGTCTTCAAAACGTAGAATTTTCGACCTCCAAAACCGCTTCGAAAACGGATGTAGTGTACATTTCTGTCAGTTCTTCCCCACATGGAGTTCTATGGTAGGAGGGTCAGGTCAATTGTTTAGTAACTGCACCCCTCTTTGACTAACATTTATTGAGGGATGCACCTCTACCCCCTGAGGAACAAAGACGCTGATAGCTTTTCATAGCTTTGTAAATCTCTACTTCGAAGTATTTCGCTTGCGGTAACTGATGTATCTCCAAGTGCACCACTTAAATATCTTGGACGACTTCCGTTAAAAATATAAATAAGCCTCTCAAAGAATATTTTTATTTGTACTTTTAGAATCCATCATTTCTTATCGGATGATCTTCGAGACTTAGCGAGTTTTATGTGTATTAAAAATTAACAATCTATAATATCTATTTATATAGCTATTTATAACCGGAAGTAAAGGATAATAACGAGGGTGGGTTTCCCGTACTAGTCGACTAAGGGTGAAGGAAAAAATCATAGAACGCTTTGGCCACTGACACAGTAAATCTTTAGAGTTTTTTTAGAGACTTTTTTCTTCGATGTGTTCCACTTAGAGGGTTAATGAAAAAGAAAGTACTTAGGATAAGATATTTATATGCAATTAGATATAAGCCTATTATATATATATATATATATATATATATATATATATTTAAGTTAACATGTAAAATGTTAACATGTACATAAACATGTTATAATCGAAGTATATATACCTACCAGAAAAAAAAAAACTAGGTGCAAAATAATCAAAATTTGATACAAGTTTGTTAATGCTGTCATCTACATTTCCTAAAGAGCGAATCCTTAGTTACGAGGAATTCCAGTATTTCAGTTGTTTCTTAAAAGAAATGCTAGGCTTTGGTGGGTTAACTTCATTCTGGAAAAAAATCGCGTCAAAAAGAACCTTATAAAAAATGCTGTAACCGAATTGTTAAGAAATTACTCTGCAATCTTAGATTACTCAGGTAATTTGGCGCACGGTTTATTGATTGCGTCCTGCAGCTCTTCTACCGTAGAACTATTCATTTTCTGGTGGCTAACGTCTCCGATTAGATACTAAAAGCCATTTTTAGGGCCTATAATGAACTTCTTGCCAAGTCGAATACCAAAGTGGGTTTTAATCTCACCCTCAGGGGTGTGTACAGAAGGAAGAGATAATCTTTTTTCTGGGTTTGCTTCGCTGGGCGGGAGAGAAATAGATTTGGAACGCGCTGATAAACTTTGTTGTTTCTTTAAGCTCTTTCAAGTCCTTAACAGGTTATTGGCTGACAGGTAATGTCCCCTCTAATACAAAAAATAAATTAGGAATCTGTTAAGCAGTTTTCACAGGAATACTATAGAATCTAACGCAAAAATACTAGAGATTATTGATAATAAAGATAAGCTTTATGTTTGATACAGAAGTCTATTACGTATTATTTATTCCGGAAAATAAGTTTACTTTATCATTCATTTCTTCTATTTACTTTTGTGTATCATATTATTTATCTAAATTGTAAGCATGTAAAATAATAGTGATACCAGAATATTATATATTTATCACTTATCAATTATTATTATATTTAAAGGCTTTAAAGGTGTTGTGGCAACAGGACCCTATGGGCCGAGCCCTTCAATCCAGAGGCTTCTGTCAGTAAGCACAAAAATGACAACGAGCGAAAAATACACACATAAAAGAGCAAAGAGATAGATAGGTGAATTCGTGATTTCATAGCAAAATAACTAGAGAGTAGAGAGTTTAGGGATAGAAAAACATAAAATATTTTTGCGGCCAGTGACATCCGCACAAAATTAACAAAAAATTTTGAATTAAAATGATTAAAATCGAAAAAATTGAAAATTTTGAAAAAATAAAAAATAAATGATTTAAAAAAAATTGCATAAAAATCCGAAAAAGGCCTAAATTTACTTTTGTGTATCATATATTTTTATCTAAACTATAAGCATGTGAAATAATAGTGATACCAGTATATTATATATTTATCACTTATCAATTATTATTATGTTTTGAAATAAGAATATTATTTAACAAGAATGAGAGTCTGTGTGTAACGGTGATTAACGCCCAAATCAATTTTGTTAGAATACATGTTTTGATTAACATCTTAAATGTAAGTCAATACAGAGTGCGAAAGAAAAAAGAATACAATATACCTTTTACCCATTGCTGGTAGAATATAATCGAGAAAAACGTGCCAAAAATTGAAATTTTTCTCTTTAATTATGTTTTTTATTATTATCAAAATGTTAGAAATAGATTATTTTTGAAAAGAAAAATTAAACGAAATGACTACTATTTTAAACATAATCACATATAAGGAAAATGTTAATGGATTACAGTCATTTTTAATCACATAACAGCAAAATAAATGAAATCACATAATTTGCTGAATAAATATAATGAACTAATACAACAATGTTATTACCTATATGAGCTGTCACTAATTCCATGCCCCTCAGATTCCTTTGAATTTCACAAATCCTTTACAGCATCCGAGAAATGGCTATAAATGACGAAAAACTGCCAACTTTTCGCTGGAAAATATCAATCTATTGGGACTATGACAAATTAAATATTATGCATTGGATGAATTGATTTAGGG
This sequence comes from Pardosa pseudoannulata, assembly GCA_032207245.1. Taxonomy (NCBI): domain Eukaryota; kingdom Metazoa; phylum Arthropoda; class Arachnida; order Araneae; family Lycosidae; genus Pardosa; species Pardosa pseudoannulata. The sequence goes on from CM063511.1 coordinate 6,191,644, forward strand.
CTTCATAGAATTGAAATCCTTTTCTATTTTTGCCTAAACTCAGGCCAGTCATTTCAAAATGGGCGCATTTGAGTTGCTCGAAATGAGTTCGTGTGTCATAGGCAAGGTGTTAATATCTTAATCTATCTTCCGTTACTGACCACTCGCTATTTCAGACTTCAGAAAACATTTATTTATGTACTAGACTGTATTGCCTCACCCTTCAAAATAAGTATTCAATATTAGTTTTATGTATTGCTGAAAATTCAACATTCTACCTATTTCTTCCTTATCTTTTTGCAGGGCCTCAGTCATTCACTCAGTCTTTTTTTCTGCATTTCCCATAGAACACAACTTTATTTTTGGCGTTTTTGAAAGATATTAATAAGTCACTGTAAAAGTTTTGATACAAAATCAGTTGTCTAATTTTTTTCTTTGAAAGAAAGGCAAAGAAAAAACTGTTAACAAAAATTTAATGCAATAGACAAAAAAATTTGATTTATTGGGGAGAAATGATAAGAGTTATGCATATAATAGTTGCGTAAAAATATTTTAAATTTAGCTTTAGAACAATGAATATAAGTATAAGAATCCAAATTAATATCCATAATTAATTATTAATCCAAATTAATTAATCTCAATTAGTATAAGAATCCATTTCCTATTATAATTAAATAGTAATTTTGTTCGAATTAATAAATTTAAAATTAAACAATACAGTACATAAATACAACTGGCTATTATTTGCTTAAATTGCAAACTCATTTGTTCTTTTCTTCTCATTCTGCAAAACTGGATAGCTCGAAGAACTATACTACAATGGTACAAATGACAGAGCTGTGGAAAGTTTGATGCATTGTCTTCATATGGAATTAAAATCATTGAGAGCTTCTATCTATCTATCTATCTATCTATCTATCTATCTCTCTCTCTCTCTCTCTCTCTATATATATATATATATATATATATATATATATATATATATGTAAAAAATAATTCCTCTAGTCACAATAATTATGTAGCCAGTATTATTTTTACTTGTCCTGGCTACTGGGAAAGAAGAAGCCTAATCAGCTAACAGTACTAAACATACAGTCTGGCCACATTGAAGAGAACGGCACAAATCTAATTAAAACTTTATTCCAGATCTGCTAAAACGGACATCATTACTAGTCAACGACAGACAAGAGAAAGACACAAAAATCACTCTGCTCGAACAGCGGTGCGCACAAGAGAGAAGACAGATAGAATCTTCCCAAGGTAGAAGAAACTTACTCAGCGAATTTGAGTGTTAAGATCAGGAAAGATGCGTAGCCATTTACCGGCGACAGCTGGAAAACTTGTTGAATAGACAGAAAATTGACATCTATAGGACAGAAAGCTTTGGGATATCGATCGAAAGAATTTTAAATCGAGGACATTGCTTTGAATAAGACATTTAGAGGCTGGGAAAAAGATTTTAAGGAATTAGAATGGGAGGAGGTTTTTAAGGAATTATTAAAATTAAACAATTTTGATATATTACATATATGTGTGTGTGTGGGGGATAAATAAATAAATAAATATATATATATATATATGTCAGGTTTGAAAATATAAAAATTATTACTTTAGGTTGTTTAAAGGCAGAAAACACAGCGCACTCTTTAATTCATGTTCATGAATTTCTAATAACTCCATATAAAATCGCTTGACGCTTAAGAATGGAGATAGAAAGTCTTTAGATAGGGTCGCTAATGAATGCACGCCGAGCAAGGCTCTTTTGTTAGCCTTTTCCCGCCAAATAACCGACGCCATGTTTGATGGTTAGATATAAAACTGTGCAATACTCATGAATAAACATATTATCAAGACATCGTAGGCTTTTTCACTCATCTTAGGCTTGTCATCTATATATAAAGTTACTGAAAAATTTAAATATTGTTACATAATGTCAAAGGAAATTCAAAAATGTCTTCATATAAAAATGCTTTATAAATTGAACTATCATTTGAGATATGACTTAAGCTTAAAGTCTTGGAGAGGAATCAGGATCTCTTATTACAAACTAACTTCAGAAAAATGGAAAACTAAGTCAACATTAGTAATATTAGGATGGAGTTGAAAGTACTTTTAAGAGCTGGAACGCGCTTAAGAGAAATTCTTTCCCTCCTGCATAATCGCCTATCGGATTTACGCATTAGATAGCGTAAACAATTCTCCCAATTTTAATAACGCGCTAGGGAAAAATTTTCTCTCCAGATAAGAGAATGTTTCAAGTGCTTTATTATTAAATATCACATTTTGCTTCGATGTTTGTTTTCCTTTATAGTTTCAGAGGTTTTCTTGTATGTTTCGTAGCAGTTAACGTTAATATCAATGCAGATGTATTAAATTCATTGAATAGTACAAGATATACTATAGTAAATATAATTAAATTATTT
>CM063511.1:6199045-6214045 GCA_032207245.1 Pardosa pseudoannulata
GTACAAGAAACTTTCGAAGTAACTATATGTTAAGCCTTCTGACAAAACCATTCGTCAATGGTTTAGTATTTAAGGAAACAGGGAATGTTTTGAAGCAAAAGTCGCCGGGTAGGCCGATCTCAAGAGAACGTGGACAGAACTCCGTTGGATTTTTTTTTTCTTATATCAAGAATCTGTGTATGCAGAGAAATTCGTGATGTCAACATCTCAGGAACGAATAGTCAATTGTGTGGAAGTAGACATGCTCGCCAACATGGAAAGGTAGAATACCTAGACTTCTGCCGTGCTATTAACGGGCTCATATAGAACTTACTAAAAGTTAAAAAAAAACTTGAAAATGTAAGCTTGCCAGTCATGTATAATACATGTATGTATGTTTTTATTTCATTAAAATATTTTGCCTCAAAACCCCGAGTTCTTTTATAGACACCCTGTATTATATGCTATATATATATATATATATATATATATATATATATGTTAAAGTATTTCTTACACACACATACACACACATATATATATATGTAAGTATTTATATATTTTGAGCAATTAGGCCATCACAAAGGGAAGAGAATGCACGCTCAATAATTTGTTTATCTTTACTTACCGCATGTTAGTTGCCAACTTTAATTTATCTTGTCCTATTGCGTGATAGGTTGAATAGCAGAGGTTTTAATATTGACAGGGATTATTTGGAGGTATATATGAATGATGTCCAATATTTAGCGAATAGATGGCAAACTGTGTGGTTATGTATAAAAAACAAGCACATAAACGAGGAAACTTCTTAATTTTCAAAGATATATAAATTAAACGCTAGACATTTGTTAGTCCGTGAAATAAACTCCTAGACTTTAATAAAAAGATTTTGTTAATACCGGGGATGAAATTCTCATTGCAACAAACGATAATCGGCTATTAAATTTAAAACTATCACGCAGTACCTAAGATATTATTTAATTGAAATATAAAAGAAAATTATTTACGTGATATCTCAGTTCAGTGATAAAACATGTGAAAATAATGCAGACAATATTTAAATAATTTAAAGTACGAACTGATTAAAAGAGATGGTTAAAGGAATAAAGCCATAATGCTAGAAAAAAAATGTTACTTTCATTTACTTATAACGTGATAAATTGATAAATTTAATCGCCTGCTCTTAACCGGGAAAAACAGGGCTAGAAATAATGGCATTAAACGCTCGAAAAGGGGAGAAGGTGTGGATTTCCCACGTTTTAAAGACAACAATATTTGTCACTGTGATAGGAAGTATATTTATACAAATTTATTTTAAAATAGGATTGATCGTTTAGGAGAAAATGAATTTGACTCGCTTTGAATTTTGTTAATCCTAACTCATCAAGAATCCAATTATGGATGCCTCTAGCCGTTCCAGGTTCAACAGCTCCATAAATTCGAGAACAGACGGACAGTTAACTTAGGATATTATTATATAGGAGATTTAAAATTTTCCAGTATACTATATAATATTAGGTACGATTTACAACATATAAAATAACAGACCTATAGTAGGATATTCATTAATTAATAAATTTACTACAGTTATTGAAAGAAATTTTCCAGTGAAAACGGTAAAAGAAAATGATTTTCTATTTATAAAAAAAACATTTTATTTAGGGTTTCAAGAATCGTGTTCACTTAACATTTAAGATAAAATCAGATTCTTTTCTAGAAAATCAGTGATGAAACATTTACTTCTAAATTTCCGTAAGACCCTCAATGGACATTTAATGAACCGTGTGGCTTTAAATGTACTGTATTATAGTGATCCATTGAAACCCCATTAGATTTTTTTACGGTCCATATACAACTAAAGAATACGTATACAAAAGGTTCGACTTAGATTGCTCCCAAAGACGGACAAAAGGCCTAAATTCTCATAGAAACATATTTTATCTATTGTACAGCGTTCTATATGCCTTTATATAACTTTCAAAACTTTTACAAGATAACAAAAATTAATAAATACAGATATATTTTTACATTAAACTACACATTTGAGTACATAATATATCTATATTTATAGATAACAATGGCAATAAATCTGAGACTAAAAATAACATTAAGGAAATTGTATAAAGAAACCAGTACCTTTGTACGATTAATTTTGTTTAAAATGAGAGGTCTGATATAAGTATTCTTTTCTAAACAAAGTACAGAATTAATGACATAGGGGTGAAGCTATATGAATATATATATTTATATATATAAATATATATACATATATATATATATTTATCTATATCTATCTATATATATCTATATATATATATATATATATCTATAGATATCTATATATATCTATATATATATATCTATATATCCATCCATCCATCTATCTATCTATCTATCTATCTATCTATCTATCTATCTATCTATCTATCTATATATATATATATATATGTAATATATCAAAATTATTTAACTTTAATATTTCTTCAAAAGCCTCCTCTCTCCAATTTTAATTCATTTAAATATCTTTACCAGCCTCTAAATGGTTTAATCAACTGAGTATTTTCCACTTAACATTCCTTTCTGTCATAAAACTGTAAACTTTCTGTCTATAGAGCAGTTTTCAAGCTGGTGGCAAAACATGATTTTGCGTTTTGCTGATATTGCATTTAATTCGCTTATTAAGCTGTTTTTGTTGTGGGAAAATTCTTGTTGTCAGCTCTCTTGGTCAGAGCAAAGTGAACTCTGTGGCTTTTGATTGTATATTGTCCAGAAGGATAGATGTGCGGTGTTGCCGCTCTGAAATAAAGTTTTAAAATTAGACTTCTGAGTTCTCTTAAATATGAAGCCCGACTGCATTCTCATTACTTATAGCTGTTGAGCTTTCTCCTTGTGAAGGAGTGATATAAAAAATGTGGATTACCTCTCTCTCACACACACACACACGTGTGTGTGTGTGTGTGTGTGTGTGTGTGTGTGTGTGTGTGTGTGTGTGTGTGTGTGTGTTGATTGATTGATAAATGATGGTTGAATTGCTTTTTTGATATTAAATAAACGTAGAGTTTCACGACATTTTGGTTTTAATTTTTCTGTTCTCACGACATCCAGACTTCTCTTCGCCGAGCAGCTAACTAATTAGGCCTTTTTATTACGTAAGATTTTTAATTACACGCGATTTTAGTTTATCCATATTTGTTTCAGGTGTAAAATACGCTTGTGATACACATACACACACAGACACACACACATTACACACACACACACACACACACACACACACACACACACACACACACACACACACACATATATATATATATATATATATATGACATAAATTAATATAACGTTCATATAAATTAAAAATACTGTAGAATAATGTAGCCCAGTAGACTGATACAGATTTACCAGCTGGAGTGACTCCAGGAATGATTTCATTACGGTAACCAATCACTTTACTTTAATTACTTCTAGTTTATTCTAGAAGGTAGTACGTCCCAATGAGCGGGAAAAATTAATTAACGAGGAAGCGATTCTAAATATAAGGTGCCAGGCAACCGTAGCCATTATTTAAAAAAAGATGTGTTTGAGAATTTTACATTTTTACCAATATATATATATATATATATATATATATATATATATATATATATATATATATATATATATGCTCAGTAAACCTGGGCAATTAAAAATAATAAAGGCTAAAAATTTTTCTTATGTGACCGGCGATGGTACCGGATGTATCACCGCCATGATATACCGTGTTACAACCGTGCATATATATATATACACACATAAGAAAATACTGTAAGCCTCTATTGTTTAAATTGCCTTGATGTACTGGGCAAATGAGAATACTAATTAAGTGTCAATCATAGCTCCGAATGAAGAAAACAGAGATTCCGTGGGGGACATTTAATGAAGACTGGGTGAAAGATATCTTTCACTGCCAATAGTGCATTGATTGGTTTGGTTTGGAGAGCTACGGTCTACTGTTTTGCACACGAGGGCTAATGAGACCGGGACCTACGTTTTAAAGCCGATTCCCAATAGTGCACTGAAGTACACATCAAAAACACTTTCCTATTACAAAGTCGACACAGCGAGAGATGAGGCAAATTCTTTTCAAGACAGAGTAGTAGCTTATTCAACGTTATTGTAGCAATTTATTCACTATAAGAGTGGACTATTTTATTGGGTTGGATGGAAAATGTGGCGAATGGTCAGAAAATTAGCATTTATTCCAGAGTTAGCTTTGGGAGACTGATAGAAAAAATTTGAAGTCATCGTAAATTCAATTAAAATAAGTATTAGATGGATAGTAAAATAGATAAGAAAGAATGAAAAGGGGAAAAGGTAGAATTTTAGAGAAATATTGAGAACAAAAGAGAGAAAGAGAGTGAAACAGAGAGAGAGCGAGAAAAAGAGAAGATGAAACACAGAGATAGAGAAACAGAGAGAGACAGATAAAAAGAGATATTTTGAGAGAGAAAGAGGGAAACAGATAGAGAGAAAATCATAGAGAGAGACAGAGAAAGAAAACAGAGAGTGAAACAGGTAGAGAGAGAAAGAGAGGGTGAAGAAGAGATAAAAAAGAGTAAGAAAAACAGAGAGAGAGACAGACAAAGAAAGAAAGGAAGAACGGGAAATAGAGAGATAGAAAAAAAGAGAGAAAAATGAGAGAAACAGAGAGAGAAAGAGCAAGAGAAACAAAGAGAGAGACACACAGAGAAAGAAATAGAGAGAGATAGGGAAATAGAGAGAGAGAAAAAAATTGAGAGGGAAAAAGAGAGAGAATCAGAGAAAAAAACAGAGAGAGAAAGGGAGAGTGAAAAGGAGATAGAGATAAAGTGTAAGAAAAACAGAGAAAAAAAGAGAGAGAACGAAAGGGCTTAATTAGAGTGACAAATAATATGAGCACACAACTGAACTTTATATTTTCACATGAAGTGTGTTTAATAAATTCATATAATCTTTCTGTATGATATTGTGCATATAAATAGTATTAAAGATATTAATTTTGTCTTATTTAGAAAAACATATAGAAAAGTTTTCAAGCTTATTTCATATTAGAAACCCAAAGATTACTTCTTCCCAAGAAATGAATTAAAACTGGGCAAAAGTGAAAATATTCTCCAAAGTATTACTACGATGGCATAGAGTAATAAAAAAATATTCTTTATTTTTAATCTTGTTTCAAAATTTTGCGGTGGATTTATAACTCTAAACACTGCTGCATTTTATTTGTTTCTTTCTCTTTCTCCCTCGGTACTCTGCCTCTTGAGACCCGCAAAAGAACTTTTCTCGAAGAAACTAAAATTCGGTACACAATGCGTTGCGGAGTTTTACGCGGGATTTCTTTTTCGGATTTTATTCCCGTTTTCTTTTTGTTGTAAACATTGCAGTTTATAACGTTGATTCTATATATGTGGCTGATTTTAAGAAAAAGTAAAGCTTTCTCTAAGAATGTCTTAAAAGTTTTTTTGTATTTAGACGTTTGTTCATTTACATATTCAATAAAGGACGCACACACAAATCTATATGAAATACACAAAATATTAAATAACCATTTTTCTTGGGATAGCTGGAAAATTTGGCGAGTCGACAGAAAATTATCATTTAAGAGTTAGCTTTCGGAGACTGGTAAAAAGGATTTTAAGTCATCGAACTCTCCCAATCATAGAACCTTTCAATTCTGAGAGTTTCTGGTTGGGAAAATAGATATGAAAGAATGAAAAGGAAAAAGGAGAATCTTAGATATATATTTTAGGTGTAATAATTTTGATACTTTATATATATATATATATATATATATATATGTGTGTGTGTGTGTATATATATATATATATATATATATATATATATATGTGTGTGTGTGTGTGTGTGTGTGTATGTATGTATATATAAATAAATAAATAAATATATATATATATATGTATATATATATATATATATATATATATATATATACATACATCCATACATATGCAGGTATATATATGTATTTATATATGCATATACGTATATACATATATATATATGTATATACATATACATACATATATATATAATATACATACATACTATAGATATATATGTATATATATGTATATATATACATACATACATACATATAGATATATATATATATATATATATATATATAAACATATATATACATACACATACATACATATATAAATATATATGTAATGATATTTTTTCTCTAAAAAATGAACTAAAGTAATTATGCCTATCTTAAAAAAACAATTCGGGTAATTCTGTCCTTTTCTCGCCAATTTTTCTACTATATTTGTTTTTCTATCTGCTTGGCGATCTGAAAAACAGAAAAATCCCTTTTACATATATGCTTCACATAACTAGTGACGCTTAACTATCTCACAGGCGTTCCCTCGTGACTTGCAACTAAGCATCCTGATTGTTTGACTCATATAACTATAAATAGAGATGTACGTGTTTTACGTGGCAGAGGTCCGTTAGAGAGGATGTCTCAATACACTTAATTTCTCTTCATTCCAAAGTCTTTAGTTTTCTGATTGAGAACGTTTTTCGAACTACGAGTGCACCGTGCCCAGCATGATATTTATTCCCTTTGTGACGAGACAAATTACTCATTACGCGTACTTTTAAGTGCGTATGTATGACACTGATTGCAATACCTATTGAAGAAGATACTGAATCGTTTTGAAATAAAAGTTTTGATTTATTTATACTTTAATCTTTGTGATCTGAGTAATTCAAGAATATTTTTCCTCATTTTAGACGTATATATTTTTATTCATTTAATTTTAGCTTTACCAATTAAACTAAATACTTTAAGCATCTAAGTAAATTAGTGTAAAATTTTAATAATAAGAAAGAATTTTTAAAACACTATTTTTATTTTTAAAGAAAGTAGAGGTGATCAGCGTCAAAGTTTCAAGGGACCATACTTATTTCAAGATATTCGTTTTTATTCAAGAAACTTTTACCTTTGGTATTCTCCGGAGAAGAATAAAAATGCAGAAAAAATATTTACCACTATCATAAATAAAAAGAAAATGGGGACAAACTCAGAAGCAGAAATCATTACTTAAAACAAGTGGAAAAAAATTCTCCAGAGTTTAAAAATATGTTTCTTGTATTTGCTGTAATGGAAACAACGCGTACATTTGCAGGTATGCGTAACACGAGTGAAAAAATAATATGTGTAAAATAAATTAGAGAATAAATACATTATCGACGTATTATAAAATGGATACAAACTTGCAAAATAGAGTTAAAATAAAATGTAATATATACAATATATATATATATATATGTATGTGTGTATGTGTAAACCATTATTTATAAAACGCCTTCACAAGGAGAAAGATCAACAGCTATCAGTAATAAAAATTCAGTCGGCCGACATTAATGAGATCGGCACAAGTCGAATTAAATCTTTATTTCAGAGCTGCTATAACGGATATCTTTACTACTCAACTACACGCAAAGGAAAGACACGAAAATCACTCTGCTCGAACAGAGGTGCACCCAAGAGCGAAGAGAGAAAGAATTTTCCCATTTGCTCAGCGAATTAAGTGTTAAGATCAGGAAAAATCGCGGAGCCATTTGCCAGTGAAATGTATTGAATAGACAGGTAATTTACATCTATAGGATAAAGAGCTTTGAGAAATAGATCGAAAGAATTTTAAGTCGAAGACACTCCTGTGATTAAGACATATAGAGGCTGGGAAAAAGATTTTAAGGAATTAGAATGGGAGAGAGGAGATTTTTAAGGAAATATTAAAGTGAAATAATATATATATATATATATATATATATATATATATATATATATATATATATATATATATATGCGTGTGTGTGTGTCAGGTATAAAAAGGGGGTAGTTAGAAATTACGTGAGTTATGAACGACTTTAAAAGGGAGCTCTTTTACAAGAATAAAATAAATGAAAAAGACCCACGCATGCGTAATATTTTGGAGTAATGTGGTCTTTAACCATAATTTTTGCATTGAGAAAGTTTGTTAGTCTTTTACTGATTTTGTTCGATAAATTTCAACATTTATGTTTCCATACATGCATTCTGAACAAAAAAAGTAAAAAATATCCTTTTTATTAAGGACAAGATATTTATCATTAAAATACTTGCTCCTTGGAAAAAAAATTTACACGCTCTAACCGCAATGTATAGTTGAAAAAAGTATTGCATCCATTTTATTGGTTCTTTGTTCTATACTGAAAAAACATTACACCAAAATTTTACTATAACAAAAAATTTACTATAATAAAAAATTACTATAACAAAATTAAAGATTAAAGTTAAATTAAAAGTTAAAGTTAAGGTGTTAAAGAAGTAAATCATTCTCAGCCATATTTGGCATTAAAGGTATCTGTCTCCATTGCCAGCTGCGTTAAAAAATAAAAGATGGGATAGTTGTATAAGCCAACGAAATAAAATTCTTAATACCCAGTCACGAGGAGACGCTGGTGACGTAGTTTAAGCGTCACTGGTTTTGAAAAGTATTTACCAAAGAGGGATTTCAGTCCTTTCAAGATCGCCAATTAGATAGAAAGAACAAAGTTATACGCCAAGATCCTAGAAAAAAAATAGATTTACCCGGAAAATTATTTTAAGATAGGCATAATTAGGTTGGTTCATTTCTTAGGTTAAAAACATCATTACTCTCTCTCACACACACGTGTATATACAAATATATATGTATATATAGAGAGATAATTACGTGTAACTTTATGTAATACAAACGCATTCACACATAGGTATAGAAACAGATATATATAATATATATATATATATATATATATATATATATATAATATATATATATTATATATATATATAAATATATATATATATAAATAGTACATACACACACACATATATATATGTGTGCATATATATATGTGTGTGTGTACTTGTCATATTTTCCTTGTTGAAATTTCTAGAACTCTTGTAGTTAATATTACAAATGACATGATTCAAGTGTAGATTCAATATTTAACCATAATTTTTATATGAAGAGATTTTGTTAGTCTTTTACTGATTTTCTTCGATAAATTTACACATTTATGTTTCCATTCATACAATCTATAAAAAAACAGCTTTTTTGTTAAGGACAAGATAGTTGCATTAAAATACTTGCTTCCTGGAGGATTTTTTACACATCAAAACCTCAATATATAATTAAAAAATATCCTTTAAATGTATTAAAATAAACCTATTTCATTGTTCTTTATTGCATACGGAAAAAAAACAGTACTATAAATTTTATCCAACGAGTTTACTTTAATAAAATTAAAGTTAAAGGAAATTAAAGATTAAAGTTCAATTATAAATTAAAGTAACTGATTCTCAACCATGTTTAGCATAAAGGGATTTGTATTGCCAGTTGCTGTAGAAAATAAAAGATGGCAGTTAATGAAGTTATGCATAATGATTCGATAAGGCTTCTTGTTTATTGAAAGTGATACAGTTTCATTGTGCATCTAGAGATCTTTAGAATACGAGATTCCTAAAATAATTTGAAAATTCCGATACTCTCGTATGAGATCGTTTATGTCGCTTATGATCGTTATGTGGACTGCAATGCATTGTGTGCAAAAGTGGTATGCAGTAAAGTAGTTACCTGTTACAACCAGTTCCGTCTCAGCCTTGTCTTCTGTCCCAGAGCTTTGTAAAACGCAGATGTACCTTCCACTGTCTCTGATTTCGGCGTTCTTCACGACCAGTGTCCCGCCGATCATCTCTCGCCTATGTCCCAATCGTACCGGTACCACGGCCATCCCGCTGTCTTTACGGTACCACCTGTAGGCCGGCAAAGGGAACGCCTGTCCGGCACACGGCAGGAGGGCTGTGTCACCACTCTGGACGAGAACTCGAGGGGATGTGTGAGTGATGCGGGGTGGCACCTGGCTGTAAGGTTCTGGAACGAAATGAAAGATTTTGTGGTAAGACCCGTTTGTAGTTTCCTGGCACTGCTTTTTTAATTTAAGAGTTAAAAGTAAGAATCTTGCATGTATAATAGCATACTATTATTTAATTTCAAGTGATCAAAAAGGTAAAAGTTCGTATTTAAGCAGGATTCGATCGTGGTCAGATAGCATTTCGACGCAAGTGGTCAATTTGAAAGCTTTTTTGCTGTCTTAAGAATATTAATCCCTATGTAATCTTAAAATACAGCTCCACAAAATAATTTATATAAAAAAGGAGAATGTTAAAGGTTGTCTTTAAAATTCACTTCAAATTTTAAATAATTACATTTAAAAAAAAAGTAGTCATTAAAATTAATCTATTCATTCAAAATGCGTACCAATGATGTCGTCAGAATATTTCGGGTGAGAGTTTGAAGTTTTAATTCAAAATACGGTGAGCTTAAATATAATTACAATACATATAAAGTACCTACATACATGCATACATACATGCACACATGTCTAAATACGTCATAAAACAGATCATCAACACTGTACGGAATTCCGTTGTATATTGAAAAATATAATTACAATCACATTTAGATTAATTTACCCAAGTTTTTACTAAGTTTAAACTTGCATGGTTAATACTGTAGCATATCTAATTAACGCTTCAGTATTTCAAAGACGAATTTAGAAAACGTGACCTCAAAACATAATCCTAAAACTGTCCGAACGCAGATAAATATCAAGAAAATGACATCTCCGATACTGAAAGAAAATCTGCCGACTCAAAGATCCATTGAAATGAAACTAGCAACGTCTTCTGGTACTGTCAGTAAAACAATTAAAAAAAATTTAAAGTTCAAAATATATTTTATCTGGAAGTTCATCTGCGTTTACAAAAGCAAATAGTAAAAAGTAGAAAACTATATGAAAGACACCTAGCTGGTGAAATTGGTGATAACACTTAACAAAGCATGGGTATATTTATCATTTTAGTTCCCACAAAAACTTCGATAGCCGAGACCTCTCAGTCCCAGAATAGCCGAAGTTATTTGAGAAAGTATCCTTCCCCCTAGAGGCGTGGCTACTAATAGCAGCATGTAATGCTGATAGCGGTGAACTGAGGACTTGTTGTAAACATCCGATGTTAGCAGGTGTTTTTCCCTAGAGGTTTTTACAATGCGTTGATAACACTACTTGTTGCTGTTGTGAAAACCTCTTGGTCCAGAAACCTAACGCTTTTTTCAAAATACTAATGACCGAAATAAGCTGTAACCTTAACTAGAGTTCTCAGGTAACTGGGACCGTAACTGACCTCTAGGTATAAAAAGCCTAGAATTTTGCGACTAGGGGCTTTTTCGACATTTTTTTACGTAGGTGTTTTAACCTCGTGGAGGCTTCGGCGACTTTGGACCAGAGCTAGCGTTTTAGCAATTACGTTCGGGAGACTCGTACGGTCCGCTCCTATAAGGAATGGTAGGGTCTCGGACACCGAACGGGTGAAAATTTGGGTTCGCGTTGCAACCTGGAAAGGCCTCCCCATCGTGTCAGAATATTTAATTATTTTTTTACGACTGTGATCATCGTGGATATGTTATCCAAGCAACAATCCTTTACATTTTGAAATGTTTTGGATATTAGAATCCTTTTGTATTTAGCCAGTATTTACTTGAGAAATAAAAGTGATTTCCAATTCTGTTATGTCCGTGATCCTTCTTCACGCTACCTCTTGACTCAAGAACGTTGAAAGCGTCACATTGTGCAACGTGAGACATTTCATTGCTGTTAGATTTTAAACTTGTTTACTTAGATTGACAGGTGAAAAAGAAAAGACTAGGGGAAGGAAAACATGGGAACTTTGGCTATTGGACCGGAAACAGGTGGACAATTCAACTTCTAGTGTGTGGGTGTCAAAGAGTCAAGGGACTGTTATCAGAAAACAATTTTTCTATTGTTCAACTGGAGGGAAATAACCATAAGAAATAACTTCGTCAGTGAACAGAAATGTTCCCAAAGGAATTCGTGATAATTAAAATTGATAAAGTTCCCTTGAAAACTTGATCTTCATATGGACAAAACCTCTAGCCACCGGTCAAAATCAATTACCACTTATTTAGCAAGGAATTAGAAACAGGTATAAAGTGTATCTCATTTAAAGAAATATCTATATCTTAATATTTTTCGAAACTTTTTAAGTCCTTTTTTGAATTTTAAACTTTTATTTTCTCATTTTAATTAATTTTTAAACATTTTTATTATAGTCAATTTTTTTATTTTTCACTACTGTTCTGATGTCCCTCGCCAAAAAATATTTTGTGTTTTTTCTATCCCTAAACTTTTTACACTTTAGTTGCTGTATTACGAACTCACGAATGCACCATTCTATCCCCTCTTTCATCTTTTAGTTGTTTTTATGCTTTGCTCGTTGTCAATTTCTCTGCTTACTGTAAGAAATCTCTGGATTAGAGGGCCAGGCACAAGGCAATCCAGTTGACCTACTATCCTGAAGGTCCTGAAGGAAATACCTATAAAATCACATCACTTTTCTTCAATGAACTTTTTCACTTTCGGGTTATTGAAATGAACCTTAAAAGACGGCATCCAAGAACCCAAGAATACTGAAAGATCTTTAAAGAATGATATAAAATTGATATTCCAGTATTAAGAAAATGCTTACTTTCATGGAAAATGAGAACTAGAGCTTGGACAGAATATTCATAAATAAATGTTCACCAAGACTTCCTAATTTAAATTAATACAAAGATAGACTTACAAGACCTACAAGATGTAAGTTCAACTGAATTCTCTGGGCAGAGCCCTCTATTCCAGAGAATTCTAATAGTAAGCACAAAAATGAAGCGATCAGAGAAATAAACAACTAAAAAGGCAAAGAAACACTCAAAAATAACGAGAAGAAGGATTAAGGATAGAAGACAAAAAAATATAATTAAGCGGCCAGGGACATCCAAACAAAATTACGTAATAAATAAAATAAAATTGAAATTAAAAATAATAAAAAAAACATTAAAATTAATAAAACAACATAAGAAATAATAAAATAAAAGAAACAGCAGAAAATATTAAATTAAGCTTACATTGACATTTTTAGCAAATGTTTTAATATAAACAAAATGGGGAAATACTGGTTTTATTTACACAATGTTACAAAATTCTACACTCTAAATATCTTTTTTTCCTCTAACATTTCAAATATTACAAAAGTATCTTTAGTGTTCGGTGTATTTATATAAAATATCTAAACAAAAATTTAAGTAACAGAATGAACAATATTCATGTATGTAAAAAATAATAGGATTTAGACTCTTTCAGTCTATTTGCAAATTATATATAAGCAAAGAAAACCTATCAGACTCTCTAAATCCTTAGAGATATCTTCTACAAGGGAAACGGGCAAAAGTGTATCGATTTTATTGACTGAAATAAATGACGCGTAATAAAAGCAATCACAACTGACCGCATCTATATCCAAATAGTTTTATCCTTGGGAATTTCATATTAAGCGTCTTTTGGGATTGAAAAATATCTAGAGATAATTGCGTAGAACTATGAAATTCTTCTAACGGAAGAAGAAAACGCTGATGAAGGAATTGTTATAGACTTTTGAAAAACGGAATGATATAGACGATGATATGGGATTTGAGAATTGTTTTAAAAATACTTTTTTGATTCTCAGTTAAAGAAATATAATTGCAGACTGCATTTTCAAATCTCATTCCAGCGACATTTTTATTAAAAAATAAATTTACAATTATACGAAATGTTTCTCTCTAGATACACAATCACTCTTATATATACAGTCAGTACCGGTTATATAGTCACCCGATCATAAGATCGCTCCGCTTATATGGTCAGTTTTCTAAAGACCCGTCTAACTTAATAAGAAACATGTGTTAAAGCGTAACGCTTATACAGTCATTTTCTTTTTTTTGTTACCGGTTATAGGGTCAGTTTCATGTTTTCAACGAGTTTCTGTTTTTTTAAGAAGTCAGTGCGAAATCGGAGAGGACTTGAATTCAAGCCTTTATTTCCTTCCCTTTCCCACTTTCTCGTTTGTGTACACTCATCGTCGGAATTTCTTACCTCTCTCAGTTAGTTCTCTAACCCCCTGACAAGAGATGGACATCTCTCTGTTTATTGGTTGAAGCTATCTCTCAGTTAGTTCTCTAGCCCCCTGACAAGATATGGACATCTATTTGTTTATTGGTTGAAGCTATCTCTCAGTTAGTTCCCTAGCCCCTTGACAAGAGATGGACATCTATTTGTTTATTGGTTGAAGCTATATCTCAGTTTGTTCTTTAGGCCCCTGATAAGAGGTGGACATCTCTCCGTTTATTGGCTGAAGTTATCTCTCAGTTAGTTCTCTAGCCCCCTGACAAGAGGTGGACATCTGTCCGTTTATTGGCTGAAGTTATCTCTCAGTTAGTTCTCTAGCCCCCTGACAAGAGGTTGGACATCTGTCCGTTTATTGGCTGAAGTTATCTCTCAGTTAGTTCTCTAGCCCCCTGACAAGAGGTGGACATCTCTGTTTATTGGTTGAAGCTATCTCTCAGATTAGTTCTTTAGGCCCCTGACAAGAGGTGGACATTTGTTCGTTTATTGGCCTGAAGTTATCTCTCAGTTAGTTCTCTAGCCCCCTGACAAGAGGTGGACATCTGTCCGTTTATTGGTTGAAGCTATCTCTCAGTTAGTTCTCTAGCCCCCTGACAAGAGGTGGACATCTGTCCGTTTATTGGCTGAAGTTATCTCTCAGTTAGTTCTCTAGCCCCCTGACAAGAGGTGGACATCTGTCCGTTTATTGGCTGAAGTTATCTCTCAGTTAGTTCTCTAGCCCCCTGACAAGAGGTGGACATCTGTCCGTTTATTGGCTGAAGTTATCTCTCAGTTAGTTCTCTAGCCCCCTGACAAGAGGTGGACATCTCTCTGTTTATTGGTTTGAAGCTATCTCTCAGATTAGTTCTCTAGCCCCCTGACAAGATATGGACATCTATGTTGTTTATTGGCTTGAAGTTATCTCTCTTAGTCAGTTAGTTCTCTAGCCCCCTGAACAAGAGGTGG
>CM063511.1:6219045-6220098 GCA_032207245.1 Pardosa pseudoannulata
ATATCCCTTTTTTAAGCAGTAACACTATTTGTTCTTGTCTGTAAAGTTTAAATAAAATTCAATTTCTTATAACAGATATTTTTAACTATATGTACGCAGAATTTGGATTCTACAAAACTGTGTTCACGCATTTCTTTTGCCTGTATACAGTATCATATAAATTTTAACTTTAAGATAACTTCTTTGATTGGATATTTTAAGTTTTGTCTTTTCAGAAAAAGCAATTGACCAAAACATGTATTGATTTTTATTCACTGAAATAAATGATCCGTCAGAAAAGCAATCATAACTAAACTATCTATAAATAGAACGTTTTATCCTATACTACTTTTATATTTAGTTTTTTACAATTGAAAAGAACCAAGATATAATTGCATACCTTGAGACGGATTCTATAAAATCCGAACAATATGTCTAAATGGGAGAAAAGGCTGACAAAGGAATTCGGTTTTTTAAATAAAAGATAATATTCGCTGATGTGGGATTGGTGAAAACTCATAAAGTTTATTTTTACTGACTTTTATTCAGACGTCTTTTAGTAAAAAATGGTCTTAAAGTTAATATTTATTCCAAAAATAAATATTAAATATATATATATATATATATATATATATATATATATATATATATATATATATAAATGAATTTGTGTGTGTCTGTCTGTCTGTTCTCTATAGACTCAAAAACCATGCATCCAATCGCCGTGAAAATTTGGGAAATATTAAGGTATATCCCTGGGAAGGTTTTTGTAAATTTTCAACGTTCGAAATTCATTCCTTCCCCCTTTTTCGAGCATTTCATGTCATTATTCCAAGCATTATTTTCCCCGGTTAAAAGCAAACGATTAAGTTTTTAATTTATTTAATCATAACTACGTGAAAGAAGCAATATTTCTAGCAATGTGACGTCATCCCAAGTAATTGTTTTAAACGCAGTTTTCCACGGTTAAAAGCAGGAGATTAAAATGTTCAATTCATCACATAATAAATAGGTGAAAATCATATTTTTCTATCATTACGACGTCATTCTTTTAAATATTTAATTTATTCATTT
>CM063511.1:6220198-6227698 GCA_032207245.1 Pardosa pseudoannulata
AGTTTTCAATAAAAATATTTTCTTTACCTGTAAAACTACTTTTTCCCTAAGGAACGGTGTCGGGAGAAAAAAACTATCTCCCTCTTCTTTGGTTGTTTTAACCCTCTGACTGCTCAATTTGAAAACCGAGATCTCTTTAAAAATTGCGTATTTTTGGTTGCATAGTTTAAGTATATATATAAGCTGATTATCTATAATTCTATTACCTAATATAACTATGGTTCTAGTAATATAATTCTATTTATTATCTAATTTAATTTGTAATACTGTATATAATTTATTCGACTAGTTAAACGGTGAAAAGGCGAAACGTGTCTCTTAAAAAAGGAAGAAAAACACATGCCCGCGTAAATCGCTTGATGAGTAAATTTTGTTACATTTGAATTACCCGTGGAAATCGCGGAATGAGCAGTCAGATGGTTAATATTGCTAAACAAATGATGGCTGAAATACGTTTAGGAATTTTTGAAAATTTATTTCTTCTTAAGTTTAATTTTCATTTAATTTTATTTATTTACCATCTAAATAGTAATCTCGACGAAAGAAAGTGTTTAACATGCTCAGCAGTTTTTATTTTCCTTGGTTTTTTTTTTTATTAAAGAATTTATTAAATTCCTTTCTAAAACCATCTAATGATATTGGTTTGTTACATTTAAACTAATAAAAAACTCTTCATATAAACTTATAACATTTTCAATGATATGCACGTGTATATCCAGACGCACTTATTATATGGATATTTTTCAACGCACTATCTATTAAATTGATGCAGATATTTATGTATTGCATTTAAATTAACTTTTATTATGTACATTTATTATACTACTAGCATATAGCCCGTCATATGACGGGATAAGTAAAATTTTTAATTTTCCAGGATTGTAAAGGTACCCTAAAAGGCAGGTAAATTTTTTTTTTTTTTTTTTTTTTTTTTTTTTTTTTTTTTTTTTTTTTTTTTTTTTTTTTTTTTGGCTGAGAATTATTGTTCTACAAAAATAATCGATTAAAATTATCAAATATGTACCTAAATTATTATTTAAGCCAAATATGAAAGAAAACTATTTACGTGATATCTAAGTTTAGTGATAAAACGTAATAATGCAGACGATATTTAAATAATCTAAAAGAAATGATTAAATGAGATGGTTAAAGGAACGATGTCATAATGCTAGAAAAAATTGTTATTTTTACCTATTTATTATGTGATAAATTGATAAATTTAATAACCTGCTCCTAAAATAGGGCTTGATATAATGACATTAAATGCTCGAAAAGGGGGACGAGGTGAATTTCGAACGTTTTAAAGATGACAGTATTTTTCGCTGTGATACGACGCTTATTCATACCAATTTATTTTAGAATCGGATCTATAGTTTAGGAAAAAATAAACTTTACTCGCTTTGAATTTTGCTAACCCTAACTCATCAAAAATCCAATATGGATGCTCTATCCATACCACGTCCAACCGCTTCATAAATTCGAAGACAGATAGACAGATAACTTAGGCTATTATTACATTACGAGAAGAAAGTTTAAGTCATAAAAAGTTGAAAAAATAATAAACATTTATTTTAAAAATAATAAAACAACTTTAGGAATAAGAATTTAAAAGAAAAAGCAGAAAATACTGAATTGATTAGACATTTAGAAAAATTTGGTTGCGTCGGGGACAGAACCTTCAACCCGAGAAATACGATGATCAAATGGTCAGACCCTCTACCGAACGTACTAGGCTTACACCGGAAAAAGGATCTAATTAGAGTATATGAGGGTAGAGTAAACACCGTTCAGTTTAAATATTACGCTCCGCCCTCGCTGCTCCCTCTTATTCTATACTAAATTCATATCAAGAATGAATTTAGTACATATAGAATATAGGGAGAATAAGGCTTGAAATAATAGCAATAAACGCTCGAAAAGAGATGATGGGGTGGGTTTCGAACTCGCTTTAAATTTTGCTAACCTTAACTCATAAAAAATACAATATGAATGTCTGTATCCATTCCAGGTACAACCGCTTCATAAATTCGCGGACAGACAACTTAGGCTATTATTATATAGGGATAAGCTGATGGGGATTTATATTTATTAATTTACTAAACGGTTTAGTACTTCCTTTTTTATTTTTATTTGTTCTAATTTTCGTGTAATCTAAAAAACATTTAACTAATCTACTCTCTAGTTTTTATAACATGACAAATAATTTGAATTTGTTTTTAGTTTCTTTAGTTTTTTCTTTAATTTATTAAAATGCTTCTGATAAATAATTATTTTCTTTATATTGTCACAATGAGTAAAATTCTATTGCTTTCTGGCCGAACGCTGGCCGATTGGTTAGGGCGCTGATCGTTGGTACCGGAGTTCGTGGGTTCAAATTCCACTATGGCATGGATGTTCGTAGCCGTTCGGAATCGGCTTTAAGCAGTAGGTCCCGGTCTCATTAGCCCTCGTGTGCAAAACAGTAGACCGTAGCGCTCCAAACGAAACCAAATCTATTGCTTTCGGTACTAGTTGTAGAATAATAACCTTGATAACATTTATATTTAAACTAGCAAGTGTGCCCGTGCTTCGCTACGGTGAACTTAATATATTACTTTTAAACAAAGATTTTTTTCGTGCATAACTCTATAAATTCACATTTCAGTTCGAGTCAATGGAATATTATATATTTCTATTATAAGCGCATTATAATAATATTCAGTTTTTATAATCAAATTTGTGTCTTATATTAAATTTACTCAAACTTTTTTTATGGTAAAATATAAGTTTAACCCTAAATTACATTACTGTATTACTACTGTACGTTGATTAGCAACGTTAATAGATCTTGCCATATTACGTGGTAGAATAGGAAGCAGAGGTTTTGACAGCAACAGTGCTAATTTTGTTGGTATTAATAAATGTTGTCCAAATCACATAGTTTTGTATGAAACAGAAACACACATTCATATCGACAACCATATGAATATGAAGATAACTATATAAAATGATAGGTTTTTATTTACCCATGAGAGTCACTGAAATTTATACTTTTTGTTGTTAGAATATTGTTGATAAACATTTCACTGTAACGTAAAAATTAATCAAAAATTGAATTTAAAATTAGTTCCTATATAAAAATGTTATAATTTACGTCACATAGAAATAAAAGTGAATCACTTTATATCTCAATTTCCAGGTCAAATCGCATTGATACTACGCAGACGATGTTTAAATAATATAAAATAAGAAATGAATAATTCAGATATTTAAAGTAATGACGTCATAATGATAAAAAAATATCGTTTTCACCTATTTATTACGTGATAAACTGAAAATTTTAATCTCCCGCTTTTAACCGAGGAAAACTGCGTTTAAAAAAATTACTTGGGATGACGTCATATTGCTGGAAATATAGCTTCTTTCACTTAGTTATGATGCGATAAATTAAAAATTTAATCGTTTGCCTTTAACCGGGGAAAATAATGCTTGGAATAATGACATGAAATACTCGAAAAAGGGGGAAGGAATGGATTTCGAACGTTAAAAATTTACAAAAACTTTCCCAGATATATACTTAAACATTTCCCAAATTTTCACAGAGATTGGATGCATGGTTTTTGAGTCTATTGAGTACATACATACATACATACAGACAGACACAAATTCATTTTTATATATATAGATTTTTTTTCCTTGAAAGGAGTGTAGGGGTGGGGCCTGGGCCCAGCTTTACCTTGATCGGGCTTCGTCAGTGACTGTAAGAGTCGCGTCCATCTCTGTCGGGGGTCGGGCGAAATTTTGTTTTTTGGACAATTAAACACTACAGTATTGTACCAGTAATGGTATTTTTGACGCACGGACGATCGGAGGTGTCAAATGTACCGTTTATGTCAACGCACCGACAGAGAAAAGGAATTGTTCTTTGTGTGACCGAGTTGGCCAGGACTAGACCTTAGAAATCACGGTTGATCAGCGGACCTAACCAATCATATTCGTTTCGGTTTTGAAGACATCCTAGTAACCCCTGAATGCCTTACAGTTTGGCTTCATTTTTCTATGTATTTGGCGATTCAAAACTTCTTATAAGCAACATTATTACTGGATTAAAGTGAGCCTTTACGAAAGTAGTCCTTTCTTTTTTTCTTCTTTTTCTAGTTTATGAAATAGATTATAAGGGCACGCTTGTTTTGATATTTTTATTTTGACATATTCGGCCTTTCATCAGCATATTTATTGATTGTGACTTGTGTAAAGATGATTTTTCTTGTCAAATTGAGTATTGAAATATTATACAGTTTATTTAATATTTATTATCTGTTAAGTTAAAAGAATGTTTGGGGGTTTTCTCAGTCTGAATAACATTTGAATTTGACTTACATCGACTCCCATTTTAATTTATTTTAATTAAAAACATTTTAAATATTAGAAAAATTTTTTATAGATTTTTAGATATAATATTACAAAGATTGAGAAATGCTGTTTTCTACAAAATAAGTTTTACGAAGCAAACTTGAACTTCTTCAAGTATCTTGTAAAAATTTAAGAAAATCAAGCATTTCTATATATTTAATAAATATCTACTGTGCAAATACATGTAAATTATATTGCACGGAAATCTTACCTAGTAAATAAGTTAATTTTGAATGAAAAAATAAGGGAAATACTGCATTTAATATTTCAACTGTAAAATATTTAAAAGTAATGTCGTATTGATACCTTATTAACTCATTTGATAGATGGACCATTCTCCTAAAAAAATAACACATTCATGTTTTTGTTAGCAAGTTTTGAGATATTGGTTTTCAGAAGACATAATTATTTTCAGAAGACTTATTTGAAAAATTCGAGCACTTGAAACTTAAAACACTTTGACCACAAGCTCGCCAAACTTTGGGGAAACTAGTCTTGACTCTGTTGTCATTGTAATCTTTCCTATGATTGGCCAGTTCTTTTTTTGTAAGCTGCCCTGCGATTGGGTAGGTCAGCTGATCAACCGTGATATCTAAGGTCTAGTTCCGTCAGGCGCCAAACGGTACTTCGGCTACCCCCAAGGACAAGGGTCAAAGAGGGGGTTGTCGATCTCCCCTAAAACCGAGGTTTCCTGTTTGGTAAAGGAAGAAGCGGAAAGCCCTCCCGGCTGAACTGCGAAGAGAGCAGGTGAATGTATAATGATCTCCTCTCTGGACGATTTTACTTATACACTTCAATATTTCTTTAAACGTTTTTTTGTTATAATAAATCAGCCTTGTTAAGTTTAATCCCCTACGGCTACTTATTTCGTCTCCATATATGCTCCTTAAACGAGACCCAAGCGAAGTCATATCCAAAACGACTAGACTGGGACGGACTATAGAAAAAGCGCAACCGCTCGGCTTTTACAGTGACATAAATCGAGTTACACAGAAAGAACCGCTTGAATGCATCCCTAAAATATGTAGGAATTAAAATCACTCATAGTTCATTTTAATGAGGATAAAATAAACAACGAAGGACTTATGCACAGCTAATTAATTCCTCGATCACAATTAAACACAGAAATGAATACGAAATACAGATCTTTGTGCGTGCAGTAAGAGTTAAGAAAGCTTAATATGCTACAGCGCAGGAAGATCAGGAATAAATAAACAGTTAACACGATCTTGCCTTAATTATACGTAGATGGCTGAAATGAATTACTTCATTTATTTTCTGATGACTCGAGAGAATTAGTTTAAATCACGAAAGCAAAATGAATGCATTAATAAGCATCCACGATTTCTGTAAAAGTGGCTGCTTAAAAATTCCATCCCTTGTAAAAGTGTTAAAGGATGGAAGAGTTAAAGATGTATCGTGATTCAATTTACTGACACGCGTTTTATTCATTAGTAAATAACCCGTCCGCTGTTATGTCTTAATAAGAGTTCAACTAAGACGTCATTTCGGGTAAAATGCCAATAACCTGTTTAAGATGCGATGTTATTCAGTCACGACACATGGAAATACTACGGGAATATTTTGACTTTTATCGATAAGAGCTGTCGCTGAAATATAAAAATGACTTTTGGCATTTGTATATATAAGGTTAGGAGAAAGTTACAAAATAAAAACTGATTTGTATTGTAGTACATCCAAACATTCCTTGGTATTTAACTGTGCATACATATAATTATATGCGGTATAACCATTACATTAAGACTACTCTCCATTTATAGCAATGGAATGACCCAGTGTTAGACCCCATGGTTAAATCTTATCTCTTCCCCGAAGCGTCATTCCGGGAAATTCGTATTTTGTATAAATACTGTGTTTTGTTTGCATAGCCGAGTGGCTGGCTTTTTCGACCGTATCGGAGAGGTAGTATTACTTTTGTCTCATGGCAGGCTCGTTAGGTTTTTTTTAAAGTTGATTTAAGTTCTAATTGTTTCATTTTCTTATGTTTTATGTTAGTACTAATTAAATTCAGTTTATACTTTTAGACCACGGTTTTTTTTTGTTGTCATATCGAGCCATTTTTATTTTCCCTTGAATATGAGTTAAACATATTAGAGTTACTATCTCAAGGAAGTAACACCCAGAAAAAAAACCACTACACTTGCTCATGTTAGAGTACATAGAACAGCCGCTCTATATACTCTAGAGAAGGCGTTCTATATACTCTAACATGTCTCTAAAATACTCTGCATTGTCTTTCCAAACATAGCACTATTAGTGACATTGTTGTAAATGTCTCTCTGATTAAAAACAGACGTCGTACTTGAATGTATAGTAATTTATTCAGTACTTTAGATGCCTTGGCATTAAAGCGCAGGTTTGACAAATAACACAATAGACAGTACTTAACATTAAGTAAACTAGGTCACTAATAAAATTCCATAAACTATAAAACATGAACTTGATAAACTTGAATAAAAGTCGGTAAAAAATAAAACTCAGTAAAGAACAAACTCAGCCTTTCAGAAAGGCATTCTATCAACACATTAACTCAGAAGGCTTAAAATACTCATGCTAGCAAGTTGCAGTCACTGCTTGAATGCAACCACACTCCTCCACGTCGGCATAAACATTGACTAACAACACCTTTCTCGATGTATTCCAGAAAACTTGACCAGTACCGCCATCTATAGAAAAAAAACTAAAAAAAAAAAACTAAAAACTCAAAGAGACATAATGGAAAATGCAGCTGATTCGGACTTCCATTAAGATCAAATCATTATGTTTCGGAAACTGGAAACACCAATGACAAAAACGGTGATTTAGAGGGCTGTTCAAGTGCAGTTGTTGTGATTACCCATCGAAAGTGGTGTATGGATGGTGAAACGACAATTTGCGGTGTGTCGTCCCACAGCCGACAAAGGCTCGATCGTCCACTACAGCTGGTAAAGTCATGTTATCGTGATCTTTGATAATCCACTACTGTTGGACTTGGACTTGGTTTAGAGTGCTACGGTCTACTTTATGCAACAAGAGGGCTAATGAGACCGGGACCTACAGCTTAGAGCCGATTCCGAAAAGGTACGAACATTCATGCCACTGTGGGAT
>CM063511.1:6237698-6259410 GCA_032207245.1 Pardosa pseudoannulata
CAGGGAAAAAAACAGCTGCTAACATCGGATGTTTACAATGACTCCTCTGTTCACGGCTATTAGCATTACACGCGGCTATTAGCAGTCACTCCTCTAGGGGTGGAAATAAATTTTCTCAAAGCGTTTCGGCTAATCTGGGACCCAGATCTCTCGGCTATCGTAGGCTATTGTGGGGAGCGGAAAGGGAGTTAATAGAACCACTGTGTTAAAACAATATGGAAATTTTATTAATTCTGTAAAATTGATCTGCTACTAAAATAATTCATTTTGTTTTAAGTTTTTTTTATTAAACAATTAACACACTGTTATTTCGCTTACAAATCACTATAATTCACTTATTACTTGGATTTTATATATGACAGAAATTATTTTATACGAATTACTATCAGCGAAAACTGAAAAAAAACGATTATAGACTAAAGGTTCGATATAAGCTATTAGATATAATTATGATGACACAATTGTCACGCTTGTATACTATTTGTTTAAGATCAAGAGGTATTTTTAGACTGTATTCCTGATGAAAAATTAACTTTATAAACAAAACAATAATATTCATATCTCTAGAGTTCTTTTATGATTAGTTGTATGTTATTTAAATTAAAATTAGACAAATTGTGTGATCTTCTCCCTCTCATATATATGTAATGAAATTGACTTCTCTATGGGGGGTTGCAGTCATGGCCATTAAAATGATACCGTTTCAACTAAATACCTTTATTAAGATAAATTTGAAATACGAGTTCCCACTTCATCATAGGGACAAACTGAAGGGTCAGCTAGCATGAAGTTCTATGTACAAGACACGTAACACCTGGGTCAACATCTGTGGGAAAATATCTCTAGAAAAATCTGTCTCCGACAGCGTGTATCTCTTTTTATTTGGAAATTTCCTAAATTGTCCGCTAGGGCCATGTAAGTTTAATTGGCCAGGCCCCTTCCTTCGATTACCGGATATATATATATATATATATATATATATATATATATATATATATATATATATATATATATATATATATATATATATATATATATATATATATATATATATATATATATACAATGTGCTTATAAATGTATATTGTCGTTTCGCTCATCAAAAAAGGTAGGATAATTCACAATAGCTGAGTTGCAATCGTAAGTACGGTGGTCGAGAGATGAAAAAACAGAATTTTGAAAAAGATAAATATAGTTTATTCTAGTAACATTTTCCGAAGGCTTCTCTGGTAAAAATCCGTACATGATAATTTATAGGCATGTAAGCCAGCCAAACACTGTTTTAATGTTTAATCCCGTGATGAAGCAGATGATGCGAAAATAATTGTATAAATAGTTATATAAGAAGAATTGATGAAAGCATGAATTGCATTTGGTGTAGTCGTACTCTCCATACAAAAGAAAAAAAGGTATTCGCCAAGGTTTGCCATTAAAAGATAGAAGTGCCCAAAAATTATTTTAAGATGCACTTATAATTACATTGGCTAGTTTAAGGTTATATATATATATATAATATATATATATATATATGCGTGCGTGTGTGAGAGAGGATATGAGCGATGAGAACCAAAATAACCAACTTAACTATGACTTTAAATTTTAACAACTTAAAAATTTTTGACGAAATATTTTTCTTTCTCTTTTAACTGTGGTAACCTTTGGAGACTTCGAGATTACAAAATTATTTCTTCGTAGTTCAACTAATCCTATAGGCAACTCCTTTACATTACTTGTTTAATTTTTTAAGTTCCTCATGTGATTAATCCTAACACTCATATTGGCTGGTTCACGTGGATCGTCCAGTACTATCAAATCGAATATAAAACGGTTTGAAGGGATGGATGGCCTGAATAAACTCAAAATTATCATTACTATATATTGATGTTTTCTTATACTCCCTCGCGACTACACTGTGTTTAACATAGATACTATCCTAAGTTTGTGGTGAATAAAATCACCCATCAGACACACACACACACACACACACACACATATGTATGTATATATTGTATGTGTGTGTGCTTAATGTCACAGGAACAATATATATTTATTATAGTGCTTAGACTACAGATATTTTACGCTAATCAAATATTTGTTTTAAAAATATTGTACATGGAATTCAAACAAATATAATGGGGAAGAATGTTTTTTTTTTCTGCTTAAGACATTGCAAACTGCTATACAGATATATCAATTTCAGACAATTTTATTTATATAATTTTATATGACAGTAAACATATTAATTTTATTTAGAGAAGACATATTTATGAACATAAATAACGTTTATCACAAGTTTATTATTAAAAGTTGAAATGAGTCGAATAACTATCTTGCCTTATCAAATGCACGAAGGCGGTGCAATGCTGTGACTCTCAGCTATTTTTTTCCAGGAAAGAAGAATCTTTTAATTTAAGGAGAACACTTGAAATCTCAAACTGGCTTTCAAAGTTTGGTAAAGACGCTCAAGGGAGGCTTTAGTTGTTAGTGGAAAATATCTCGAGTAAAAAATAATTTAGACGCAGAGAAGATCTTCTTTCCTTTTTGTTGTGCAGTTAAGAAAGGAGAATTTTGGGAGAAGTTGGTCTTTAAGATATTTTACTCCGCTTTAGAATTCTTCTTAAAAAAATTAAACAATAAAAAAAAAAATAATTTTATTTAAAATATTCTTTAATAACAAATACAATATTGCAATTGGATTTTTAATTATTTTTAAAATTAGAATTTTTAAATTATAAGTCAAAAGAAAATTTCAACAATTTTGTATATCCATTTCATTAAAAAATATTTGAAAATTTTCTAACAACTTAGAAATTTGAATTCTAAATTCCATAGAATTTTTAAATTATAAGAGAAAAATTTTTAACAATTTTGTATATTCATTTCATTTAAAAAATATTTGAAAATTTTCTAATAACTCAGAAATTTCATTTCTACATTCCATGTGAGTCTATGTAATTTAATTGAAAAAAATTTTATAAATTACATAAATTTAAAAAATATATTTTTCTCATATTTTTAAATTAGAATTTTTAAATTATATGTGAAAAATTTCAACAATTTTGTATATCCATTTCATTTAAAAAATATTTGAAAATTTTCTAATAACTTAGAAATTTCAATTCTAAATTCCATGTGATACTGTGTTAGTTGAACTGAAGAAATTTTATTAATTACATAAATTTTAAAAATATACTTTTCTCTTTATATAAAATCATTAAACAGTAAAACATAGTCAATCTAAAACATTATTCAAATTAAGGAAAAAAACTTGATGCAGAAAAAAATAATATTTAATAAAGTTTTTCAGAGTGAATAAATGTTTTTAATTTTATGTAATTGATTAAATTCTTCAATTCAAGTAACACAGAAAATTTATTCGAATTTAAATATCACTTAAATTTATTTGCAAAACTGCAATTAATTTTCAATAGAGGCGCATCAAACTAAACTGATTAAAAATGATCCTTAGAATGTAAACATACTAAATAAAAAATTGAAGTTTTAAATGTATTCTATGATACTGATTTTATGCTAGCCTGTATGTGGAAAGATGTATGTATGTATGTATATATATATATATATATATATATATATATATATATATATATAAACACACAGATATACACACAAAAATACACACAACATATATTATATATATATGTACACACATTATATATTTATACACAAAGACACAAAGAGAGCACACACACACAATACACACACACACACACACAAATATATAATTATATATATATATATAATTTATTATATAAATAGAGAGAGAGAGAGAGAGAGAGAGATTAGAGAGATGAAATAGTTCTTCCCTGACAAATGATAAAATTTAAGTTTTTATTTTTTAATTCCTTTATCTCACTTTTTAACATACTGCAATTCTAACGCTTAAAATGATTAACAAAAAAATCATTTAAGATATTTTAAAATTTTACACTAACAGGATTAAATAAATACATTTAAAAATACAAATTTTTTTTTGATGAATTTTCAGACTTAATCTTGTATAGAAATTAAAGATGTTTTTGAATTCACCATTTCCTGAAATGTATACCATTGAAAATTCTGATGGTTATGAAAACCTCTACTGCAGTATGTATATATTTGCTCATACTGTACACTATTGTAAAACCAACAACTGCTGCGTACTATATTGTAATGTATATCGAATTGATTAAGCTCAAAATACAAATCATGAGAAAAAAATTGTAATATTTGCATATTTTATACGATTTTGAACATAGAAGAATATTTATAAAATTATTCCTTTTTTAAAAAACTTTTGATTCTAAAACAAAATATTTTACTTTATATGATACACACAGCCTTAAATTTAATTATCTTAAAACTAATAGAGTAATATTTCGACAATTAAACGAATATCTAAAAAAAGCTTGTGTGTTTTAGTTTATTGCATTTTCATAATAATGATCTGCTTTACTCATTTCTAGTTCCAAATTCCAACAGGCATGATACACAATACTCGAGACAGAGCACGTTAATATGTTTTCTAACAACATTGGTATCATTAAGGATTCTAGAATAAGAATATATTCTCCAACAGATATTTTCTCTGCCTTATTCAAATAATCTATATATAACGTTAATGGTTTTTTGTTTTCTTTATATTGCTGTTGTTTATCTCGTATTTCATCTTGAGAAGGGTGTTAGATAAAATATGATATTTGTAATAAAGAGCATTTTAATGTTAGATACTCATAAAATTAACTATATGGATTGAGAAAAAACAAAAATAGATATTAGAATATAGTAGAATATTTTCAGATTACACCACACACACACACACACACACATATATATTATACATATAGATATATATATATACATTATATATGTATATATATGTACATATATATTTTTGTATATGTATATATGTGCATGTGTATGTATATATGTGCATGTGTATGTATATATACATATATATATATCTACATAATATACATATATATACATATATATATACACACACACAAATATATATATATATATATATATATATATATAATATATATATATATATAATATATACATTTATATATATACACATATATATATTATATATATGTATATATATTATATATATATAACATATTATATATATCATATATATAAAATATCTATATGTATATATAGAATAAATAATATATACATATATATTTATGTATATATATACATATATATTTATATATATATATACCAATATTTATATACTCTCTCTATATATAATCTATATATCTATATATATATAATATTATAATGTATACATTTACACACACACACACACACACACATATATATTATATATTTATATATATATACATATTTATATATATATAAATATATATAACATATTTATATATATATATATAATACCATACACAATATATATATGTATATGTAATTTTATATATGTATATATGTATAGATATATATATATATATAATATATATATATATATATATATTTTTGTAAATTTATATATATTTTTTATTAACGTTTTTTAAAAATTTTCTTGATGCCAGTCTATGATAATCGTTTAATGTAACACACTTTAATTTCTGTTCTACTTGATTACATGATTATTTTTCCGGAACTGACAGTCGCATCTTGCTAAATAATGCTGAGTTAACCATAATCGTGAATCATGATGTCAAGTCATCGTACATAGTAATTATCTCCATCTGATGATTTCTGGTTATTTCTTTCCATAACCATTATTAACATAAATTAGTATCATTACCCATTATTATAAAACTTTACCTAAATAAAATTACACTATTCATTATACTATGTAATTCATTTTTGAATGTTTTTCCTTGTGAAGTCTGACATGTAATAAATGTCGAAAAAATATTTGATTATTTGTTCGGAATTTAGAAAATTTTCATTTAAAATTATTAATTACAAAATAATTGTAAATTAAATTAATATTTAAATAAGTACAATTTATTACCAATATTTAATATTTACAATTAATTCATTGTGTGCAGGGTCCCTTTCGCAGCGAATCGTACCGGTAGATGCGTTTTGCGCGTCCATTTAGTTATTCAGTTTAAATCTCAATAGATCGAAATTATTTCATTTTTTAACCCACTTTTCGTATTTCATATTTAAATATATAAACAACTATATAAATAGAAATATATAAATAACAACCATAAGATTTTTTGTAAACAAAAAATATATGTTTAGTATATAAATTTATAATAGTATCGTAAATATGAAAAATCAAATAGAAATAGTAGTATATAGTTTTAATTTTTCCCGTTCTGTTGTTTCACATCGACTGATGTAAAATCTAGTTTTTATTTTTCTAAGTTTTTCCAGATTCTATGTAGTAGACAAGAACATTTGGCTTCGTTTTCCTGCATATACCGTTTATTTTTCCCACAAACAAATATTGTTAGCCTAACCCGCACTAATGCTTGTCCCTCGCTGAAATATGTCGTCAGAATAGTACTAGTACGTGACATTCAATTGTGTTGTATAAATTTGTATGTGAATTGAAACATACGCACATTAACATATATATATATATTTATATATATAAATATATATATATAATACATATTATATTTATATACATATATATATATATAACATATTTATAGATATATATACATATATATATATTTGTATAATATATACTTTTATGTATATATATATATATATATACATTATATATTTTCACATATATAATATATATAACTTTATATATATACATATTTGTATACTTTATATATATAAATACATATTATATCATATATTTATAATATATATATATATATTATTATATATATATTATTTACATATTTATATATACATAGTATTATACATACATATATATATAAATATATACATATATATATATATATTAATATATATATACATATATAATATATACATATATATTATA
Organism: Pardosa pseudoannulata; assembly: GCA_032207245.1. NCBI lineage: Eukaryota > Metazoa > Arthropoda > Arachnida > Araneae > Lycosidae > Pardosa > Pardosa pseudoannulata. Next base: position 6,244,648 of record CM063511.1, read on the forward strand.
TATATTCATATATATATAATATATTTATTTACATAATATATATATATACATTTATACATATATATATTATACATATATACTTTTACATAAATTTTATATACATATATATATATACATATATATATAACATATATAACATATATTTACATTATATATATATATAATACATATATTATAATATATACATATATAAATAGATTATATATACATATACATAAATTTATACATATATATATATAGTTACATACATATTTTTATATATTATACAAATATATACATATATATATATATACATTTACATTTATTATTTACATATATATTACATATATATTATAATGATATATAAATATATACATATATATATACACATATATATACACATATATATACATATATATATACATATATACATATATATACATACATATATACATATATATATATACATTTATATACATACATATATATATTATATATAATAATATATTTATATACATATATATCATATATACATATATATATAATATATATATATATACATACATATATATACATTTTATATATATACATATATTAATTATACATATATGTATAATACATATATATATACATAATATATATATATATATATATATATATATATATATATATATAATACATATATATATACATATATATATATATACATTTACATATAAATACATACAATATATTTATATATATATATATAACATATATATAATATACATATATATTATTAATATAAATATATATACATTATATATATATAAAATATATATATTATATATATACATACATAGTATATTTATAATTTACATACATTTATTACATAATACATACATATATATTTATATATAAATTTATATATATATATATAGTTATATATATATATGTGTGTAATATTTTTATCCTAAAAAATTAAGCATAATAATAATTATCTTGAATTTATTTTCCGAATTAATTTTCATTCTATCTTTTCTATCAACCTTAGGAATGTGTTTGTTTCGTGGATACCTTTTGGTTTCATAAGTAATTAAAAAGAGATTCTGATGCTTAATATATGTCATCTAATATTGGAAGTGTTTTTGATTTTGCAGAATATTATATAACTTGTAATTTTATACTTTTGCAGAAGTCGTGTATAAACTATGTCGTGATCAAAGCATTCTTTCGTTTTCTTCTTCTAGTGTTACGACTAAATACTTATGAGCTCGGAATTATAACCGGAAATGAATTAGAGCGCTGCTCTTCAAAGTTCGCTTAATTTATATTTTCAGCCTTCGGAAACGGCTTTAAACTGAGAGTGATAAAACAGTATGAAGTAGCGCTCCCAACCAACCAAAACCAAAATGTGAGATGAGGCAAATACCTTATCAATGTAAAACATATAAAACACATATATATATATATATATTTATATTTATATATAATATATGGGAGAGAGAGAGAGAGAGAGAGAGGTGAGAGAAGAGAATAATGAGAGAGAGAGAAGAGAGAGAGAGAAGAGAAATTGAGACACATAATTTAAAAATACTGTAGAATGTATTAGCCGAGTATATTGATGCAGACTTTCATTTACAAAAACTTGCTTTATGTAGAAAATAGATGACACAGAAATCCCAGTAGGGAAAAGAACGAAACACAGAAAATATTTGGATGATATACTACATCGCATCAAGGGAAAGAAACGAAATCTGTGTGCCAGTTTTTACTAACTATGGGAACGGGCCTAGCCCAGGAATGATGTCATTCCGGTAACAATCACTTTACTTTATTACTTCTAGTTATTTAAGGATATGAGTCACATCGTCGCAGCAGTTCTAAATTCAAGATACCAGGAAATGAGTGTAAGTCGCCATTATTATGAAAAATTGTTTAAATTTGTTATTCTATGGAATCTAGACACAGAAAACATTTAAGTCAGGATTTCACTTTAATAGAATTTATTATTACTTATTTATATATATATAATATATATAATATATATTTATATATATTTATATTATATAATATAAATATAATTATATATTATATATAAATACACACACACAATTATAATAGATATATATATATATATTAAAGGATTATATATATACATTATATACACACAGAACAATTTATACATATAATTTTCATATATACACCGAATATCTTATATATATCTATCTAGATATATATACATATTTTCACACACCATATATATATATACATATATACACACACACATATTTTATACACATATCTCACCATAATATTTATACATAACACACTAAAAAAAATACACACACACATATATATACACATACACACCTATATACGTATAAAATTTTTAGTATATATATTATACACCACATATATATATAATATATATATATATATTATATATATATATGAATATATATATATATATATAATTTTATACTATATATATATATAATATTTTATTATATACATACAAATCCATATATAAAATATATTTTTATATTACATATAAAAACATTTTATATAAATATAAAAACACACACACACACACATATATATATATATACATACACACACATATATATAATATACATATATTTATATAGATATTATATATTTATATATGATATATATATATATATATTATATATAAAAATTTTTTATATATATATATATTATACTCATATACTACACAAAACACACAAACACACCTCACACATATATATATATATATATATATATATAATAGATAGATATATGTGTTTATATACACAAAAACACACACACTACACACACATAACAAATAGAATATATTTATATATATATTATATATATATATATATATATATTCGATGGACTATCGAAATGATTATTAATTGCATGTTTCTATATTTTTATCGTTTTTTATATGTTAAATGTACATTTGATGAGAAATTTTTCGAGTGTACGCCTTAGTAACTTTGAGTCGAAAGATAAACGGGATAGCTGCTATCAGTAACCGATTATCACATGATTTTAAGACCAATGTGTAAAAAGTGATACTAACATAATCATTTTTGTGAATCTTTGTTAGCCGTGAAGAAAGAATTTCAGTCATTCTTATGTGTCTCATCTGTACCGGGATCTTTAAACATTAAATAAATGTGATAACAGGGACAAAAAGACCTTCGAAAACACAGAATTTCCAAGAAAATATGTAATGACTTTTTTGTTCTGTATTCAAATTAGGTATACGCTTCGTTATTCAGAGAAATTTTTAAACGCATAATTATTTTTCCGAAATGAAAATTTTGTTTTTGTCTATCCCTTATTTTAAACTTTAAATATTTTTCAGTTTTATTTTGTTTGGAATTAGCATTTCAAAATATTTCAGGTGCATTATTTTGTGTATGTATTCAAAAATTTTGGAGATTGTATATATATTTTTTATCATTATACTCGGTTTGCTTTATTAATCTCAATACATTGTTTCGATGTACTTAAAATTTAATACTGTGAAACGGCAAAAATATATGCTGAAAATTAGTATAGCTTAAAACTTTTGTATTATATAAATAGTAGTAGTTGTTTTATAAATGCAATATATAAATAATTCTTATTAGTTTAAGAGTTTTTCTATAAAAGGAAACATTTTTAAGGAATACTGTTGGACGACTTAATTTCTATTTTCTCATTGTTTCACAAATTATTTTCTAATTGATTAATTTGTGTTATATGTTTCCTACAGCAAATATTATTGTTATAAAATATTAGAAAATTTAAAATAAAAAAATGATATTCTTTATTATTAAAATTCTCTTTCATTACGATCTATTTATGCCTTCTAAATTTTATTATATTTTTTGGTGAAATGTCAAAATACGAATAAATATTTTGATCTCTGCTTTCTCTAAATATTAAATAAATTACGATTTCAATGTTTTCAAATTATTGTTTTAACACTTAAATAAATATACTACGAAATGTAATTAACAAAGCATAAAAATCCCAAATTAAACCTGAATTGAAAGATATTTTGAGATGTTATTTTACTACACGTTGGTGTTAGTATTAACAACGACCTGCGAATAATTTAATAAAAAAAAATTTAATGTCTTGAGGCTTGTCCACAGGCAAGGAAAATTCGCAGAATGTCGTTAATTAAAACTTTCTTTGACAGGAAGTTATCTTTTCAATCGAAGTTAGTTTAGTTTCGTATAGAATAATAGAAATTGGAACTATTTCTCTATCATTAAATAATCAACTGATATTTAATTCAATAATTGGTATAATAGGTGGTTGCAATATTTTAATTTTTTGTACTTTAAATATTGCTTAGAAGTTGCTGAAAAATCACAAATTTTCTTTGCACATATGTACTTACACTTTTTGACAATAAATTTTTTATATTATTGTTGAAGCATAATGAAGATAGCTAACACTTTTTATTAAAGATACTAAAATAACAATAATAATAGTGATAATACTTATAATGATAAGAATAATGATAATAATAAAAATCATCTTTCCGTTCGGAGGCTGGTAGGGCATATTTCTAGTAAGTAGGGTAGGATATTTAACAAGGGAACGGTTCATAATGAATATATTATATATCAAGATTCCAGTTACAGTAAGGTTATCCCTTCCCTATATAATAGTAGCCTAAGTTACCTGTCCGTCTGTCCTCCAATTTATGAAGCGGTTGGACCTGGAATGGATAGAGGCATCCATTCAAAGAGAATAAATTTTATTTTCTCCTAAACTATCGGTCCAATTCTAAAATAAATTTGTATAAATATGCTTCATAACACAGCAAAAAATACTGTCGTCTTTAAAACGTTCGAAATCCAACTTTTCGAGTGTTTAATGCCATTATTTCAAGCTCTATTTTCCCCGGTTAAGAGTAACCGATTAAATTTATCCATTTATCACTTAATAGGTAAAAATAACAATTTTCTATCATTGTGACGTCATTCCTTTAAACATCTCATTGAATCATTTCATATTGCCGCATAAAAAAGCTTATCCAGCGAGCTCAGTTGGCTCGAACTCATACTCTGAGAGCGCAAGATAAAGACCGTCGACTTTATGACTCTAAGCACCGAGTGGTGTCTTATAGTCCTGGAGACCTCGTATGGGTTTATACCCCGGTCCGAAAGGTCGGTCTTTCAGAGAAGCTCTTAAGGAGGTATTTTGGTTCCTATCAAGTGTTGATCTGTTTATCCGACGTTACGCATGAAGTGCAAGATTTTGATCCTGCCTCCCGAAAAAGAAAACCAAAAGACGTTGTCCATGTTTTACGTATGAAGCCGTACCATGATCCGACGAAACAGACCGAAAGTGATGATGGACGAAATCCAGGTGTCGTTCTTCCGGAAGAGAAGTCAAAAGAAATTTACAAGGGACTGTTGACACGCTCCAAATCTAAATAGCAGCGAGACGCTGTCTTTTTGAGAAAGGAGCAATGCCGCATAAAGAAGTTTTGTCAACGAGCTGAGTGGCCGAATGGTTAAAGCAGGCGATCCTAACCCGAATATTGTGGGTTCGATGCTTGCCATGGCGGTTTATCCAAAGTACGGATTTTTAATTTAAAAATGTTATTTATTGTTTCCTTATGTTCTTGAACATTCTAGATCTTTCTTTAATATGTAAATTAGTTATTTCTCGAATATTCTGTTCGGGTATAAAAGCTGATACCCACTAGTTGTAGGCAACTTCTCGATCTTGTAAAGTTGCGAGTTGCTACTTAGCTTCAATAAATTCGTTTGTTAAGTTAAACGGTGTGTTCATTCGAATCTTCGTGACAATATTTTAAACAATATAAATATCGTCTACACAATTTTAGTATGTTTTATCACTGAACTTAGATATTACGTAAATGATTTTCTTTTATACTTGGCTTAAATAATAGATTAGGTACATGTGTGATAATTTTAAATTGAATCATCGATTATTTTTTGTTGAAATGAAAATTTTATTGCCGGTATTAACAATAAATTCTTTTCATATAAGTCTAGGAGTCTATTTCACGGACTCATAAATATCTAACTTTTAATTTATATATTTGGAAATTAAGAAGTTTGTTCTTTTGTGTGTTTGTTTATTATATATAACCACACGGTTTGACTAAATGAATTTAATATGATTCTAAACTGCATTACAGGACGGGAGACTCTAGAGGAGTATGACGATAAATAAATTATTGAGAGTGGACCAGATAGTTCTCCGCCAAAAAACAAACCATTTTTTACCTGCCTCATTGGGTACTTAACAGTTCTGGAATATTAAAAATTTTATTAATCCCGTCATATGATGGGCTATATGCTAGTAATATAATAGTAAAAAGGAAAATATATAGATATATACATATAAAGTAAATATAAATGAAAAAGACGTTAAAAAGAAGGCCGTTCAGTAAAAATATCAAAAGTGGTTAAATACGATAAAATGTGAGAAAATAGGATTAAAAAGAAATAAAAATGCCTGAAGTAATGAAAAAACAATATTAATAAGAGAATCGTACAGAAACAAAATTATAAATTTAGCATAAGTAAAATTTTACAGTAAGAATGAGTGGCATATAAAAGTAACATTCTTATGCAGCTGGCGTATCTCAAAACATAGAAAACTGTAGTGATGGGTAGACAAAAGTATTTAGCTTAGATATTAATGTGTTTAAAGCATACAAGTGCCTAAAAATAGTCATAAAATAATAGAAAAATGAAAAAGTATTTGAAGAAAGAAAGAATTTAATAATAAAAATACGAGGTAATTTGGCTTTTATAGTTTTATAAAGATCCTGAGCCCAGCCAATCAAATTGCAGGCACAAGATAAAATAATCAAACACAACCAATGAAAACACAAAAGGATCAACTCAAGAAAACCTCGTACGTCCGAGAAAGCTATTACTTAAATAATAATAATAAACAGCCAAAACGCCAAGTCGCCAAGTATGAGTGTGATTACATATTTCAACAATTATATTTCGTAATGTATTTAATAATTGCATTCTAAATTTTTTAATAACATTTACAATTCATATAGGTCCTATTTTATTCGAGAAACTAAGTTTTAAATCTATTAATCTTATTATAAATATGTGATATAATTCGGAGTATTTAAAAAAAACATTCTTGTATAATTTTTAATATTTATAATGGTTTAACTCCAATTTCTGGAATTCGTGTTAGTACTAATTTAAATATTGCTTTAACTTCACAGATAAATTCCAGAATTTTATGAATGAATGTATGAAAATATTTGTTTAAAATTTGTACTATCTTTTAAATAAATATTCCAGCATGGATTAAGATGAGTATACTTTTTATATGTAACTCCAAATCATCAAACATTTTCCAAAATAAAATTCAAATACGAATCTAGCCACTCAAGTAGTCATTAAATATCTTATCCAGCTAAAACTAATTCTAAATTCTATTTATCGAATGTCCCCAACTTCCGCTATTCCTTCACTGCCGTTTCTCTGCATGTCTTGCAAACTGAAACCCCATCCGCACAGAAAGGCAACAATAAAATAAGTGATGAACGCATCTAAAAAATTTATGAGGAAATAAAATCTACCTTATAAATTCTATCCATTCGGTATACTTGCCTTACACAGTGATTGCAGCCTTTAGAGGAGCATTTCGGCCCTAAAATTTGTCTCCTCAATCATTAATCATAAATAATGATAACTGAGGAACAGTCCATTTAAAATTTGAAGGTGGAACGGGTGGGTTGGAAGGGGAGGGCAAACTGTGATTGCACATTGCCCCGTACAGAAAATATCGGATTTCTGGAGAGAGGCAATCCTTAAACTTGAAATATAAATTCAAAGATATTGGAAAGCGACTGTATATTTTTTTAATATCCATGAATGCTTAACTCCAATTTCTGGAATTATTGCTGTACTAATTTAAATATCATTTGAATTTCACATATAAATTCCAGAATTTCATAAATGAATGCATGAAAATGTTTGTTTAAGATTTGTACTATTTTTTTAAATAAATATTCCAGCATGAACTAAGATGAGTATATTTTTTCATTTGTGAACCCAAATCATCAAACATTTTCCAAAATAAAATTCAAATACAAATCTAGTCACTGAAATAATCATTAAATATCTTATCCAGCTAAAACTAATTCTAAATTCTATTTATCGAATGTCCCCAACTTCCGCTATTCCTTCACTGCCGTTTCTCTGCATGTCTTGCAAACTGAAACCCCATCCGCACAGAAAGGCAACAATAAAATAAGTGATGAACGCATCTAAAAAATTTATGAGGAAATAAAATCTACCTTATAAATTCTATCCATTCGGTATACTTGCCTTACACAGTGATTGCAGCCTTTAGAGGAGCATTTCGGCCCTAAAATTTGTCTCCTCAATCATTAATCATAAATAATGATAACTGAGGAACAGTCCATTTAAAATTTGAAGGTGGAACGGGTGGGTTGGAAGGGGAGGGCAAACTGTGATTGCACATTGCCCCGTAAAGAAAATATCGGCATTCCTTAAACTTGAAATGTAAATTCAAATATTGGAAGGACTGTATAGTTTTTAATATCTATGAATGCTTAACTCCAATTTCTGGAATTATTGCTCGTACTAATTTAAATATCGTTTGAATTTCACAGATAAATTCCAGAATTTTATAAATGAATACATGAAAATATTTGTTTAAGATTTGTACTATTTTTTAAATAAATATTCCATCATGAACTACGATGAGTATATTTTTATATGCAACCCCAAATCATCAAACATTTTGCCAAAATAAAATTCAAACACAATTCTTGCCACTCAAGTAGTCATTAAATATAACTAAAACTAATTCTAAATTATATTTCCCGAATGTCCCCAATTTCCGCTATTCTTTTACTGCCGTTTCTCTGCATGTCTTGCAAACTGAAACCCCATCCGCACAGAAAGGCAACAATAAAAGAAGTGATGAACGCATCTAAAAAATTTATGAGGATATAAAATCTAGCTTATAAATTCTATCCATTCGGTATACTTGCCTTACACGGTGATTGCAGCCTTTTGAGGAGCATTTCGGCCCTAAAATTTGTCTCCTTAATCATTAATCATAAGTAATGATAATCGAGGAGCAATCCATTTAAAATTTGAAGGTGGGACGGGTGGCTTAGAGGGGGAGGGTAAATTGTGATTGCACATTACCCCGTAAAGAAAATATCGGCATTCCTTAAACTTGAAATGTAAATTCAAAGAAATTGGAAAGCGACTTTACACTCCGTAAAATTTCTTTACTTACTACCCGGACAGGTTGTAAAGGCCAATGGAAAATTGTTTTCAGGTTATTGGAATTCAGTAATGATGCCAGATTAATGATTAATGCCGCATTCTAAATGCGATTCCAGATAATTGATGCACTTTTTCAATTCTTATAAATACACGGGAACAATAATTTAGAATGTGATTTTTTGTTACACGGCGAATGGTTTTCTGAATGATAGTGTAGGTTTAAAAAACCTTTCTTAATCTGTTTTTAACTTCGTTTTATGACATAATATTTGATAGATAAATTATAAATGTTTACATTAAAACTTTAATTTTTTAATTAAAAATTTGCATAGAAATTTTATTTGAATAAATAAAGACATTGATAATTCATTTAAAATTTACTATTTAATTAAAGTGAATGATAGAAAACAAATTAAATATTTTTAAAAAAATATTTATAAAAAATAATTGATTTATAAAAAAAATAAAATTATATTAATATTTAAAAAATATTTTATAAATAAATTTATAAAAAATATTTATATTAATAATAATAACTTCATAAAAATATTTATAAAAAAATATAGAATATTTATAAAAAATATTTATAAAATATATAATATATAAAAAAATATAAAAAATATATAGAATATTTATAAAATATATGAATATTATAAAAAATATTTAAATATTTATAAAAAAATATTTATAAAAATATTATAATATAAAAAATATTTATTAATAATTTGAATATTATATTTTAATAGTAAAACTAAATATGTTCAAACTTTATTTAATATAAGATATATAAAAAATATATAAGTTATTATAAATATAAAATATGTTATCTATTTTAATTAAATATTTAAGAGAAATAGTTTTAAATTATTAAATATTTACGATATTATAAAATATTAATGTATTTTAGTAATAAAATCTATAAGAATGTATTTAATTAGTTATTTTTTTAATTATTTTTAAATTTGAGACTAAATATTGCTGCAACATCTTCTTTAAAATTGATAATATTAATCAATATATTAATTTATTTTATTTTTGGATTTATAGAAACAATGGTATAATTTTCATTAAGATAAATATATTTATAATGAAAATAATCTTCTAGTTAATATGTTTTAACTGTTTGAAGTTTTTTTATCATCTGTAATAAAATACTTTTCGATTTTAAAAAGCATAAATCTGGAAATATATATTTTAATTTCGAAAAAAATATATAAAAGTAATACTGAATAATTTTAAATTACTAATGCAAATACAAAAATAGTCAAACTGAAATATTTTTTTTAAATATAATATTTTTATACATTATCTTTTTTATATATTAAATTGAGTATTTTAAAAAAATATTTTTTTAATCAAATTAATTTATAAAAATTAATTTTTTATAATCATATTTTTCTAAAAATGTTTAACTGTAAAATTATATTTAAATATAAAAATTTATAAATACAATATATATATATTTTTATTAATTATTAAAAATTAAATTAAATTATTAAAAATATAAATAATTTTTAATCGATAGAAATAATTTAAAAATATTAAAAAATATATTTAAAAAAAATATAACAACTGAAAAAGTATTTAAAGTTTTAAAGTATAAAATAAATATAACAATAAAACAGTTTTCAGTGAAGTTAAATAATCATATTATGCAAGATGTTTTTAAATAAAGCGTATACAGAAAATTAATTTTTTAGAATAGAAAATTATTTCATATTTTAGTCAAAATTTCTTATTTTCAAGAATCCCTTGTCTATAACCCTTATTGGCTAAGTCTGTACAACGAAAATCAAATAAATAAATTTTTATAATAAATATATATTTTATCGATAACATATAATATATAATTATATATTATATTATTATTATTATTATTATTGTTATTTATTTAAATTATTATTATTATTGCTATATTTATTTAACTATGTTTTAATCGATATTTGAAAAAACATCTTGTCAAATTAAGGGTTAAGTTATGGAATCCATGTGACATCCTAACAGCTTCAGAAAGATATAAGTTATGAAGAAAGTATATTAATAAATAGTTCATAAAAATTACAAACTGATACAAAGAGAAATAAAATTGTTTAGATTATATAAAGGGATTTTGCTTGCATAAAATAAAAAAACATTTTTAATGATTTAAATATATTTTAATTAAATTTCTAGATCCAAGGTTTAATTTCCAATATGTAATAAAAAAAAATTTCATTGAGTTAATAATAGTCCTATTTGATTTTAGGGATAGTTCTAAACGAATATTTATCGATTGGAAAAGAATCGTTTTTGTTTTCTTGCTACACTTCTCTTCCCAAAGCCTTCAAATATCTTACCAAAATAAAATTCCTCCGAGAAAGTTATTACTTGAGTTAACTATCAATTAACGCTTATCCCGACAGAACTAATCTTAATTACTATTTCGTCTCCCTTACTTCGCAATTCGTTCCGGGTGCATGTATGTGTGTACGAGGCCTGTGCGCACACGTTCGATACGTGGAGAAATTCATTAATGCGCGAGTGAATGCCTCCGACAAATTTATGAGGAAATTAATCGGGATTTTTAAATTGTATCCGCTCCGAAAAATTTTGCCTTGCAGTGGACGCAGGGTTCTGAAAGATTTCGGTCCTAAAATTCCACCCCGAAATCGTTAATCATAAATAATGATGACCGAGTGAAGGTCCATTTAATTTTTATGGAAGAAGGTCAGGAAACGTGTTTTTGTGCTACTCCTAAAGATAATACTGCTTTCTAGAGATGTATAAATTACTTAGCATATAAATACCAAATAATAAGCACAGGATGTTGAACTCTAAGTTTTACTGTATGACTGGGACACGTACTAGTACGTTTTCACGATTGATACTTGAGCGCGGGACTCGTACTAGTACGTTTTCTGACGATGGATACTTGAGCGTGCGACACGTATTACTACGTTTTCTGACGATTGATACTTGAGTGTGGGACACGTACTAGTACGTTTTCTGACGATTGATACTTGACGGCGGGTCACGTACTAGTATTGGTCAGTGTAACAACATGGTTTGTTTGTGGGTACAAAATAATGTTATATACAGGAAAACGAAGCCGAATGTACTTGCCTACTACATAGATTCTGGAAAAATTTAAACAAAAAAATACTAGTTTTTACATTATTAGTTTTATGATTGCTATTTCATTTTTTTTATAATGTAAAAATGTTTATACATAAAATAATTAAAAAAAATTAAAACTATATACTACTCTTTCTATTTGATTTTTTCATATTTACGGTACTACTATAAATTTACCCACTAAAAAAACATTTTTTTGTTTACAAAAATCTTATGGCTATTTAAATGCATATGCTAATAAAACGATGTCTAATTAAATTGTATTTCATTTAAATATGATTTACATTGTAATGGAATAAAAATAATTTAAACAGGTATTAACATGTTTCTCAGTATAAAAATTTTCACACATTCTGGTAAACAAGGAATTTAGTTTAACTCATAGTATGCGGGACACGTACTAGTATTTTTCTGACGATTGATACTTGAGTGCGGATGACGTACAGTACGGGTTAGTGTAGCAACATAGTTTGTTTGTGGGTACAAAAATAACGATATATAGAGGAAAACGAAGCCAAACGTTTGTCTACATAGATTTTGGAAAAATTTAGACAAAATAAAAACTAGTTTTTACGTCAATCGATGCGGAACCACAAAATGGGAAAAATTGAAAACTATATACTGCTATTTCTATTTGATTTTTTCATATTTAAGATACTATAAATTTATCCACTAAAAATATTTTTTTCTCTACAAAAATCTTGTATTCATTTATATATTTCTATTTATATATTTGTTTATATATTTCAATATAAGATACGAGAAGTTGGTTAAAAAATTAAATAATTTTCGATCTATTGAGATTTTTCGAATAATAAATTTTCGCTAAAACGCCAGCTCCCGGTACAATTCTATTGCGAAATGGACCCGCACACAATGTGTTAATGATAGAAGTGAAAAATGATGATAACTAAAGAAAAAGTACTATTAATTATAAAATATAGGAGAAGAATAATTTAATACGTAGTCTATAATATTTTTAGTAGGCTTTACATATCGTTAATTTTTGGATGAAAGCATGCGTTTTTAGAAGGCTTAGTTAAAAGGTGCAATACTTTGTTGAAATAATTGTAAAACAGGTGATCCTGCTGAATATATTCTATTATTATTCATTTATATAGTATTACAAACGTTAGTGCAATAAAAATATTTTCTCAACAGTTACAAAATATATAACTAATGAAAAAGTCTATTAAATAGATAGTTTACAAAAAATTTACAAATTGATACAAAGTGCAATAAAATTGTATAGAATATTATAAAGGGATATATGCTTGCATAACATAAATTTAAAAAAATATAAAAGTTTTTAATTTTTAAAATATACTTTAAAGAATTCTTCTCTATCCAAGGTTTAATTTCCAAATATGTGATAAGTCTTAAATTTTTTTTCATTTAGTTAATAATAATCCTAGTTGATTTTAGGTATAGTTCTAAACGAATATTTGTCTATTTGAAAATAATCGTTTTTGTTTTATTATTCTAGTATATATTAATTTTTGTATCTAGTATATATTATATAGTTTGGATTTATTGGATTTTAGGTATAGTTCTAAACGAATATTTATCTATTTGAAAAGAACTGATTCTATTTTCTTAATATACTTCTACTATATATTATATAGTAGAATATTGTATAGTATTTCTAGTATAATATAGTTTTTATTTTAGGTTTTTCATAGTTTGATTTTAGGTATAGTTCTAAACGAATATTTATCTATTTGAAAAGAATTGTTTTTGTTTTCTTATTATTAAATTTTATCTAGTATATATTATAGAGTGTTTATATTACCTCTCTGTTTCTCAAGGGAAGCATTTACTAGACTTGAAACGGTCTTTAAAATTTGTGTATTCATCAAACAAATTTACATGAATTTTCATTATGTTTTCTTCTGGTTAGATATTTTTTAAATTCTGGATGAAAATTCTTTTCAATTGTAGAAAATAAGTAATATTAGCAGTGTAGCTATTTAATAATACAGTAGAAGTAACATCAAAAAAAGATTATTAAGTCGAAATTTTTTATCGATATTATTAAATACTGGGAGGATGATTTTAAAAATTAATCTAAACTTTTTTACCTAGTATATGTTATAAATTAATAATAATGAAATACGTTTGTAACATAATTTGTAAAATAGTTGATCCATCTATAAAAATATACTAGAATATATTCACTTATACATTTCAAAAATGTTAACTCTAATACAAATATTATTTAATTCATCAAATTTACTATATTATTTATTATTATTTAATTAATTTTATTACTAAACAAATATTATTTAATAATGTATTATTTAGTTTGTATATATTTTAAGTTTATTATAGTATAATGTGTAGTTAAATTTTATTAATGAATTAAATTAATTAACCATACTTATACATATATATACAT
>CM063511.1:6259510-6319510 GCA_032207245.1 Pardosa pseudoannulata
ACCCGTAGCTCCTCGAAGCAGTGAAAACTGCCTTTGTTAGCAGTTGGGCACCAATATGAGACGCCATTGTTGAGTATAGTGTTGGTGAAATCTAAATAAGGGATGAAAATGATGTCAGGACTCTAGTGTTATTTACTGGGACCCCGACATATATATATATATATATATATATATATATATATATATATATATATATATATATATATATATATATATATATATGCATACACACATGTGTGTAATAATTTTAATAATGAATCTTATGATTATATAAGATAAAAATATCTCTAAAATATCAGTGCTCTAATTAAAAATAAATAAAGAAAAACTTAACTCTTAACAAATTAAGAAAAACAATGAAAGAAACAACTAAGAATTTATTGAATCTTCTTAACAAAACGTGAACTTTAATGCTATAAAATTGAACGTTAAAACGTCTAAAATATTTTACTGTATACATATGTAAATATTTTACTTACATAGTTTCATGAATGTCTTTTTTCTCGCTTTTGTGATACCAGGTACATTGACTAAAAATATATTTCTTATACAAGTGACATTTGCACCAAATACAAACTCATTTGGTATTTTGTGTAAGTCTAAACGAATAACGAGTGATTTGATTCTTAAAAGAATCTTTTTTCTTCTCTTAACAAAAGACGAATTTATGAAACTTCACCGAAATATAAATTCAAATCCAGAAAGTTATTACCTGAATCCACTTTCTGGGAACCGCCTTATCCCGCCCAGAAGTAATCTTAATTGTCATTTCCTGATTTTCCCTCACTTCCGCCATTCCTTCATCGGTGTGTGCATGCGTGTGTGTAGAAGCACAGACGAACCCGATATATAGGGAGAATTGCAATAAGAGAATGAATTTCTCGGAACAAATTTATGAGGAAATTAATCTAGATTTTAAATCGTATCCGCTCAGAATATTTGCTTCCACCAAGCGGTTGCAGCCTTTCTCGAAGCATTTCGGGCCTAAAACGCGACTTTACAATCGTTAATCATAAATAATGATGACCGAGAGAAAGGCGATTTAAAACTTCCGGTGTAGGAGAGAATAAAATGTGATTTTACGTTACCATGTAAGGAAAATATCGGTTTCTAGAAAGGAACGTTCCTAAAACTTGAAATGTAAATGCGAGGTAATTGAGAAGCGACTTAACTCTTCGATATATTTTCTTTATTTATTCTCCCGGACAGTGTTGCCAGTACCCGTGGAAAATTGTTTTCAGCTATTGCAATTGAGTAATGATGTCAGCGTAATGATTAATGTCACTCTAGGAGCCGCTCCCGATAATTCAACTCCTAGTACTTGATCGAAACTTATGATATACAGCTGTAAAAGAGATTAATAAGTACTATATCTTTTTTATGAGCTAGGAGGTAAAGTTATGAATTGATTCTTGAATCATAAGCTGCGTAAATGAATGTATCAAACAGCTGATTACGTAGTTTTGAACTTGGCGAGGATTTTCTGTTTTCTATGCAATTGATTGTAGTACTGATTAAGAATAGATTAATTATTTATATGATAGAATTTTATTTATATGATATTTATATAATAGAATTTATTATTGATATCATTTTTTGAGAACCAGGAGGTAAAGTTATAAACTGATTTATGAATCATAAGCTACGTAAATGAATGTATCAGATGGTTGATTACGTAATTTTGAATGAGGCAATGTTTTTCCATTTTATGTACAAGCGATTGTGGTACCATTTAAAAATCCTTTATTGAAAAATTATAGTTACAATTAATATTAGAATTTATTATTGATATGGTTTTTTTACAAGATAGGAGATAAAATTATGTATTAGTGTATGAATAAGCTACGCAAATAAGCTAATGGTTGATTACGTAAATCTTGTTTTTCATATTAATTTGGTGACTTGGAAGCTTCCAGTTGCAAAAGTTTTTAAAATTACTCCTGATGCTTAAACTATGCAATAGGAGTCATCACGGGCCTGTCAATTAAAACTTCTGATTGGTTGGCCAGTGCAACTATATAACAGAAATATACATGTTTTGAGAATAGACGTCCGTGGGAGAAGTTGCCGCAATAAACCCCGTTAATTTTGATTAAGATGTTTCTTTATTTTTTTCACTCGAATACTATTTGCCTTGACTGCATCAGATTCAAGATTGTATCTAACCACTTTAGCTGAGACACAAATATGATAACTAACACACACACATATACATACACATATATATATATATATATGTATGTATATATGTATATATATATAATGTATGTATGTATGTATGTATGAATATATATATATATATATATATATATATATATATATATATATATATATATATATATATATATATATATATATATATATATATATATATATGTGTGTGTGTGTGTGTGTGTGTGTGTGTGTGTGTATAAAGAATATTTTTTGATATGAATGTTCCATTTTAATCTTTAAATACATCTTAATACATGTGTAATATTGTTTTTGTAGTTAAGTACTAAAAAGTAAATACAGTTTTTACTCTCAATTCTATAAATAAAATTTATAAAATAAAATGAAAATCGGCGTATTGGGAAGAATGAATATATCACAAAAAATCAGATCAACAGCTGTTTTGAAAACAAAGTTTTTTCCTCTAATATCGACAAAGTCTGAAATCAATCCAAAGAAGCATAGACTAAGACATCTTAAAAAAATAGTCTATTCGAAAGCAGCTGCTTTTTCAGGATTAATATCCGAATGGTTTATCGAAAATATAATTTGATACTTTTGACTATTGAAAATGTTTATCTTTTTCCTGAATTTATTTTTATATGTGTACAACAATGTTAATGTTAATTTTAAAATGTAAATGTTAGTTTTTTCTCTTCTCGAATATTTTGGAAGGAGTCGTCGTTCATTAATTGTATATGATTCGATAAAATTCCATTTCATCGAAGTCTGCAGTTTATGTCCATTTCATCCTGATTTAATATATTGTATATGATATTAAAATATATGTATAATGTTAAAAATTGATTATTTGAAATTTATTTTATTTGAATCCTAGTTGATTTTTTATTGTATATCTCAAAATACGATACATATTCCCAAACTCAAATTTTAATAAATTGCATCTAGTAGTATTTTGCTATTTACAGTGGTTCTAGTGTTTTTTTTTAAATATTATGAATCTTATTTAAACACATATTGATATCTAAACATTCATTTTATATATAATTTTGGAATTTGGTGTATAAATGTTTCCTTTAATATGACAATTATTGTGATAAAAAAATTTTAGAAAAGTATCAGTGTTCATAAAATTATAAATATTTTCTAAACCTTCATAAAAATTCAACTTGATATTAATTATGACAAAGAAAAGATAGTAAATATGAAATAGATCATATTTAATATATTATAGTATATTTAATATATTTTAATAAATTTATTTAATGTATTACATTTAATATATTGTGTAAATATTATCACTAATTTACGTTTAAAGTTCATCTGAAATATCAAAGTAGAATGTTTGTAAGATTTCGGTAAATTTGGTAAACATGTATTGTATGAATAATTTTGGAATTTGGTATACATGTTCCCTTTAATATGACAATTAGTGTTGAAAAATTTTAGAAAAGTATCAGTGTTCATAAAATTATAAATATTGTTTTTTCTAAAATTCATAAAAAATCAACTTGATATTCATTATGACGAAGAAAAGATAGTAAATATTGAAGTAGATCATGTTTATATATTATAATAAATATATTTTAATATATTATATTTAATATATTGTATAAATATTATTATTAAGTTATGTTTAAAGGTCCATCTGAAATACCAAAGTAGAATGTTTGTTAGAATTTAGTAAATTTGGTAAACATGTATTGTATGTAATTTTGGAATTTGGTATACATATTCTTTTTAATATGACAATTACAGTGATGAAAAAGTTCAGAAAAGTATCAGTGTTCATAAAATTATAAATATTGTTTTTTCTAAACATAAAAATTCAACTTGATATTGTTTATAACAAAGAAAAGATAGTAAATATTGAAGTAGATCATATTTAATATATTATATTAAATATATATTTAATATATTATATTTAATAGATTATATAAATATTATTATAATGTTATGTTTACAGTCCATCTGAAATATCAATGTAGAATATTTGTTAGAATTTGGTTAATTTTGTGCGCATTCAACATGCGCACTCTATATTATTTAATAACACCATCAATGTGATTGCTTAGCCTAATCAATTTTTTAATTCCACGAATCTTTGATTAGTAACTTAAATTGTTAATTTTTTTGTATACTGAGTAAAAATCATTTGGATTGAGACAAAAACTACACTTTTAATAAAGTTTAATTTACCTACAATTTGTTTAAAAAATATTCGGCTATTTACACAAGAAAAAAAAATGGAAATTCAAAGAAAATGGAGAAATAAAATCTGAGCATCTAGCAATTTGCAACTATACGAGGCTCTCGAAACCTTAGCTGGAAATCTAAAATTATCTTTAAAATCAAAAACCCCGTCTCATAAATGGTGCATGATTCCTTAAAGACCCATTTCTTAAATACGAATCTTGAGGCTCAAACAAGAACCGCTCGCGGAGAGCAGCAGTTTACGCCCCTCTTATCACGTTTCAATTTATTACGCCCAACATTAAAACTTATCACACTCACCGGCGGGTGGGGGGCAAACTGATACCGGCTTCTATTTATGTGACACGCGAATTAATAAACATGAACTCCATTAATAAAGCAAAACTATGCGATAAAAGTTATTTTTTGAAAACACAGACCCATTTTCCATTCCTTCGAAAAATGCCATCGCAATAAAAATTCTAATCTAATATCAACCGAAACTGCGCGCGTAAAATACGAGTCGGTGCCGAAATAATATCCGAGAGCGTCGGCGTGTTGCATGCGAAGTCATCATTTTTAATTACACACTTCGCGGATCAAAAATTAAAGTTTCCTGGCGCAAACGCAATTAAACAAGTGTGAGGAAAATTGCTTTTACCTTTAAAGAGATCGATGAAAGAAAATCCGGCCTTTTCAAAGAAGTCATTACAAGAATTTTATGCGTTTCAGCACAATTTTTTTTTCTCCCTTTTCTGCTTCAACTTAATTCCCTTTCCATCCCCGGTTGCTATTTTGTTAATTTGTATAAAGAGGAGGGAAACATAAGGGTACTTTCGGTTGTTTAATGAAATCATTAATTTTTTTTAGCATAAGTAATCACATTTTTATCCTCCTTTGAAAAAGAGTACATTCAGGAGAATATATTTTTGGAAACCCTTAAAAAAAGGTATACTTTCATATAGGATAGGAACGTTTGCGAACAGAATTTTTATTCTCATATACTAGAAAATATTACATTTTTTTATTGAGGTACCGGTTTCATTCTTTTTAGAGCTAAGGTATACTGTTTTGCACCACGAGAGATACTGAACTAAGTACGTGATACTGAACACATTGGATGTGGGACACGTTTTCTGACGATTGATACTTGAGCGCGGGACACGTACTAGTACGTTTTCTAACGATTGATACTTGAGCGCGGGACACGTACTAGTACGTTTTCTAACGATTGATACTTGAGCGCGGGACACGTACTAGTACGTTTTCTAACGATTGATACATGAGAGCGGGTCACGTACTAGTACGGGTTAGTGTAACAACATGGTTTGTTTGTGGGTACAAAAATAACGGTATATACAGAAAACGAAGCCGAATGTTCTTGTCTACTACATAGATTCTGGAAAAATGGAGACAAATAAAAACTAGTTTATACATCAGTCGATGCGGAACCACAGAATGGGAACAGAAGGTTGACTGAAAAAAATCAATTTATATTTTAAATTAACTTTTTATTTATCCTTGCGAAAATGATATTATATACCTGTATATTTATATATTATATATTATATTATGTATATATTTATATATATATATTTATATATATTATATATATATATATATATATTTGTCTATGTATTTGTTTATATATTTGAATATATACGAAATTGGTTAAAAAATGAAATAATTTTCTATCTATTGAGATTTATACTGAATAATTAAATTTATGGTAAAATGCCCTGTCCTGGTACAATTCCGCTGCGAAAGGTACCTGAACACAATGTGTTAATGTCAATTCAAAACAACTACGAAAGTCCATACAAGGATTCGAACCTGCGAAATGCAATTCGCTGTTCATGTGATTTCAATTGGTTTAGAGCTTTATGGTGAACTGTTTTGCAACACTCGGTCAATGACATTGGATACTACAGCTTAAAGCCAATTCTAACATTCATGACAGCACGGATTCGAAACACTTAGGTGCCGAAGACAGCACCCTAATTCGGTCATTATTTGGCTGCATAAATAGGGATATTTACAAAAGACGAAATTAGCTGGTTCTTCATGCTTATTGTAGTATTACATTTTGTAGATTATTGTAAATTTTATTTCTCAGGAAAGATAATAAAATTCAGATTTACAAAACACTCTTAACTGATAGTTTTTATAAGATCGAGAACACGGTAAATGAATAAATCAGACAAGAGAAATTGAGGAATGATGTACAGTCTACTCATATGTAATCTTGTACAGTAGCTGCAGATTTTCTTACAATGGACGCTGTAACCGTAGATGTCACACGAGTGGAGGTCTCTCTTCGATTCCGCATGGCTAAAATAGCAATATATCGATCTTCCGATGGGTTTGTAACCCTTGGGCGACCAGCTACGGGCCTTCGGATAACTGTCTGTGGGGTTTGGAATTGTTTCCATAAAAATGATATTACAGCATGATGAACGCCGAAGGAATTAGCAACATCTGTGATCGACTGCTTGCTTCAACGCGCCTGACAGGACTAGCGCTCAGAATCTTCCAGTCGTCTTGGAAGTCATAGAAACACGTATGTCTTGAAAACAATTGTACGGAAGTTTTAAACGTTCTACCAGTACTTACAATTAACTTCTGTAACCCTTCATAAAGCTGGCATCTTATAAGACTGATCTTTTTTGCATATTTCTCGACATGAAAGCGCGATTGGCTGTTAACTACATATTTGCATACTAACATCTACCTCTGCAGCGAATTGCATCCCTTCAATTCTGATTGACTTCCAGAATTAGAATTTTCATCTTCGTTCTTAACTTTTGAAGTGAGTGTATATATATTATAATATACATACATATAATGTCATTTTCGCAAGGATAAATGAAAAGTTAATCGTAAATCTAAATTGATTTTTTAATCGACTGTTCTATGGTTTTATCAACGGATGTATAAACTAGTTTTATTGGTCTCAATTTTTCCAGAATCTATGTAGTAGACAAGAACACTTGGATTCTTTTCCTGTATATACCGTTATTTTTGTACCCACAAACAAACCATGTTGTTACACTAACCCGTACTAGTACGTGACCCGCTCTCAAGTATCAATCGTCAGAAAACTACTAGTACGTGATTCGCGTTAATTATCAATCTAAAACGTACCAGTACGTGACCCACATACAATGTTTTAATATATATCAGGATTTTTGGTAAATATTTTGCAGAAATCTATAAAAAAAGAAGTCATAAGTAACATTTTGATAATACAAATTAAGAAAAGTTCAATAAAATGAATTATACAAAAATGTTAATATTTCAGTATTATATTTCTATTTATTTATTTTTATTTATACTAAATTTCTTTCAAAATTGTGCGTTAATAAATTATAAAAATAATGTGCAATGTCTGCCATCCACTTAAATGTCTCGCACAGTTTTGTATAATTTTAGTAAATAATGTAAATATTGATCCCTCAAAAGTTGAAGAATTTTCAACCATGGGCTAAAACTCATTTAGAATGAAAGAATCTTCTTAAATGAAGGTAATTTAATTATACGAGAGAAATAAAATTCATGTTGGTGATATAGATAGCAGAGGTAATTTCATGCATAAAAGTACGTAAGATACATAAAACGAAATTTTTAGTGATATGCAAACAAAATAATATTTAAAGAAGGGCCTCATTAAAAACAACTTTAAAACATTCATAACTTTTCAAACTTTAACAGCATTTTATTAAACATTTTTAATTAGTTCTCCTATCTCTATTTGCTGGGCTATCATAACATTTTTTGATCAAATATATTAAAAATACATCAAAAAGAAATTGTATTACCTTCATAATTTCAGATACATTTTATTGACACATAACAAAGTCTTTATTTTAAATTCCTTTTTCTTTTAATACCGAGCTTCAAAGTTTCAACTCTTTTTAAAGTATCGCCAAACGAGTCATATTTATTCAATATTTTTGAAACACTAAGTAAACACTTTTTATTCGAAGAAAAATATTTTGCATAGAATAGTAGTTTTAAAAATTGCCTTCAAATAAAAATTTCGAGTTTCAGTTTTTTTTCCAATAAAATATTTTCTAAACTCTTTCTCTGTATTTTTTGTTGAAAACTCTACATGTCGTTAAATAAATATAAAAAAATATTGAAAATTTTGATTTTCATTTTTGAAGTAACCCAAACTCTTATATTCATGAAATATTTATAGAAGCATTTAAATGCTTTTATTTATTATTATTTTTGATGTTGGTATTTTTAACTAAAACTTCTCAAATATTGTGTATGTTAAGAAATATACTTTTTATTTAAAAATATAACAACAGTGTTTTCAGCTATGATGAAATATTTGTATGAGTATCATATAAAGAAACGTATTTTCTTTATGAAATTATGACTCAAATATATAAATTTATAAAGTGATTATTGATGTTATTGTAAGGAATTTGGCCCCCAAGGCCAGTGTCTCGCATATGTGTGCCCTTCTTGATATCTGCAAAATCGCCCCCATTGACCCCTTCCACCCGGCGTTCCTTGGAGAAATAGGAGCCATCCGGGGTCTGATAAGGTTTTCGGATGTGTTGCTGGTCTGTTTTTGCAGTGCATCTGAAAGGGAGGACTTCTCTGTTCTTAAGGAATCAAGTGTCGGAGAAGCTGACCCCCCGAGGAAAGGCAGAGAAAATCTGCAAGAGAGCAGTTGAGTCTGACAGTTGAGTTGTGGAGTCGACACACAGCCTGCGACTGGAAGAGACCTATCTGTTTCGATGTGAGAGAATACGACGTCGGTTATATTCTGATTTGGAACACTCGACCATTTGATCTGCTTACGTCAGGCCAAGACTGAGACACTAAGACTCAAAATATGATATTCTGTTATGCTTTAATTTTTTTATTCAATCTCGTAAATAAAGGGTTTTTGTTGTCCTAAAGTTTTCGGAGGTATTTTAATGCATCCTCTGAGAAGACTGAACACACCTGTCCCAGTAAAGTAGGTGAGCAGGTCCCACACAAACATAGCGCTTCAGAACAGTGTGTTATTACAGTCATATAATATTTTTATGCTATTTGATTCCTTAGAGAAATAGTATAGGTATTTTACGCCCTACTTTTAACAGTTACCACCATTAATTTTCTTTTTGTATATAGAGATTATTTTTTACATCACAGATAGGCGTTTTTAGTTATTAATTACCATTCATTATTTAAAAAAGATTTTAATGTTTAAGAAAAATTTGAGAATTACTTAACAATTAAATGGACAGACAAAATTTAAAAATATCTTATAATTTCTTGGTTTAAATTTTGTTTAAATTCAAATAAGCTATTCACACAAAGTCCAATTTTATTTAAGAGAAAAATTGTCAGAAAAACATATCAATTATAATGAATATCTTCTCATATCAATTATCTCAGAAATTTAGAAACAAAATTTCATGGTTATAAAATGATATAAAAAAGAAATTCACATACTTGGAAAAAAAATGAAAGAACACAAAGAAAACCGAATTCGTGGATTACTTAAAGCATATGAAAATTAATGTAATACTCTAAAGTATGCACATTTATTGCATTTTAAGGGGTCTTGGAGTTATTAATCATAAGAATGTCATAGTTTTGTTACTACTTTTCAACCTTTCATTTTTTATTTTACACTAATATTTCTAATTTTTGTATAGAAATCTCATATATTTCCTTAATAATCTAACATTAAATGATTATAAAAATAACAAAAACTATTTTTAAAAAATATATATTGGTAACTTGATTTTTTGTTCTCACTATTCTCACTTGTGCGCATGTTTACAAGAAATATTTTGAAAGTTGTTAAAGAAGAGTTATTAAGTTATTAAAGAAGAGCATACTTCTAAAATTGAATCAAACTAAAAAAAATTATAAGGTTAAGCATATTTTATATATATATTTTTTATAAGAAATGATTCAATGAGATGGTTAAAGGAATGACGTCATAATGATAGGAAATATGTTATTTTTACCTATTTATGTGATTAATTTAATCTCCTGCTCTTAACCAAGGACAATAGAACTTGAAATAATGGCATTAAACGATCCAAAGGGAGAGAAGTGGTGGATTTCAAACGTTTTCGAACTCGCTTTGAATTTGGACGTTGCTAACCCTAACTCATCAAAAATCCAATATGGATGCCTCTATCCATTCCAGCTCCAACCGATTCATAAATTCGAGGACGGACGGACAGATCACTTAGGCTATTATTACATAGGAGATAATAATCATATGAATAAAACTTTACAGTTAGACAGAAGAGACTGTTTCGGAGATAAATTTTGTACTAATATGTAAATTTTACATTGTTTTAAATAGTATTTTAAAAGCTAAATAAGTTGTAAGTTAATAGACAGAAACGATATTAGCATTTTAATCGTGCTCTATAAACTGTTAATAATGTGTAATATATATTTAATTGCTCTATAAGCTGTTTTCAAGGACTGATTTTCATTTAAACCTTCATCTGAAGCCTAAATATGCATAACACTAATTGTAAAGTTTTATTTAAAAATGTATTTTAAAGTAAATTTAATTAATTAAATGTTGAAGCCCGAACCTAGATCAGGGAATCAAGATAGTTAATTGCGGCATTATATTCCTAAACATGTTTTATCTCTCACAATAAAGAGACAGTGAGTTTTAGACATGACAAAAATAGTTTAAAATAAATAGAAAAAAACTTAGTTCTCTTTCAAACTAGACCCTAACATCTTTTCAACCGCTAACGGGGTTATTGAACACTCGAGAAGCATTACAACTGTTTTCTCAAATAACAATTTCTTTGAAACTTCGTCGTTTACTTATTTAAGGGTAGAGTAGCCTTTCAAAACTAAGCCATTTTGATCAGTTTACTTGGAAATTTAATATGCGACTAGTAATATATTTAAGTAAAAGGGGTTAAAATTTGAAGGAAATATAGTTTAAAAGTAATTAATTATTTCTTTTCTTATAAGTTACTTAATTGATAATATGAAGGTGTACTCCATTTACACATAGTACAACCATTATATGTATAAAGCAGATTGCTTTAGCCGATTAAAATAGAATTAGATGTTAGAGAATTTTACTATTAAAAATTTTTTATACTTTAAAATGTAACTATCTTTGCTTTCTTGCTGAGATTGCTTTTCCCATATCTTAAGTTGAAAGATAATAATTAAATACATATATTTTTAATTTTACAAAATTATACAAGATTTAAACTTGAATATGTTTTTCTCAGATTTTCAATTATTTAGTTTAAGGGCGTAATGTTTTATGAATCATTCAATAAATTTCGCGTACTGATGTAAAGGTATATGTAAATGTGTATACACACACACATATATACATTATATATTATAATATATATATATATATATATATATATATATATATTATATACATATAAAAAAAATATATATATATATATATAAATATTTATATATATATATATATATTTTATAATATTTTATTATAATACTTATATTTTGTATTTATTTATTATATTTTAAATTTTATTTTTTTTGCAAATTTTATTTGTAGGTTATTTAATGCAAATAAAATAAAAAATCTAAAAAAATAAAAATTAAATATTTATTAAAAAACAATAAAAAACTAATATATATTTTATAAAAAACTATATACAAAAAATAAAATTAAATAATTTTTGGAGATGTATTTTTAAGATTTAGAACTAATTTTCTGTTGACTTTTATTCTTTAAAACTTTTGTTAGAGCTTTTAAATCCCAAAATTATTATATGTTTTATTTTAAATTTTTTAAAAAAATCAGCTTTTATTTTTTTTTTTTTTTTATGTAAATTAAGAAAATATAATAAATCATTTTAAAAATTATTAAATTAAAAAAGTAATTTTTTTTTTAATTTTTTTAAAATTTTTAGTTTTAAATTATTTTTTAGAAAATTATTAGACTATTTTTTTAAAATTATTAAAAATAAAAATTATGAAAAATTAAAATTATATTAATAAAATTTTTTTTTAAAAATCATAATTTTTTCAATAAAAGTAATGATTAAAAAATTAATTACAAACATATTAAAATATTACACAAATTATAAAATAATATAATATTAAAAATATTAAAATTAATTTTTATAAATTTAATTTTTTAATAATTATTAAAACTATAATTAGATTTTTATTTTTTTTAAATTAATTTAATTTTATAATTTTTAATATAATTAAAAAATATAATTTTTAATAATTAAAATTAATATTAATGTTTTTTATTACACTTAAGCGTTTATTCAAAGTTTAACTTTAATATATACTTTACATTCATTATTCTATGAAATAGATGTTAATATTCAAACAGATTGAAAATATTTAATTCAAAAGGGAAAAATATCCTTTAAATAGAAACTTACAAAATCATTTATAGTAATAATTGTGTTTATAGTTTAATAATTAAAGGGATGAAGTGCATTATTACTTTATCTTCTTAACATTTAGTTATAGCTCACGTTTCTTTTCGACAGAAATATCGAAACTTCAAAAGAATTTTATTGAGCTGAAAGTTTTCTGCCACCTACTGAAAGTGCACTCAAGATAGAAAAATGATTCAAAACCTTTTTATTTGAATGATGGTCCAACTATAAAGTGAATAATGAATATAGCAGAAAAAGTGATTTATTAAAGTTTATTTAAGTATAAATATCTAAAATATAGCCATAATACATTTATTGCTTTTTGTTTAAGGTAGATTAAACCTTTTATAACACTTTCTAAAAAATAGCTTTCATTAATAGTAGTTTATATATATAGCTTAGCTAGGCTTAGTCTGTCCCCCACAGGCCTTTGTTTGGCTTTCGAGGAACACGAACCTTGAGCACAAGGTTCGAACTCACAACCGTCGGTTATGAAATCGACGCCTTTGCCAACTAAACATAATATATATTGTAAATGCATAGACCATTATAGGGGTCATTAAACGTACAGCCTTCAAATATGATTACATTTGTTTTATGTATTTGTAACAGTGTGTACAATGTATACAATGTATTAGTCCTATACAATGTATTTATCCTAATTATATCCTATACAATGTATTAATCATAAACGTTTATACATTTGAAATATAATATTCGTTATATACCTATATAACGATCACAATATGAAAAAATTAATAAGTAAAATTACATCTTAATAATTAATAAGTAAAATTACATTCATTTAAATTTCTAGTTTTCTCAGAAATAATAATTTTGAGGAAAATATTTTTGAAAGTTTATTTCTATTTTCATTTTCTTATAATTATTTATTTAGAGCACAGTTCAATTTAAAAATTTTCATTGACATTTTTTGGTCATATTTTTTTTTATTCCGCGTATATTTGTTTCGTAATAAATGTAACTGCAAATCTACATATTGTTTCCATTCAAGTAAATGCAAGCGACACATGATTACAAATCACAGCCTGCAATTGCGATTACATTTGTCTTATGTATTTATAACAGTGTATAAATACCTATACCAATGTATTAGTCATACACGTTTATACATTTGTAATATAATATTCGTTATATACCTATATAACGATCATAATAAGAAAATATTAGTAAGTAAAATTACATCTCATTTTTAATTTACTAGTTTTGTCAGAAACAATATTTTGAACAAACTAATTTTGAAAGTTTGTTTCCTTTTTTATTTTCTTATAATTATTTATTTAGAGTACAGTTCAATTTAAAAATGTTCAATGACATTTTTGCGGTCATATTTTTTTTTTATTCCTCGTATATTTGTTTCGTAATAAACGTAACTGCAAATCTACATATTGTTTCCATTTCAGTAAATTCAAGCGACACATTCTAAAACTCTAGAGAACCTCTCCTCGTGTTTTAGATAATGATTTTTTTCTTCTGTGCTCATATGTGTCTGTTTGTACCACTTTCTTTTTATTTACGAGAAAGGAAAAATTCTCTAAAATTTTTTTTCCTTCTCTTGAGAATACCCGAGGAAAAAGTTTTGATCCCTGAAATTCCCCTGAATAAAAGGAAAATATGGAAATGAATATATCTTAGACATTCGGCACGTTTCACTACGTAAAATATCGGGTAAAATAAACACAAAAAAAAATATTTTTCCCAGCTTTCGGTCGAAACACATGAAACATTCACGACGGTCTCGGATTCTAGATCTTTTTGTGAAGTTACTGAACATGAAAGATTTTTGTGAAAGACAGTGAGACATACACAAAAATAAAAAAAAGTACGAAATTTCCAAGCCGTTACTCTTCGAAGAAACACTCAGGGACCGTCGGGGTAAGAAAAGCAAAATTGTATCCCGGTTTTTATAAGAAGCCACCGTTTACACGATCCTAAAAATTTCAGGGAAAGCAAACTTGTTTTACATTCTCGGCGAAATGGCATGCATTGATTCCAGACGGTGTTGGAATACGGAATGAATTCCATTCGCTTTTTGTTCGGCTCGCGG
The DNA here is from genome assembly GCA_032207245.1 of Pardosa pseudoannulata. NCBI lineage: Eukaryota > Metazoa > Arthropoda > Arachnida > Araneae > Lycosidae > Pardosa > Pardosa pseudoannulata. The sequence goes on from CM063511.1 coordinate 6,274,328, forward strand.
TACTAGAAAAATGTCAACTATTGAAATGGAAGAAGATTGGTTACCTCAAAAGTTTTATGTCAACGTGATAAGAATTGGTGATGAAACAAATTGAAAAGGGATGTTTTGTGAGCTGTTTTATTTTGTTTGGGATCGAATTTTTTCTTTCTGATGTGTAGACTTCAAGAATTTTCAAGTTGAAGGTGTGATTTTAAAGGACCAAGCTGTTTGTGTTAAACTCCTTATAACTCTTCAGTATGTCTGAATGGAATCTTACGTATCTGTCTTTTGATTCTATAAAGAGACACGTGTAAAAGTTTAAGTACCAGTTTCATTTTATATTTATAAGAAGGCATAAGGAATATATGAGCATCAGAAAAAGGAACATTTTCAAAACTTTAAACCTACGATAACTATAAAATTTATTGTTTTCAAATAACTTGTTTTTAATCCTTAGTACCGGGTGACCGAGCTCCGCTCGGAGAAAACAGGTATCGAAGCTAACTCGAAGATTGAAATTTTCAATTGTGATTTATCAAAACAATACATGCCATAAGAAAAATTGTGAAACCATTAATGAAAAGATAACCGGTTAAAGTGCAGCATTGTAAACTATTCTAAACAAAGTTGTTTGGAAAGGGAACTATTCTATACAAAGGTAAAGTTTGAAAAGTCATAGAAAATAAAATGTAATTGATAACAAAAAATTATACAATTAAAGAAATGGTACAAAGTGAGCAGTGTAAAGATTGAAGTGTGTTGAATGGAGAAGCATTCTGACAATGACGGTATCTTTTAGTTGTCCATTTGCGGGTATAATTGAGTTGATCGCTTGTTGTTCCAAAATTCCGGCTCCTTGAAGCATTTCATGTAGAGGTGCGTTCTGCATGTTGAAAATGTAGCTTGAAATCTGATGAATGTTGAAATGTCGAACTTTGTTGACGGTGATTTGAAATCGAAATCAGTTCCTTAACACGTTCGCTGCCACCGACGCACTGGCGCGTCAGAGCGGCACCTCCTGGTATGCCGACGACGCACTAACGCGGCGACGGACTTTGATAAGTTATATGCTCTGTGTTTAGTGTGGCTTTGGAAATTGAACGGCGAGGTTGTTTCGTCACGTTAGTGAAGCATTATTTTTTAATTTTTTGTGGTTGGTTTTCAAAATTTTTGTTTGCATTATTTTTTTTTTACTATATCGTTTATGTGTTATATATATACTTTGCTACATTAATTTAATATTTAGAGTTGATAGAAAATAAAAATGGAAACCGATATCAAGGAATAAAGACAAATCAATAAAGACTTTTATTATTATTATTATTAATTCGTCAGAACTACAGCCAATCGATTCCTCGTGGTCGAAAACCCCCGGGTACCAATTTTCACTTGGTTTGGACGCATGAGAAAAAAGTTTGCCCGCACCGGGGTTCGAACCCGGCCCTATCTGTAGCGCCGAACTACGTGACCTTAGCGCTTCAAAACCGGCGCCAATCGATTCCTCGTGGCCAAAAACCCCAGATACCCAAGTTTACTACAGTTTATTAATTCTGGGGCGATTTTCGATTTGACAACCATTCCTCGTATTATAGTATAGGATTTTAGAAACGTATTTCGCAATTTGAAGATAATTTTAAAATAGTTGTAATTTCAGCCATGAAAAACAACAAATTCAAATTCAAATATAAGTTTGCTTTAAAATATTTAAGGTAGAAGTCCTTAATTTTATAAAAATAAATTTCAAAAACAAGTTTTTTAATCAGATTTTAAGTAACTGCTTTTTTAGCATTCGAAAGCAATTGTTTTAATAAATTAAGTAAATCAATTCAATAATTGTAGTTAAAAATTTAAAAATTAAAATGCTCGAACGAAAGTAATATCTATTAGCTTAAAACATTTTGACAAAAATAACTCTGTGAAATACTTAAGGATAAATACTTTGTATAATAAATTTGCTAAATACTAATGTTAAAGTTATGTATATTACTGTACCTTTTGATGAATTTTCGAACAAAAATGTAACTTTAAAATAATTGATAATAAGCTCCAACGTTTTAACTAAAAGGTTAAAATACAAATATATAAAACTATAATTTAAAAACAAAAAGTAGTATGAAGGCCATCAGTTTTGACATAGTTATCTTTTCAATCAATATAATTTTGGGAACATATTAGTAATTAATTTGCGTAGTAAATATTTTCTCGAATCAGTCTCCCTAAATTAGCTGCAAATTAGTAAAAATGCATTAAATAAAATGTACGTATATCTAAGAAATGATAATTGCAGTTAAACCCTTTAAAGGACACTAATATAAATTTCTTAGGATTTAATTAAATTATTTTATAAATGTTACCTATGAACCTTATAAATGTAAAATACATGCAAAAAATGTGCATTCATTTGGAGGAAGAAAGGTTAGAGGGCTGGTTTAAATGCAAAACTATCCCTTTGTACTGAGTGAAAATAATACTTTTTTAAAAAATCTTTGTTAAGATGGGAGTACAATGAATAGTTATCATTAAAAAAGTATGATAAAAATATAGCTAAACAGTTTTTAAGTGTTATTCCGATAAATATAGGTATTTTTGGTCACAAGGAAGATAAATCGAATTTGTGAATTTTCTGGGTAAATAAAGTTTAAAAATGGATATTTCAAATGGAATATATAATTAAGTGTAGTGTTTACATCTGATGTAAGTTTAAAATGTCACAAACATAGAAAACGTTAAAAAAATAATTCATATGTCTTTAAAAAGTAGAAAAAAGAAACTTTTAACAGGTGGATTCGCTGCAAAACAACCGTTTGTTAAACGGTTAAGGACAAATTTGTAAAATAAGCAGCTTCCACATAGTTTATTTAAACATATATATGAGTTTAAAATTTTCTTAAAGGTACTTAGTAATGTCACTAAGAATACCACCAAATCACAGAGTTTGGCATAATACCTCTAAACTGACTCCAGAATCAGTCGCAAAATCTGGTTCACTACCGATGGAGTTTTGGTATTATAAAGGAAGATGTATATAACGAAGTGTTTGTAAAAAATATTTTTAGGGTTTATTTTGTTTATAATTACATACTCAATTATAGTCATTCTTTCTATAGAAAGTATATTAAAACTATCTAGGAGGTAAACATTATCTTGTTTCCCATCGAAACGTTCAACACCGATTAAATATACCTATTATGCATATATACATACATGCATACATATACATAAATTTCAAGAACGTAACGTGAGTAATTGTTACGACATGTTTGTTTGAATGCATCTATAGATGCATATTTCTACTTTATCCCCTATATAATAATAGCCTAAGGTGTCTGTCGGCAAATTTTTGAAGCGGTTGTACCTGGAATGGATTCCTCGGCTAAGGGCAGGCGATTAAATTTATCAATTTATTCACGTAATAAATAGGTAAAAATAACATTTTTTTTCTAGCATTATGACGTCATTCCTTTAACCATCTCATATAATCATTTCTTGTTTTAAATTATTTAAATATCGCGTGCATTATTTTCATACGTTTTATCGCTGAAATTACATATTAAGCAAATAATTTTCTTTTATATTTGACTTAAATAATAGATTAAGTATATAAGTGATAATTTTAAATTCAATCATCGATTATTTTTTGTTGTAATGAAAATTTTATCATCGGTATTAACAATAAATTCTTTTCATATAAGTCGAGGACTACTAAATATCTAACTTTTAATTTATATATATTTGGAAATTAAGAAGTTTGTTTGTTTGTTATACATAACCACATGGTTTGACTAAATGAATTCCATGTGATTCTAAACTGCATTACAGGATCGGGAGACTCTAGAGGAGTATGAAGATAAATAAACTATTGAGATTGAACCAGATAATTCTCAGCCAAAAAACAAACCATTTTATTACCTGCCTCATTGGGTACTTAACAGTTCTGGAATATTAAAAATTTTACTGATCCCGTCATATGATGGGCTATATGCTAGTATTAATACATTGTGTGCGGGTACATTTCGCTGAAGAATGGTATTGAGAGCTGGCGTTTTGAGCGCAAATTTAGTTATTCAGTTAAATTTCAATAGATTAAAAATTATTTCATTTTTTAACCCACTTTTCGTATTTTATATTGAAATATATAAACAAATATATAAATAGAAATAAATAACAACCATAAGATTTTTGTAAACAAAAAATATATTTTTAGTGGATACATTTATGATAGTATTGTAAATATGAAGAATCAAATAGAAATAGTGGTATATAGTTTTAATTTTTTTCCAGTTATGTTATATATAAACATTTTTACATTATAAAAAATGAAAAGAGCAATCATAAAACTAATAATGTAGGAACTAGTTTTTATTTGTCTCCATTTTTCCAGAATGTATGTAGTAGACAAGAAGATGTTTCTTTCTTTTCCTGTTTATACGTTATTTTTGTACCACCCAAAAACCATGTTGTCACATTAACCCGTACTAGTACGTGACCCGCTCTCAAGTATCAATCGTCAGAAAGCATACTAGTAAGTGATATATATATATATATATATATATATATATATATATATATATATATATATATATATATATATATATGATCCATGTAGATGTGTATGTGTGTGTATAATCTCAGATTTACAACACATTTCATTAATAAGTCAAAAAAAATATTACTTATGTTAGAATGGCTTTTGTTTGTCCATGCACCTAAATTTGAGAAACCGGTATTGGTGTACGTCATCTGACATATCCTATATTACTTCAGATTTAATCAAGTGAAATAAGTATTATATGCTTTGTATTCAACATTATGTGTAAAGCTTTTTAAGGTGTATCGCATGTTACTGAATCCAGTTGAGCGGGTAAGTGATCGCGACTAGAACGCTGATCGAAAGAGATATCTCCATAAATAAGGCAATGATTCGGGAAAATGGTAGTATCTCGTACGGCAACACTGATTTTGATGCCCATTTCCAGCAGTTGAACAAATGGGATATAAATCACCCAACATGCACTTATTTATTTTCTTATCATTATGTGAGAATGCACACACACAGATAAATGTGTAAAAAATTTCACGCATAGTTACCGAAAATATCCGTGACATGCGTATATACACACCTACAGAATATCGTTCTCCCAATGAAGCTAAGTCTTTTTTTAACATGGCAACATACAGGGTGTTTAAAAAATGCTCGGCATATTTGAAAAATCAATAAAAACTAAACGGACAGTGATAGAAATTCATAGTTTATAGCAATATGCTTGGGGCAATAGTCAATTTTCAGGCAAACTTTAAAATTAGTTACAATATTCCAAAACAGATGGGACTGCAGTCTGGAAAAATCTAAACTACCATATTTGTCTGTGTGGACTCTTAAAAGACCAGGTGTACCGCCACTATCCAGAAATAATTGAATAACTGGAACAGTACATATGTTCTGCATGTGATGCCATGAGGCGATTACAAGGGTTTCTGATTATTTCATTCAGGGAATAAGCCATATTATTGCTGCGCATGGTGGATAATTGGAAAATATCGTAGTTTAGATTTTTTTTTTCTCTCCGAACGATTTGGAATTGATTCTTGCAACGACCATCATTTTCACTCTATATATTATATTAATTTCCTCAGTGTCTTCATCATAACTTTAACATTTTGTGTTTCTAATAAGATCTTTACTCTGTACTTAGGCCTACGCTAATTTTTGACCTCATTTAGGGCTCAGTAAGCTACAATATATAATTTCTTAATTGTTTCTCCACTTCAATAAAGACAGCTACACGGAAATTATCCATGTTTAAGCAGACCCTGCACTGGAATGTTAGTTTGAGACACACGAAGATAAATTAAAATATTTAGTCTGATACCTGTGTCTCACGATGGAACAGTTATAGGTCATTTGTGGTGACATCTGGATTTCATACGTTCGTAAACTTTCTTGTAAGCTAGTTGAAAATCTAGATATCATTTTGGAAAACAGAGAATTATGACTTCAAAGTACCATTAATAATGTACTCTCTGTATACATTCACGTTATATCCCTTTTCCCAATCTGTTCCTAATTAAAAACGATTGAAAAAATTATTTTTTCACAGATCTATTTTATTTTTATACTATAAAATATTTTTCATTTGTATAAATTTACATACATATTTTCAAGGTTTGCGCAGACAATATAATGATGTTCATTTGCCTTTATACATCTCTTATATAATAATAGCCTAAGTTATCTGTCCGTCTGTTCACGAATTTATGAAGCGGTTGGACCTGGAATGGATAGGGACATCCCTATTGGATTCTTGATGAGTTAGGGTTAGCAAAATTCAAAGCCAGTTCGAAAACGTTCAAAATCCATTTTCTTTTCGATAGTTTAATGCCATAATTCAAGCCCTATTTTCTTGGGTAAGAGCAAGCAATTAAATTCATCAATTTATTCCCTTATAAGTAGATAAAAATAACATTTTTTTTTCTAGCATTATGGCGTCATTCCTTCAACAAAATCGTTTAATCATTTCTTATTTTAAATTATTTAAATAGCGTCTGCATTATTTTCATATGTCTTATCACTGATTTTAGATATTACGTAAATAATTTTCTTTTATATTTGGCTAAAATAATATAATAGGTACATATGTATGTGAAAGTTTTAAATTTAATCATCGATTATTTGCAATGAAAATTTTATCACCGGTATTGACAACAAATTATTTTCAATTAAGTCTAGGAGTCTATTTCACGGAATAATAAATATCTAGCGTTTAAGTTATATATCTTTGAAAATTATGGCTGTTTGTGTGTTTGTTTTTATACATAACCACACGGTTTGGAATCAATTCATTCAATTTTGGACATCATTCATATATACCGCCAAATAATCACTGTCAATATTAAAACCTCGGTTGTCCATCCTATCACATACTTTGACAAGATAAATGAAAGTTGGCAACTAACACACTGCCAGTAAAGATAAACTAATTATTGACTTTACTTGACGATTAGGGTACTTTACATTTCTGGAAAATTAAAAATTTTACTGATCTCGTCATATGACGAGCTATATGCTAGTAAAATAAGATTTATACAGGCATGAATATCCATTTTAGTACAAGATTTTTACAGGCATGAATATCAATTTAAGTACAAGATTTATACAGGCATGAATATCAATTTAAGTACAAGATTTATACAGGCATGAATATCAATTGAAGTACAAACTTCCATGCGCTATACACACAGAATGATTTATTTCATACTTATATTTATGTATAATTCTTATACATAAATATAAGTTAATTATAATAATTAGTTAATTATGTATAATTTATATTTATGTAAAATACTTATATTTATGTACTTATATTTATGTATAATTTATGTACGTACCAATCTTTTCAATACATAAATTCTTTTGTATTATGTGCATATATGTATATGCTGACGGTACATAAATAATGTCGAGTATGCAAAAGGGAAGGAAAAAGTCTCTAATTTTCATTTTATTCGAGCTCAGCTACACATTTAAACGAACGATGAAGATACACTCGAAATCTTATTGAAATTTATGATTATACTTAAGGAATCGCATATTTGGACGGCAAAGAAAATACCCTGAGCTCGCATTTTTTAACCAAGGAATCCCCATTTCTTCATAAAATATAACCTCTTAGTTTTTAGGAAAATTGGTTCTCTGTTGTCGGTAATGGGCCGTAAAGTACCTTCTTTTATGGTTCGCTGATAAGAGTGTGTCGTTCTACGAAAAAAAATCTAATAAATTGTTATTCAGCTGCTTACAGAAACGAACAACTTTGTCAAAAAATTGTTGACCGTAACGTCAGAATAATAAAAAAATAATCAGTACAAAAATATGAGATATACAAGAGTGAATAACCATCTCTAGGAATCATTGGAATTCTATTATTAATGAACGGGCGTGTCACTCTTTTTTGTATTTTTTTCCTCATCGTATAAGCGAAATATGGGCTAAGCTTATTTTAGCTATTTTTTCCTCTACGTCTTTCCCTAGTATTATCTTGGATATATTTAAAGTTTTGGAAATAGACATGATAAATGATTGTAAGTGAAATGACCCGTTTATACTGTATAAAATGTTAATATTTTTTATATATAAATCATGTTTGGAGTAATTTATTTTGAGTCACTCAAATTATAAGTATCATTAATGAAAATAAAATTTGCTTTAAAGATATGGAATACGTGGTTTTTTTATTTGTGCTTCGTAATGTATTTAACGACTTAAAATATAAAAATAAGGGAATGCGAAGGTAAAAAATATATTTGTGATTTGTATGAATATATTTTAAGGGTTATTTAGTCCGATGGATATTTATTTAAGTCCAATTTTCTCTCAAATATATGAAAACAGGATATTAAGCGATTAAATTGACTATTGAACCATTTGCTGTGATAAATAGAAATAACAATTTTTTAATTGCTTGTATTTACTAGCATTTCAGGGAAAGAGAAAAGTGACTACCCAGATAGCATTCATACTTGCAGCAAGTTTGATTTATTCTGGATAATATCTTGTCATAACAAATTTGACTCGACAACCTTGTTACAAAACTACCACGAGTTAGACGAAACATAAAGCGACCACTCCTTTGCAACGCTTTTTTGCTGAAAAACTGTGGCAACCTTGTCATCACAACCTTGAAGCAAGCAAAAATTCTTAGACTTGATGTAGTCTTGTTTCAAACTTACAGACTTGTCATGCTGAACTTGCTGCAACTTTGCAGGCCTACAAAGCAAGACAGTTGCAAATTTGCTATCTGGGTAATGATTTCTAAATAAATACATGTAATTCAGCATAATATTATCTAAATATAAGTTGAGCTAAATTTGAAAAACCTATGGGATGAAAGTCTATTTACAAATTCAAATTTAAATTATAAGTGCCAAATAAAAGAATAATTTAATAAAAATAGAGCTCTACCATGTATGTCAGTTTTGTTAATATATCGGGTTGTAACGAAAGTTTTCATCCAAAAAAGTTCTTAATAAAGTTAGAAAAATAAACACGAAAGCAGTACCATTAGTACGGGTAGTCATCAGCACCCAAATCTACGATTTTCTGCCAACTTTTTGGTAGTTTTTCAATACCTTCGGCCTAGAAACTTGATAGCTGCGAGTCCAAAAACAAATCAACCTCATTTCAGGCGTCCTGTGCAGAATGGAAGGTAGCACCAGAAAGATGTAGCTACAGTCTGACGTACGATATCGGGGTTATACGGTGGGCGTGGCAAAAGATCCCATTCGAGTCCGTACAGAGTCCAGATGGTAAATGCAGACACATGGGATCTTGCATTATTTTGATGGAACATTACCTTTTTTTGCGCCGAACTCAGTTTGACGTTTTTCCTTGATAGCAGCATCAACATGGACTAGCATATCGCTGTTCACCGTACTGACATAGGTTTTACCTTTTTCGAGATACTCTTTATGGACAAGACCACGGCAATCAAACCAGATACAAAGCATGATCTTTTTGTTCGTCAAATTGCGCTTTGAAATCCTACCGATGGACTCACCGGGTGCAGACTAATTTCCTTTTAGTCTTGTGTTGTTGAAGTAAATCCATTTTTCATCACAATTGACGATCCGGTGCAGAATTGTGACCCTGCGTTGATATTCGAGCAGATTAGGGAAGGTCCGAACACGTCTGCCCTCATCTGCTTGGGTCAGCTCATGTGGCACCCAACGATTGAACTTGCACGTCACAGTTATGCGATGCATGGCACTAAGGTCTGATTTCTTAGCTAGCTCTCGAGTGGTTGCACACTGATGTTCTTCAACAAGTTATCTCTGGCGGGCCTCATCAACATCAGTTGGGTGGCCAGAGAGCTCTGTTTCTTCATTATCATAATCCCTGGATTTGAATTTCATGTATCAAACATTGACAGTGTCATATGACACAAAATGAGTGCCTAAAGCTGTACACGTGATTTGATGACATTCTGTTGCTGACTTTTTGCAACAGAACTGGAAGTAAATGTGGGTTCTAATCTGGTAGCATGATAGTTTCACTTCAGACACCTTGACTTAATGACAACGGTATTTTTTTTACAAATTTCACAATACAGTGCTCTAAAACAAGTGTTTTCCTTCAAATGCAAAAAATCGCTTGCAAAAATATGATCAAATACTCTAAAGGGAATTGTTTGTGCAGACGATATTTCTGGAGGCGGGAAATTTCAGTTAGAACCAGATATTTAAATATAATGGAGAATAACTTTTAAAAATTATGTTACATGTAGGTAAAAAGCGTTATATTCTTGAAATATATGAATGTAATTGAATGATTAATAAAACGAAGAATAAAATAATAATTTATAATTTGGAATTAAAATTATAAATAGGATAGAATTGAAATATAATAATATACAAACTAAAATATGCATATTTTTTAAAAATATAAATGCTGAAAATAAGACAATACTTTTTTTTTTACACTTTTTTCAAGATGTGCAAAAGTGTAATACTTTTTGTAATATAGCTAATAAACGTATTACCATTTTCTACAAATATAGAAATAATAGTTTTTAAGCACTATTATTTAGTAAAAAATGTTCAGTGAAATTGAAAAAAAATCTATATTGATATATCTAAGTTTTTTAAGTTTCTGAAAATTTCCCAATTTATTTTATTATGAAGCAACAATATCTGTGTAAGGAAGAATATATATATATATATATATATATATATATATATATATATATATATATGTGTGTGTGTGTGTGTGTGTGTGTGTGTGTGTGTGTGTGTGTGTGTGTGTGTGTGACAGAGAGAGAGAGAGAATAATGATAATTTTACCCCAAAAAATTAAACCACATAATTATGATTATCTTAAATAAACTTTCGCACTATTCTATTCTTTTCTAGCAACCTTGGCGAATATCTTTGTACTCTCTATCACTTTGACGATATCAAAAACGCCAAGCTTCCTCTTACATAAATGCTTTATGTAACTTGTGACGCTTAAACTACGTCACCGGCTTCTCCTCGTGACTGGCGAATCGTGAATACTGATTGCTCACAGTCAGCTAAATTGAGATATACGTATATTTCACGGCTGAAGTCCATGAGAAAAAGTGCCTAAATGAACTGCGTACTTAATTTCAAAGTATTTTGCATCTCTGTGTTTTATCCCTCGACTACGTTTTAATGAAGACTATACTGTATCCATCATAGATACTAGTCTCTTCTCACTTCTCCTCCTTCAATCCCTCCCACTCACTCTTCTCCTTTTCTCTATCATTCTCTCTCCTCCACTTTCTATCTCTCCCTCTTTCTCCTTCTCCTCTGTTTTTCCCTCCTTTTCTCTATCCCTCACTCTCCTCCTCCTTTTCTCACTCCCCCTTCCTTCTCCTTCTCCCTCTCTCTCTCTCCTCCCCCTCCCTCTCTCACTCCCTCTCCCTTCTCCTTCTTCTCCCTTTTCTCTTTCTCTCCCTCCCTCCCTCCCTCTCTTCTTTTCTCCCTCTTCCACTCCCTCTCTCCTACACTCCCGCTCCCTCACTCTCCTTCTCGCACCCTCCTTTCTTTCTTTCACTCATTCACTCACTCACTCGCATACTGTGGAAGGTAAAGTATAACGATGAGTAACAACACTTTACAACATTCACTACATAAGATAAAAGCGAGAATGTTTAAGTGCGATGTATATTCCCTCTTTATGTTTAAACATAGATTTTCAGAAAAAAATAGTCAGAAAAGCTACAACAAATCATTGCTTGTAAGCTGTTTTTAATTTAAAAAGTGATTTTTTACGATATTCATGCCTTTTAAAATAGGGAAAAAACTTATTCTATCTCTTTTGTGTGATGAACTCATCAATAATAAAATCAGGACATTACATTACAGAGGAATTTCTCTACTGCAGAACGCGAGTATACTCTGTCATTCATAAAATGAATTCTTGCCAAATTCCATTCTCTATCCCACGTTGTAACTTTATGAAGAATTTTTAAACATAAATTAGGTTTCAATGGGATTTTTCTATTCTCTTGCATACGTTAGTATTTCTCAAAGAGAACGTATCTTTAAACATGATGAATAGGTAGTGAAAAAAAAAAAAGTTCTGAAATCTGAACAAATTGTTAGAAATATTAACGTATTATTTAAAGGAAAATATTTTTTTAACACTTTGCATGCGGGTATACTTCACCGCCAACTTACGCGTGCTTTTATTCGGGAATAGCGCGGAAGTTTAGTTATTCAGAAAAATCGCAGTCCATCAAACACTCCTTTTGTTAGGAACGAAACTTTTTTTTTATTTTACACTTTAATATATATTATATGATTATTTATAAAAAAACAAAAAACAAACAATATTTTTACAAAAAAGCAAAAACAAACGATTTTTAAAATGAAAATCCGATTATCTGTAAGTGCTTACTTCTTCATCAGTATCTTTGTCATGACGGCTCATTTTAACCATTTTGTATTCAACAATAAAAAACCAAGCTTCCAATGGACAAAACACGACTTGTATGTTCTGGAGCTAGGCATTCGATGGAAGACGAAATAACGCAACAAAAGACCGAGTCACTCGACTTGTCCTAACTTGTGGAAAGAAAAAATGCAAAGCTTTGCATAGCAACGAAAAGAGAAGAAACATTTTTTAGAAAATATTTTTTCTTGCCCTATTTTATATTATTTTCATAAACATATAATAAAATATATAAGATTCCCTTCACTAATAAAGATATGTAAAATTTTACATTAAACTAAGCAAATAATCATTTACTGTAGAAACGAACTAAACTTTTCGAATTTATTCTCGAATGTTCAAAAAATCTCATTAAGTGTTTTTTTATATATCTTAACGTGTTTTTCTTCCAGAAATTCCCCTGTTAAATGCCTAAGTGCGATAGTTTTCATTAAAACACGGCGATCTTTATTATATCCTTTGAACAATGCCTCATAAATTTTAATTACGCCTTATGAGTATAATTAAGTTTTATGAGCCATTGGTCAAAGTACAACGTTTATGCTTTTAAGCAGTTTTCACCTTTGAGAGAATGTTGCCTAGGAAGTCATTTTTAAAACCGTGTTCACAGTTTATTTTAAGCATGTAATTATGCCCATCGTGTGTTTATATATGATAAGGCAAAGGAGATGATAAATTGCCTGCTTTTATATGACTTTTTAGGGCACACCTGCTTTTAAAATTAAACGTCAAATTACACTTTTTTAGTATGCAATCTTTAAAAGTAATGTTAACACTATAATAGTATATTTTTTGATGTACAAAACGTGTAGCATAAATATGTAACATTAATTTCCTTCTTGCATAAATGAATTGATAGCAGTAATTTTACAATTCATTCTTAGCAGTAACTGAAATTATATATGAAATAAGTATTTCTTTCTTTTTGATAGATTAAGGTACATATATTTTAGGTTTTCTAAGTTCTTTTCCTTATCAATTAAATCAAAATGTAAAATTATTGCAAATACTTCAAATACGAGTACATAGAAATGTATAAATTTTTATCTTAAACAATTAATTTTAATATTTTTACATCACTTTATGGGCTTATAAATTAACCAATTTGAAATATATATACTACACCCATTTTTATATTTAAAATAAGTTTTTTTCTACTTGATAATTCAAAAAGAAATGAACTTTTATTGCTTTTTTATTATTTTATGCATTGTTAAACATTAAAAATATAGATATTTAAAATAAAATTATACTTTCACTTGCTTTCAAATTTGAAGAATTAGAAGCAATTTTAAATTTTAATTTAAGAGACAAAGAATAGAAATTTGAAAATTCAAAAGAACGTGCCTAGCAATAATTAGATTTACAACAATGTAATGATTCTGAAACTAAAAGTATAAAAAAAAATTATGGCATCCCTTCTAAATTTACATCATTGAATTATTACAAGAAATTTTAGATTTACTTATACAGAAATAAGTGAAACGTTCCACTAAATTAAAATTAATTTCCTTTTAGTTAATGGAGATAAAGATTTATAAAACTGTTAAAATTAATAGCCCAACTTAAAAGTAATTTATACATCTTAATTTAGATTTGAATTATTAATTCTAATTTTATAGTTTGGAGACAGTTATAAAAGAAATATTCTGTGCAAATCTGAAAATATTTGGTCATTACATATAAAATATTGTAGCACATTAAAAACTATATCGGAAAAATATATTAAGTTCCAGCATGCATTTTTGATTTTTGTAGTAATTTTAGAGTTCATTCTAATTTATAAGCAAAAATGTTCTACAGAACTAAAATTATTTGCCATTACTTTTTAATGCACTGCCAGAAAGTCAAAGACGTTTGGAAGTCGTAAAAACAATTACTGGTATTTCAATTATTTGGAGGAAAATATTTCTCCTGAAAAATGTCAATGAAAAGGGAAAATATTTTTTTAAGGTTGCGGAATTCGTTTTATTTTAATTTCCTTTTATATCACATATTTTTGTAAAAATGTCTTGCATTAGCATAAAAGAAATTTCATTACAAAACAAGTTTTAATAAATGTAGTGTATTATTTGTTTTTTTCTGTTTGCATTATTGTGATTTTTTAAAGTACAGATAAATGCATTTCTTTGCTATAACGTAATATAATTTTTAAATCCTGAATTTTGGTCTTAAAAGGTCGACTTTTATATTTTCTTTTGTAGTAATACGAAAATCAATTAATATTCAATATTTTATTAAAATTTTATTTTATTTTCATCTTAAGTAAGAGATATTGAATTTTGTTTATGAAATATTAAAAAAATTCTTTTATATTTTAACTTAAATTTTTTAAAAATGAACATAATTTAATGGACATATTATCCTACACAGTTTTCCTTACATAAGTTCTTTTATATAAATCATTTTATGTAACTGAAATCTTTATGTGCCTATTAGAAGTTATTTCCATAAATAAAAACGTACATATGTCGTTTTACAATTCCTAAATATATCTAATGAAAATTTCTTGAAATTTGGCTATTGAAAACTGTGATGCAATTTGAATATCAAGGCGTATGGATCTACATATGTGGTAAGTTAATGTTTAACTTTCTTATATTCAGATAATTTCCTTTATTTTGCAATTACATAAGATAGATTTTTGAATTTTCAATTTTGGTTCTAAATGACAATTTTATTGATTATGTAGCAATACAAAAAATATTTTTCTATTTTAATTGACTTTTAATATATTTTCTGTTAGCATTAGATATGGTAAAATGGATTTTTATGGTAAAATATTAAATATATATAAATATTACATTTTAAAAATACAAAACATGGGTGTAATTTAAAAAGCCCATGAGCATTTAATATATTTTTTATTATACATATATGTGTAAAACTTTTTTTATAAAACTCCTTGACAAGGAGGTAGCTCAACAGCTAGCAGTTATAAAAATGCAGTCGGTCTAACATTGAAGAGAACGACAGAAGTCTAATTCAAACTTTATTCCAGAGCTGCTACAATGGACATATTTTCTACTTAACGACAGGCAAAGAAAAGCCACAAAGATTACTCTGATCAAACAGAGGTGCACCCAAGAGCGAAGACAAAAACAATTTTCCCACGGTTGAAAAAAACAACTTAAAAAGCAAATTAAATGCAAAATCAGGAATTTGCCGAGGACAGCTGGGAAACGTGCTGAATAGACAGAAAGTTTACAATTTTAGGATAGACAGCATTGGGAAGAATGTTAAGTGGAAAACACTCCTTTGATTAAAATATTTAGAGGCTAAGAAAAAGATTATTACTAATTATTAATTATTAAGTTAACTAATAATTAAGTTTAAGTAATTATTAAGTTAAATAATTTTGATATATTATAAACACACACACACACACACACACACACATATATATATATATATATATATATATATATAATAGCAGTTTTTGAGGGTATTATGTTTATTTTTAACTTCTGAAATTGTAGATAACCTCTTAATCATTTTTAAATAATAACTATGTTTATAAATAGTTACTATAATATCTAAAAAAAGTAAAAAGCATTATCAAAAGTATTTAAAGAATTACCACTAATAAATATTTTATTATAGTTTAAAAATATTTTGTGTTGAAATTATACTAATGTAAGACAACGCGTAAGTCTATTTGTATTCGAAATGAGAAAAAGAAATCGATCAGGTATAAATTTGTCAAATATTTTTATTTTATTACTATTTCAATGCTTTCAATATACATATATATATTTTCTCATATAAAACTCGACTTATATAAATTATGAAAAGCTTATATAAGTTTTATTACAAGAGAGGGACTTAGTTTGAAAATATAACAATAGACTGATTCGATACATATGTATGACCTAGATTCATAGTAAAATAGAAAAAGTAATATCCTGGAGAAAAGGGGTGTCCGATAATTGGAAAGCAATCAGACTGCCACAGCTATGACAGCCATCTGGGATGAGCAAACAATCAATTTTTGTCGAGATCCTATCCTACTCTACCCATAAAAGGCGTAATTCTACGTTTAGACGCAGTTCTTTATCAGATTATGTATGAGTGTTTCTTAGCAAACAGACGACATTCTTCTTAATTCGACTGTTATACGAACGTATTATTTGCCGTACGAAAAATATCTAATAAAAGGTATTACCAAGTATGTGATAATAAATGTATACAGTGTTTGAAGTTATATATATATATATATATATATATATATATATATATATATATATATATATATATATATATATATATATATATATATATATATATATATATATATATATATATATATATATATGGACATATGTACAATAAATTTATGTGATAACATCTGAAATTAGTTTTTCTGAAAGCTTAGTTTCTCCCGATAAAAGTCAATATAAAATTATCTTTTCTAGATAAAAAATCAGTATTTCAATTCTCCAATTTATATATATATTTAAACTATGCAACAAAAAAATACTCAATTTTTAAAGAAATCTCGGTTTAAAAATTGAGCATTCAGGGGTTAATTATTTACTGCTCTAAATTTTTATCACTGCAAATAAGTAAATATATAACTATAGATACATATGTGTATATCTGAATATCTACATGTATGTATATGAATTTATATTTCTATATGTCAGTATATGGATATATGTATATACGTATGCATTTATATCTATATATCTGAATATCTATAGCAATATCTGTATATGCATGTTTATATATCTATATATCTATGCATCTATAAGAATCTATCTATACATCTAATTCAAATAATAGATTCTTTCTCTTTTTACATCGCACCTGCAGACTAGCAGTTATTCTCCTATATCTCTGAGACCTTAAATGTCAGATCGTGACTTATCTACACTGTCTTTGATTTGAGGTGAAGATATCTGGGATATCGACATTCTTGGCACTTACTCACGTACTTCTATAATTTACAAGAGCTTTCAGCGAACAGTATTCGATTTAAATTGTATATACTGGTGAGAATATTTTGACTGCTATAAACAACACTACAGATTGGTATAAAAAACAAAATCATGTTTGTAGTGCTCATAAATGTCATTTATTTATAAAATGTATATATTGAAAAATATTTTGATTGCTTATGTATCTAGTTATATTGATATATTGATATATATCTGTAATATATAAAAATTATTCAACTTTAATATTTTCTTAAAAACCTTCTCTCTCAAAATCTAATTCCTTAAAATGTTTTTCCCAGCCTTTAAATGTCTTAATCAATTGATAGTCTTCAACTTAAAATTCTTTACATCCATTTCTCAAAGCTTTCTATCCTATAGATGTGAATTTTCTGACTATTGAACGCGTTTTCAGCTGTCGCCGGCATATATTAGCTGTCAGAAAATTCACCGCGTTTTTTTTTATCTCAAAAGTTTAGTTCAATGATTAAGTTTCTTGTCCCTTGGGAAATTCTTTCTGTTATCGCTCTTGGGTGCACTCTGTTCGAGCAGAGAGATTTTCATCTCCTTCTTTTGTATGCCGTTGACTAGTAAAGTGTCCGTTTTAGCAGCTCCGAAATAAAGTTTTAATTAGACTTGTGCCGTTTTCTTCAATGTGGCCAGACTGCATCATTCGTTATTACTGCTAGCTGTTTAGGCTTATCCTTGCTCAGTAGCTTGGGCAAGTAAAAATAACAGGGGCTATAATGTCCAGCAGTTTTATAATTACTGAATTACACACACACAGATATATATATATATATATATATATATATATATATATATATATATATATATATATATATATATATATATATATATATATATATATATATAATATATATATATATATTAATGCTATAAAAGTATTATTTTTACCATATTATTATGGGATAAATTGATAACTTTAATAGCCTGCCCTTCGGGGAAAACAGACCTGGAGATAATGGCATTAAACGCTCGAAAAGGAGGGAACGGGTGGATTTTGAACGTTTTAAAGACGACAGTATTTTTTGCTGTCATAGAAAGCATTTTATATTAATTTATTTTAGAATTTTATTGATAGTTTGGGAAAAGAAACATTTTATTCGCTTTGAATGTTTATACCCCTAACTCATCAAGAATCCAATATGGATGTCTTTATCCATTCCAGGTCCAACCGCTTCATAAATTCGAAGACAGACGGAGAGATAACAGACCATTATTATGTAGGGGATGTACTTATCCCGTAACTAAACAGCACGAATATAACTGTGCGCATTTAATAATCACGCTATAGTTCATATTCCTCTAGTAGAAGGTAATTTCTACAAGAATTTTATTCATTAATAAATGCTTTGCCCAAAAAGTGTTCCTCTGTATATTACACTTTCATTTTACCTTTCTTTTATAGAAAGACTCTCTATGTGCTTTCTAGATGTTTCGTAATTGCCATTAAAAACACGCAAAAAAAGTACAATTAAGTATATTTTTAAAAAATACTAGAAAAATACAGGTATCTGATATTAAAATGATAAATTACGTTTAGGATTTATTTCAAATGGATGAAATACAATACAATTTCTTTTTATTCTTCGCAATTTTTATACAATCCATTTCTATTCTGAATATTTAATAGTTAAATATGACGCTCAGTTTTATTCCATATATCCATTTTTCTTTCAAAATTGGTTACATATGAAAGCTTTAATTGATATTAATTAGAAATATGAACTTTATTCCGTGGAATCGGAAGTAGATCGAAATTAATCATAATAATCTTTAATTGCAGTATTAAATCTGAAGAAAGAGGATGTTTTGGACAGACTTAATGTAAAAAACAAATAAGTTATTTATTCAAACCCGTAATTAAAGTAAACCTTATTATTTTCTGTTACTCTACTTAATAATGATAATACTTGGTTTGGAATATTAGAGAGGCGATTAAAACATAAAATTACATAGTCTGCAGAGAAAAGATTATTTTTTCCCATACAACCAATACTCCCTATCTATATGGGGTGAGTTAAAATTGTGACGACTTTTCTTGAGTGAAGAAGTGGCGTGAAGAAGGATCACAGTCACAATAGAATTGGAAGTTACTTCTACTTTTTCTGGAGTAAATACTGTCATATATAAAACGAAATTCTAATTCTCCCAAAACGAGTAGAAATGTAGAGGATTGTTGCTTGCGTAAAATTACCACGACGAACACATTCGAAAAAAAAATTAAATAATCTCACTAATGGGGAAGCCTTTCTAGGGTACAATGCAAACCCAATCTATCCCCCGTTCGGTGTCCGAGACCCTGCCGTTCCTTATGTGAGCAGACTTTACGAGTCTCCCGAACATAATCACTAAAAACTGGCTCCGGTGAAAAATCGCGAAAGCCACAACGAGGTCAAAGCACCTCCATAAAAAAATGTCGAAACGCCCCGAGTCGAAAAACTTTAGGTTTTTTATACTTAGGGGTCAGTTAAGTTCCCGCCAATCGTATTTTGGTCAGTTACGATTCCAGTGACCTGAGAATTCCAGCTAAGGTTACAGCTTGTTTTTTTTTATTGAATTCTCATTCGCTAGTTGTCCCGGTTCCGGGCTTCTCCAGACAATCTAATGGGCTCATTACCGCAACCGATCAGGGGCGTTAGGGCTATTCAACCGAACTGTCAACATCCCAGACACGGCGTCACCGCGCTGTTGTAGCCTGATCGTAAAAGGAGGCATTCAGTTCAGCTGATTTCGGTCTTTCGTGTTCTGAAGGGGGGGTCTTCACAAAATATTCGCTCTTGGTAAGAATCCTGTAATTGTTTGTTCATTCATTTCTTATGAACTGTATTAAATTCCCATATGCATCGAATAAACAGTCTCCTAAGTTTTCTTTCAAGTAAGGACAAAAGTGAAACATCCTTGAAGCGACGTCAAAGAGGCTTGTCAATATTGTCCCGGCAGTCGTCGGTGATTATTTATCTACTAGCCGGAAACTTTCGGCACATTTCTGTGAAATTGCCAAGACATTACACTCTGTAAATAAACTTCTATGGACTGTCGGCAAATTTCAGCCACAGTTACATTTTCCGCCAACAAGAACCTCATTACTGACTTTGCCGAATTGCTTATCAAAATAACTTTCTGAAACACGTTGTCATTTGTGTTAGCTTTACAACTAGCACTATACGCGGCAGGTGGTTGAAACACTGCATAGTTACCAATAGTGTTAATAAGAATTACAATGTTCTACTAATATTTCTATTAATTTCTGGATCATCAGACGTGTAATTTGTACGCATTTCTTTTGATTAACACTCGTATACATATCCACATCTATCTATCTATCTAACTATCTAACTATATATATATATATATATATATATATATATATATATATATATATATACATGTAATATATCAAAATTATTTAAGTTTAATATTTCTTTAACCTCCTCTTGCCCATTCTAATTTTATAAAAAAAATTTTCAGCCTCGAAATGTCTTAATCAAAGGCGTCTAATCGATTTAAAATTCTTTCGATCCATTTCACAAAGATTTCTATCCTATAAATGTCAATTTTTTCTCTATTCAACACGTTTTCCAGCTGTCCCCAACCAATGGCTCCGAGTTCTTCCTGATCTTAACGCTTAAATTCGTTGAGTAAGTTTCATCCACCTTGGGAAAATTCTTTCTGTCTTCGCTCTTGGGTGCATCTCTGTGCGAGCAGAGTGATTTCTGTGTCTTTCTCTTGTCTGTCGATGACTCGTAAAGATATCCGTTTTAGCAGCTCTAAAATAAAATTTTAATTAGACTTGTGCCGGACTTATTCAATAACGGCTAGACTACATCTTTCGTTATCGAACAGACAGCACTTTTACATCTATAGGACAGAAAGCTTTGGGAAATGTATCGAAAGAATTTTAAGTCGAGAACAGTCCTTTGATTAAGACATTTAGAAGCTGAGAAAAAGATTTTAAAGAATTAGAATGGGAGTGAGGAGATTTTAAGAAAAAATTAATGTTAAATAATTTTGATATATATATATATATATATATATATATATATATATATATATATATACATATATATCATAATTTAATTATGATCATAACTTGTAAATGATGGAAAATGTTCATTTTGTTTCAGTAATGAACGAACGAACTGAGTATACAAACTGTTTAATACCTGTGTGATAGCAAAACGATATTAAAGTAGCTTATCAGAACTTGTCAATACTTGCGACCCAGTTTTCTAACAATTTCTTCAGTAACCATACTTATGCAATAACAACCTATACAATATTATTGTATTTCAACAGCAAAGTACATTCAAACCGTGATAACCAAACTTACAAATTTTCAAGAATAAGAATATTTCTTGGTAATTGGAAAAGCTGATTCGACGTATAGATAAATCTAGAATCGATTCTTTTCAATTGCTCTCCATCTTACGTACATCCTATTGGATATTCACGAGAAGTTCCGATTTGTCTCAAACTTTCTGGAACGTCTGTTATTAATTCATTAGTGTCTATTTTCAGGTAAATCTAAAAATTATTCTTTTTTTATGTTAAAAAAATATTCTTTTTCAGGAAAATAGATAACATTCTTGATGAAGAAACTATCATGTTTTCTAGTATAGGCTATAATTTCAAATTTGGATATTCAAATCCAAATTGAGAGTGAAACTCACACTTAATTATCACCATTTTTCAGCAGATACAGTGACGGAATTCATGACAAATAATTTTTTTTTTATTATAGTGTTACAGTTCAAAGTACTGTGTCCCTCTGATACTAAGTAAATACTGTATCACTAAGCAATCTTTTTATGGATGTCAACCTATTATGTTAAAATGGTAATATCACTAATTAGCACAAAGCTGTATAAATGTTAGCATGTGTTTTACTCCGTAATCTATATTTTATTAACCTTCCAACGCGCGATCTTACCAATTTTACATGAGCGAACACGCGTGGATTTTCTTACGACAGCTGTTATTTTACCGAAAAACGACAGAAATGAATTTATATAATGAATTTGTTAAGAAATAAAAATAATTTGTTATTGGAAAATACAAATTATTTCATTTGAAAAAAAATTAATAGCTTATATTATTCATGGAATAAAGGTATATATTTCAATATAGAATGCTTAAAGTTTATCATTTGCAATTATATGTTAAAATCCAAGTTTCCATAAAGGCAAATATTTTCTAGTAAAATAGAAAAAATATTTTCCCTTTGAAGAAAAGAATGTATTCGTTTAGAACTATTCACTTCTACTAAGAAATTTAGTTCTATGAAACAAATCAAAGAACATTGTAATTTTTAGCTGTAACACAGGAAATTTGCACATTCTTCAGCAGAAATAAAATAATAATAAACGTTTATGTTGACACTTCAGTTTAGATAGAAAAAATACAACATTTAATTCATAAAACAGAATATATAACTGAAATATTTTAATGTAACATATTTTCATTACGAGATAATACAAATTCATAAAAATTTGCAATTTTTACGATTCGCCGGTACCCTTTACCAACGATTTTTTAAATTCAATTTTCCTTTGCACAATCACCACTCTCACAAAAATCTCTGTATAAAATTAAATTTATTTATTTTATTATTCGTAGCTGAGAAGGATCAAAACAAAAGTAAGTTATTCAGTTGCCATCCGGTGTTTGTTCAAACAACACGTAGGACAAATTAATATTCCACAGCATAGAAATGTTTCATATTAATTTATTGTAATCAACATTAGCAAATTTAGCTTTTCGGTGTAAAAGATAAGCTCATTAATATTAATAACAGTATTATAACTAGTAATTTAATAATTGGAATTAAAATTAACATATTTATTCCTTTACGGATCGTGAATACAAACTAATTTTAAACACGTTCGCATCCTTTCCATCGACGTAAACACAGAATTTTATTAAATACGTATATAATGAATTTTCGTTATAAAATTAATCAAATCTCGGACTGAATGGTTGGTAGATATTCAATGAATATCTACCAATGCCTTAATATTTAAAAGATAATGAAATGCTATTCTTAAAGAATGATCTGAAGAATATTTAATTATCTTAGATGATTTTATTTTTAAATGCATATGCTAATAATACGATGTATAATTAAATTGTATTTCATTTAAATATGATTTACATTGCAATGGAATAAGAAAAATTTAAACATGTATTAACATGTTTCTGAGTACAAAAATTTTTGGATTATATATATATATATATATATTATATATATATATATATATATATATATATATATATATATATATATAGTGTATCGGGCAAGCAAAAGTATAAGAATTGTAACAAAAAGATTTAATTCAGACATTAAATATAAGACACTAAACAGGCCCGACATAAACATTCTACAACACTCATAACTGTAAAAGTATATATATATATATATATATATATATATATATATATGTGTGTGTGTGTGTGTGTGTGATTATACAGTTAAATAACTACTACTTCTAACATTATCCTCTATTATTAGAGATGTTCTCAAATAATTCTGATATTCTGCCTTTTTCTAAAGCGTCTAGAAGATTTAATTTTAAACTTCCTCGAGGCTGAAGAAAAAGCAATTTTACAGGTTCTAATTTAGGCTCATGAGTTATTTTTTCACTTTAAACCAATAAAATTTATAAAAAAAACAAATCTTATTACTTAAGCTAGATTATTATTAAATTTTTTTATATGAAAATTCTACACATTGAAAATATATACGGAGAAAGATTATCACAAATAAATGCTTTAACTTCAATGAAAATAAAAGCAATCTCAACGATAGTAAATACCATCGTAATTAAGTAGGCAAATTGTAAAACATAGATAAAGCTACAAATGTTGCAAATTTGAAAAATTTTACTCTACACAAAGATATTGCATTTCAAGTGCTACTTGATTCTACTCAACGAAAATATATTTGGAAAAAGACTATCACAAGTAAATTCTTTAACTTCAATGAAAATAAAAGTATTCTCAAAGATGGTAAATACCTTCGTAAGTAAGGAGGCAAAATGTAAAACATAGATAAAGGTACAAATGTGTGATTCTCGAAAAATTTTACTCTACACAAAGATATTGCATTTCAAGTGCTACTTGATTCTACTCAGTGAAAATATATTTGGTAAAAGTTTACCACAAGTAAATGTTTAATTTAAGACTCGTAGTCAATAAGACTTCTATTTCTATCCAATAAAATTCCCCGAGGAAAATCGATTTAACTAAAATCAATTCTCACAATATACTGTACGTGATAAAACATTATTCCTCTAAAGGAAAAGAAAGCTTATCTATAAAACTATACTAGAATATTTATTAAAAAAAATCCATTGAACACTTTAGATCAATTAACTTTCTCATCAGGGACAACCGACAAGGGATAAACGTTCTACAACCCCAGTTTGGGTAGGTACTTTTTTACAGTTGACTTTTTCCCCCCAAAATCAATAGAAATCAATACTAATGTAAGGAGAGGCTTTTACACTTGAATAAAGATAAAATTAAGTTGATTCTTCAAGAACCACACACCGTCGTCGATATAAGTTGTACCACGCTTTAACGTAGGAAGATCATGTTAGGGAAAAAAAGGGATATTTACTCCGCATATATTTTTTTCTCCCTTTGTCCATTTACCTCGATAGCCCAAGTATCGGAAATAAGATAAAGATCTGTTCCGCTAAGAGGTAAGAAATAGGGATAAGTTTTTGCTTTATTTTTATATGCTTCGCTTTCTCTTTTACTGGACTTACCCCTCTCCGGAGATTTCCTCGTTCTGTTTGTTCTTGTGCAAACCGGACAAGACTATTATATTTGATTAGTTGATCCTCAGCTGGCTTTTTGGGTTCCAGATAGATATAAGGAAAGAAAGAAAAAAAAACGCTTGCTAGACCCAATCACATGATAAAGCGAAACAGATTATGAAGAAAACATATGATAACAGAAATTTTCTTTCCACGCAAAAGAAAATTGGCCTCTAAACAGCTATCGCTGGTATCTTTTACTCTAGTATCATTTATTGTATCAAATCTATTTTACTCGGATTTTTTCCTTCCGAAAATGTGTGTGTGCCAAAGTAACATTTGTCATCTTAACGGACGTTTGAAGCACCAAGGTTATAGATCAAAAACTTATTTTCACTTTTTTTTTACTCCATACGAAACGTATGATTTCAACACCGTTTTTTTATTAGTAAAAAAAGTATTGAAATTAAAGTAATAAATATTCTAGCATGTATAAAGAGAAGATACATTAAAAGAAAATGCATATTTCTATTTAAAGCAAGCGTTAGAATATTTTTGAAAGAATGCGAGATTTTCATATTTTAATAGTGAGTGCTGATTTAATATTTTAGTAACCAACTGATAAAAATGTTTAACTTATTGTGTAAATTACCTTTAATTACAAAAATTACCGCCTTCAGTGCACTTCAAATTCATGAATGTTGCTTCCAAAAGGCAACACCTTGTTTATTCCGATTTATAGTTAAAAATTGAAACATTTAATGAAGATAAAAAATGTTTTTTTTATACTTTCAGGCTATGAGTATACTTTTATAACTATGAAAATTTGAGACAGTGTTTTGACATATTGCAGACATTATAACAGAGGCATGAAATATAAAAAATAGAACATTGTCACATATTTAAAGAGCAGTTGTTGCATTAAATTGTATGCAACACAGATCGGAACATTATTGTAAAATAAAACATTATTTGTGTTAATATTAGCTTCTATTTGAAATATAAATTTGGTTTATCATTTACAAATTTCTAAGTTAAGTGGGAGGTGGATTTATATTCTCTTTCACTAGGTGTCTATATATTTATTTTAAATTTATACCCTACATAATGAACTAGAAAAAAATTTAAATAGCGAAGAACGTTGTATTATGCATTTAATGCATGGTAGTATATAATGAAGATTTATTAGCTCGATTAGTTGTGATAAGGCGATTTAGATCAGTAATATAATTGATTCATTCATACAAGAAGTAAAATGCTCTTGATCTAAATCTGACCTCATCACATCTTTTGTATAGGACAGAGGACCATAAAATTATATTCGACGGATATTGTTGTCTTGTACGGTAGTCTCGGGCAGGGTTCTGATCCATGTCCCAGATTAGAATCCCGTCTCCGTACTTGACACTAAATAAGAATGTACCTTTGTGGAGTTATTTATGAGTCCCTAAGGGACAGTGGCCAATCCGAAGGGATAAGGTTTTCCACTTTGGCTGTGTTAAGGAGAGGTTAAGCAGACCAATTAGATTTTTAAAACTATCCCGATTGGACGATAAGAAGAAAGAGGGGTCAAAGATGAAATTAATAAAATAAGAAAAATCTAAAAAAAGAGAGAACGTGTTCGGGAGTCCAGTCGAGGAGTCAAGTCCGACGGAAAGTGTTCGGGAGTCGAGTTGAGGAGACAAGTCCGACGGGAGGTGTTCAAGAGTGGAGCCGAATCAAGGAGAGCAGAGAGGTCAGAAGTCGGAGGAGACGACTGTGAGAATGAGACTTGGGGAGTCCAAGCAGAATAGCCTTGAGTTCGACAGAAACTCCGGAAATGTTCAGAACATCTAGCGACTACCAGCAGTTTTCCTGTGTCAAATATTACGGCCGCATCCCAAACACTCAGAAGGAAGCCCCTGACCAGACCGACGGAAGATCCATACATACCCAATCCTGATCAGCCCTCAACCAGCAGTGTTCCGGGCACACCATATTAACTCACAAAGGTACGCCCTTTTACATATATTTAAAATTGAGATTAGGTCCTCTCTCTTATATTTAAATATTTACTTAAGTGATGAAAAATTATTGTCAGAACTAAATTAGAGTGGCAACTAGTTTGAAGGTGTTGATAAAGTAAATGTTATGAAGATAGAATTAGATTGTGTGTACATAGATGCTTATATATCATTATAATAAATTTACTTTTGTTTTATTTTAAGCTGGTTTCAGATGCTTTTAATTTAGCTTTTAGTTTATTTTCATATTTTATGTCTGTAGTTTCTCAGAACCTGTGGTTGAATTTAGTACTAAAATATTTTTACACAACGCAACCAAAATAAATACCACTATACATTTGATCACAGGTTAATACCCAAATATAAACGAGAACTACACGACATTTGTACTATACTGTGTGGAGATTATATGTTACATAGTTGAAAGTTATAAATGTGTACTGTGATTATAATAAGGCGTTGACATTTGACACAAGATTTAGTATATTTTGTATGTCACAGATGTGTAACAATAAGTTACATTCGGTTCAGCTTTTTTTACCTCTTCCCGTGAGCCATCGTCAATGACACCATCGTACAGGACCGGTTTGAACTAGAAGAAACTTCAGACTTCTCCCAACCAATAGAAGGGAACGTTGGTGGAATTCTGACCCCTCATTTTCTTCACCAGGACCGCTGTTTTTTCACAGCGGGCAATCGGATTTTTTAGAGGACAAGGTTGTGACCAAAGGAGGGAAGAGGGTGAACGCTGCTGGTATCCGATGCTTGAGGGATAGACATTTTTTATAGCGACACGAGAAAGAGGAAAATCAACCCCATATTGTGTTTAGGGCCGACACCGACTCATAAGCAGTCTTCGATATCTACAAATGATAAGTTGATTCCAGTTGTATTTCTTAGGTATTTAATTGTATATAATTATTTAATCAAGACATATTTATCCATTTAATGAGTTTAAATTTCTTCTTTCTCAAACAATAGGCCAACGTAATATTATTTTTACAAACTTCGAGCTCGCAAAAATGATATCAATAATAAATTCGAATAATAATCATAACAATAAATCGATTATTGATCACTACTACAATCACTTGCTTAATAAACAGAAAATCATCGACGCGTTCAAAACTACGTAATCAGCCGTCTGATACATTAGCATATTTACGTAGATTATGATTCATACACCAATTCATAATTTTATCTCCTAGCATGTAAAAAAATCCATATCAATAATAAATTCTAATAATGATTATAGCAATTTTTCAATTAACTATTTTAAGTAGTACCACAATTACTTGTATTTAAAACGGAAATTCATAGCCACATTCAAAACTAAGTAATCAGCTGCCTGATACATTCATTTACGCAGCTGATGATTCAAGAATCAATTCATAACTTTACCTCCTAAAAATGATATACTACATATTCATCTCTTTTACAGCTCTATATCATAAGTTTCGATCAAGTACTAGTATCAATAATAAATTATAATAAAAATTATAACAATTTTTTAATACACGATTTTTAAGTAGTACCACAATCACTTGTATATAAAACAGAAAATGTTTGCCTTTTTCAAAACTACGTAAACAACCGTCTGATACATTCATTTACGCAGCTTATGATTCATAAATCAATTTATAACTTTACCTCCTGGCTCGCAAAAAATGATATCAATAATAAATTCTATTATATAAATATCATATAAATAAAATTCTATCATATCAATAATTAATCTATTCTTATTCAGTACTACAATCACTTGCCTAGAAAACAGAAAATCATCGTCAAGTTCGAAACTACGTAATCAGTGTCTGCTACATTCATTTACGCAGCTGATGATTCATGCATCAATTCATAACTTTACCTCCTAGCTCGTAAAAAAAGATATACTACGTATTAATCTCTTTTACAGCTGTATACCATAAGTTTCGATCAAGTACTAGGAGTTGAATTATCAGGAGCGGCTCCTAAAATGACATTAATCATTTCGCTGACATCATTACTCAATTGCAATAGCCGAAAACAATTTTCCACGGGTACTGGCAACACTGTCCGGGAGAATAAATAAAGAAAATATGTCGAAGAGTTAAGTCGCTTCTCAATTACCTCGCATTTACATTTCAAGTTTTAGGAACGTTCCTTTCCAGAAACCGATATTTTCCTTACACGGTAACGTAAAATCACATTTTATTCTCTCCTAAATCGGAAGTTTTAAATCGCCTTTCTCTCTCGGTCATCATTATTTATGATTAACGATTGTAAAGTCGCGTTTTAGGCCCGAAATCCTTCGAGAGAGGCTGCAACCGCTTGGTGGCAGCAAATATTCTGAGCGGATACGATTTAAAATCTAGATTAATTTCCTCATAAATTTGTTCCGAGAAATTCATTCTCTTACTGTGTTTCTCCCTATATATCGGGTTCGTCTGTACTTCTACACACACGCACGCACACACCGATGAAGGAATGGCGGAAGTGAGGGAAAATCAGGAAATAGCAATTAAGATTAGTTCTGGCCGGGATAAGGCGGGTTCCTAGAAAGTTGATTCAGGTAATAACTTTCTGGATTTGAATTTATATTTCGGTAAAGTTTCATAAATTCAAATTTTGGTAAGAGAAGAAAAAAGATTCTTTTAAGAAGCAAATCACTCATTATTCATTTAGACTTACACAAAATACCAAACTAGTTTCTATTCAGTGGAAATGTCGCTTGTATAAGGAATTTATTTTTAGTCGATGTACCTGGTATCACAAAAGCGAGAAAAATTGCATTCATGAAACTATGTAAGTAAAATATTTATATATGTATTCAGTAAAATATTTTAGACGTTTTAACGTTCAATTTTATAGTATTAAATTTAACGTTTTGTTAAGAAAATTCAATAAACACTTAGTTGTTTCTTTCATTGTCTTTCTTAATTTATTAAGAGTTAAGTTTTCATTTTTTTTTGTTTTTAATTAGAGCACTGATATTTTAGAGATATTTTTTATCTTATATAATCATAAGATTCATTATTAAAATTATTACACACATGTGTGTATGTACGTATATATATATATATATATATATATATATATATATATATATATATATATATATATATATATATATATATATATATATATAAGTATGGTTAATTTATTTAATTCATTAATAACATTTAACTACAAATTATACTATAAAAATGTATACAAACTAAATAATACATTATTAAATAATATTTGTTTAGTAATAAAATTAATTAAATAATAAATAATATACTAAATTTGATGAATTAAATAATATTTGTATAAGAGTTAACATTTTTGAAATGTATAAGTGAATATATTCTAGTATATTTATAGATGGATTAACTATTTTACAAATTCTGTTACAAACGTATTTCATTATTATTAATTTATAACATATGTAGGTAAAAAGTGAGATTATTTATTAAATTCATCCTCCCAGTATTTAATAGAATTGAAACTATGTAAGTAAAATATTTATATATGTATTCAGTAAAATATTTTCGGCGTTTTAACGTTCAATTTCTTCTTTCTCAAACACTATGACAACGTAATATTGTTTTCACAAGATGGTGAGTATTTTCGTAACAAATCAGAATCAAGTATAGTAGTCTGTGAATATCCTGGAGTATCTCAAAATTAATCATTAAATTAAAGGTTATAATTTTGCAAAATTTCGATTCAGTAGCTTTAAGTCAAAGATTCCGGGGAATTTCGTAGCAATTCAGAATGAAATATATGGACTAGTCTGTGATCCTCTGTGAAAATAAATACTTTTCATAGAGTTCAGATTTAGTCTGAATTAACAATTATAATTTTGCAAAATTTGATTCCGTTCATTTATGTCACATATGGCGGGGAATTTCGTACCAATTCAGACTCCAGCATAAGTAATAATCTGTTGATGTCCTATGTTCTGACTTAATTACCAATGATTTCAGAATGAACCATTACATTAATGACTCATACCCTACAAAATTGGATTTAGCAGATTTATGCAGTACAATCATGTCACAAATGGTAGGGGATTTTCGTATCAATTTAGAATCAAGCATGTGTAAAAGTCTGTTGATTTCGTATGTAGAGGATTAAGAAACACTAAATTCAGAATGAACTATCAGATTAAAGACTCAAAAGCTACAAAATTTGGTCAGTAGATTTATGTCACAAATGGCAGGGATTGTCGTACCGATTCAGACTCAAGCATAAGTAAGAATCTGTTGATGTCCTGTGTTCTGACTTAAATACCACTGATTTCAGAATGAACCATTAAATTATAGACTTATGCGCTACAAAATTTTGTTTACTAGATTTATGTCAGTACAATTATGTCACAAATTGTAGGGGATTTTCGTATAATTTCAGAATCAAGCATGTGTAAAAGTCTGTTGATTTCGCATTTAGAGGATTAACACCCACTAAATTCAGAATGAACTATCGGATTAAAGACTCAAAAGCTACAAAATTTGGTTCAGTAGATTTATGTCACAGATGGCGGGGATTGTCATACCAATTGAGACTCAAGCATAGGTAATAATCTTATATATCCCTATATATAATCTTATATAGCCCTATGTTCTGACTTAATTACCAATGATTTTAGAATGAACCATTAAGTTAATGACTCATACGCTACAAAATTGGATTTACTTGATTTATGTCACAAATAGTGGGGAATTTTCATAGTAATTCAGAATCAAGCATGAGTATGCGTATGTTGATCCCGTGTGTAGAAGATTAATACACACTAAATTCAGAATTAATTATTGGGTTAAATACTCAAAAGCTGCAAAATTTGGTTCCGTTGATTTGTGTCACAAATGGCGTGGATTTTCATAGGGATTCAGAATTAAGCATATGTTTTAATCTGGTGACATCTTATGAAGAGAATTAATTACCACTGATTTGAGAACGAACCCTTGAAGTAATGACTAAAACTCTGTAAAATATTATTCAGCAGATTTATGTCACACACGTCGTAGTTTTTCGTAGCGATTTAGAATCAAGCCTATGTACTAGACTCTTGAGCAAGTATACAGGGAATTTATTACCACAGACCCCCGATAAATAAATAAATGAGTAAAAGTGTGACAAACTTACCTGTGACAATGATGCGCGCTGGATTTGAACTCATGACTGTAAGGCCTGTAAGTCTGTGTTTCGTCCGACAACTGAAGCTGCTGAGGGCGTCACTTTGCTGAACGTGACGGACGTGAAGCTCTCCAGACGGAAAAATGCTGTAACGACCTGGAAGCGAAAATAATCACAGATAAATTGTCACACATACGATGACGTTAAAAATTAAATGTCATGAAATCAACACATACAAAATAAACTTAACATATATTCTAATAAAAGAAATTAAAAAAGGGAATATAATATGTGAAAAGTAATATAAAATTTAAAGAGGTAGTAAATATAAACTACAAGTAATATTAAATTTAAGACTGATATAAGACAAAAATCTGTAAATTAATTTTTTTCTCCTTTTTGATAATAAATATTGAACAAAATCCTAAAGCTTATGCACAATTTGGGACAGTTTAGATCTTATATACATATGGGCAAAAATATTAGTTTTCTTAGGAAGTATAAAAATTCCTTTACCATTTAGTTCATTTATTAGACAATGAAAATCATTTAATAATTTGAGTAATGCTATCGAGCTGTAATAGTAAGTATGTGTTATTAGTATCATGTTCTTTTCATCTGTACATGCTGTATGAGGGTTGAATATAAAATACATTTATTGCTCGAAAGTGGGAAATAAAAATTCTCACTACAGATATGATTGTTTGTAGGCATTTAAAATCGATTTTAAATAGCAGATTTTGGTGGGAGAGAATCGTCTTATATAAATATGCTTAGTGCAGCGTTAGAAACTAAATAGACGTTAATGACAGCAAACAAAAATTTTTTCAAATAATGTCTCTAAAAGATAGTTGAAAGATAAATAAAAAAGTATATAAAGTACAAAGAATACTATAAACAGTATTAGTCTGAAAGGGATGAATCGGCTGGTTGGGATTGTGGGTGTAAATGAAAGTAATATACAACAAGCACAAAGAAAAAAAAGTAATTGTAAATTTTTGCTGCGCGGATAAAATGAACGTTATTCGTTATTTAAAAGTCTTGGATTCCCAGTTACAAATTGAGATTGAAGTACGAGCTTTGGTATCAAAATACAGGAATGCGAATTCTATCTTTGGGACTAAAGTATTTCAAGATAAAGTATTCTCTTATATTCTACCTACATCTTCCATTAATATATAAAATTCTAGCTATTAAGAAAGTGAAACACCTAAATTCAAAATTACAACAATTATAAAAGAATCATTATGAGTTTTATTATATGAATAGTAAAATTTCGCTGATACTCTTTCAAACAGGTTGTTTTATACATAGTATTCCACATATTCCCAAGTATTCAACAACATGTACTGCATATAAAATAATCATTAAAAGTAAATTCGATTATTGCTAATATTCATTTGCCTTGTAACTTTTTTTTTACTTTGATGATTGCATTGGAACATATTCACTTCTTGTGTTCCTTAGAAAATATCAAGCATTTCACAAATTAATATATTTCTGATTTTCCATTATGTAAAACGAGATAAACAGGAATATAATTTAGGTTATTATATCTATCTATATCTATCTATCTATATCTATCTATATCTATCTATCTATCGTTATCTATCTATCGTTATATATCTATCTATCTATATCTATCTATATCTATATCTATCTATCTGTCTCTCTGTCTGTCTGTCTATCTATCTATCTACCTATATATATATATATATATATATATATATATATATACGCATATGAGGATGCATAATGATATTTTAAATTAAAACCAAACAAGTTATTTCTAATTGTATTTGAAAATAAAATTTTAATGATTCTATCCTTCAATTGCAACATTTGGTTAAAATGTTTTGTTCTACTCTTCTCACATTCTGGAAAATTAGAAACTTAGCATACATCAAAATGACACCCTGCTTACCTCAGCAATCCGGGTATCACGTTTTATTTATTTTAGTTTGGCTTCATTCATGTCATTACTTGACTAATTATTAACAGAGAAAGTACCTTGTGCACACCTGTTTATAACGAACTACAAGTGTATATTTTTAATCTCAAAAGAACCCATGGCGAGATGCTAAAATAAATTCACATTTTTATTTCCAAATTTCCTTGTGGTTGCTTTGTTTTCCTCTATTGCATATATATATATATATATATCTTCCTCATTTCTGTTGGGTTAAAATGGCCATTTTGTGTTTGTGCGTGCACGTACACACACACACATACATTATGTATATATATATCCTAAATAAATGACTATTTAATAATATTTAGATTTCATGCTGAATAAATACGTGATTGTCAGCTAAAAAGAATTAAACTGCTTTTTGCACAACTATTGAAGTAAGTATTCTGACAATAAAAAAAAGCAAACATTTATCAGTTAATACTTATCACAGAATTTGATAATAACTTGTTACATGAATTTTTATTAATGTTTAAAAAATATTTTATGCACTCAGTGTCACTTCTAGAAATAAAGAATATTCTGAAGCTAAACTAAACGTTATAATTTTATAACTCTACTAAAATTACTTACTGGACTTGCTGGTTGTGTCAACATTTTCCATTGGCTCTTTTATCCAAGCTTCCACTGTGACATATTCTTTAACGAAACCAGGAACGTGGCACTTTAGAACTGCAGTGTTACCTTTGAGAACAAACTCGTCGTGCATTTCCACGGCATATCTTTGTGGCATCACTAAAAAGAATAATTTTGCCATTAATATCTTGCTGAAATTAGGTTATCATTAAAATATTTAAGAAGATCTACATTTATTTATGCATTTAAAAAATTATTGCAATAAATGTAACATTGGAAAAAAGCGTTGATTTATTACATTATTTTCCTTCAATACAAAAATATTTTTTTATAACATAGTTACGTAATCTAAAAAATGCTGGCTTCCTACAGAAACTTCCTTACTTGGTCTCCTTTTTACCCCTAGTATTGATGGATCCAAAATAAAATATATATTACTTATATAACCCTAAATCCTACATTATTTAATGATAATAAAAACTTGGTTCAGGATAATTTTTTATCATAATATTTGATCATTTCTTCATTTGAAAAGTGTAAATTAAATTTCAGTAAAGAAATAGTTGCTTAAAAAATGACTGCAAGGCTGGGTAGCATAAAATGACTTAGTATAGTGATCCCTCATTTTTCACAGTTAATGGAGACCAGAACCTTCCGCGAAAGCTGAAAAACCGTAGAATTTGCCCCTAGGAATTTTCACGTATGCGGATATACGAGTGTTTTAAATATGTATTATTACACACACAACACACACACACACACACACACACATATATATATATGTATATATATATATATATATATATATATATATATTTATATTTTTATGTATTATATATATGCATAATATATACATATATATAATACATTATATAATATATGTAATAATTATGTATTATATACATATGCATATATATATTATATAATGCATATAAACATTACAATAGAGGGAATCATTTTGGAGGTATAATCTCAACAAAGAGTGAAAGTAAGAAAGATAGAAAGAACAGTCTATTATTATCCTGCTGAAAACCTGGAGGAATTAACTCCCTGTGTTTTATTCGAATGTAAGATAAGGAGGAATTTCACGGACCCCAAAAAAATTTCATCAAAAGATTTCTTAGGCGAAATATTTTCAAACAACAATTTCTTTCTTCTGATACAGGACGAACAAAAAAACATCATGCAATTTTCGACCGAACATTATCTTTGAAAGAAAACTCTTAGGTTGAAGACCCGGAGGCAAAACTTGCTTCTAAAGAGTTACTTTTATTCGATTTCTGCTTTTTTCTGTGCCAGATGCTTTTAGTGATTTTCTAATACATTTTTGATATTCTCAAAATTGAAAGTCTGAAGGTAAATGTTTGCACATAACTCTATAAGCGCATAAATGTGCATTCCATTTTCTCTTACTTAACTGACGGCTTCGCTTGAGTAAGTCTTACATCAAAAATTGCTAAATATATGTCATAAAGTTTGCATACTGTTAAAAATTAAAATTATTGTAATGAATAGCGAAATTTTCAGGGAAACATGACCTTCTGATTGAAGTAACTTGTTATATGGTGTTGCAAAATTATTGCGTAAAGTTCGTTGATTGAATAGACTTTGGCCAAGACAAGCAAAAATAGCAATTTATAAACACGCCAAATGAATCAAAATTACAATGGATAGCTATAAAATTTGGCAGACTTTTGGCGAACTTTTTCAGAGAAATACGGAGAGCTTTAACACAGGTCTTACTTTCACCAGATCTGAGCGAGCACCGAATTTTATCAGAACTCACGGCGCCTTAATATAGCTTTGAGATTTCTGGAAATTTCCACAAGCCTCTAGTAAAATCCAGAGACAGAGGATCGGCAAAAAATGTAGCCAAGCCCTCAAATTTGGCGATATATCGCCAAATTTAAAGCCAAAAATGAGTCTCCCAAAACTTCGCCAATGATCCAATATCTCGCCAATTTGGGGAGATACCATACAAATTACATGTTTACGGCATTCTTAACAATGGATTTCATAGAGGATTGAAATGTGATAATACAGTATAGTCCATGGAGAAATCAAGTAACACTAAAAGGGATTGTGTAACTTTTTCTAGTAGCTAAGAAATATTTTTTAGAAAAAAATAAGTTAATTCTCTATATTGAATAATTATTTTAACTTTAGAATTGCATTTTTACATACATTTTATTATATTTAACATTTTGCTAAAGCTTTTTAATATTTTGTATTTAAAATTTTGTATTAAAATTATATATAATAATTTTTTTAAAATAATAAGTTGATTTTCTATATTGAATAATTATTTTAATTTTAGAATTGCTTTTTTACATATATTATATTATATTAAACATTTTGGTCAAGTGCTTAAATATTTTGGAATTTTTATTTAAAATTTTGTATAAAAATTATATATATTATTTTTAGAAATAATAATGTAATTTTCTATATTGAATAATTATTTTAACTTTAGAATTGGTTTTTACATATATTTTATTATATTTAAAATTTTGGTCAAGTGCTTCAATATTTTGGTATTTTGTATTTAAAATTTTGTATTAAAATTATATATAATAATTTTTTTTAGAAAAAATAAGTTAATTTTCTATATTGAATAATTATTTTAACTTTAGAATTTCTTTTTCACATATTTTTTTTTTATTTAACATTTTGGTCAAGTGCTTCAAGATTTTGGTATTTTGTATTAAAAATTTTGTATTAAAATTATATATAATAATTTTTTTAGAAATAAACAGTTAATTTTCTATGTTGAATAATTATTTTAACTTTAGAATTGTTTTTTTACATATATTTTATTAGATTTAACATTTTTCTCAAGTGCTTCAATATTTTGTATTTAAAATTTTGTATTAAAATTATATATAACAATTTTTTTAGAAATAATAAGTTAATTTTCTATATTGATTAATTGATAATTTTAAGTTTAGAATCGCTTTTTTATATATATTTTATTATATTTAACATTTTGGTCAAGTGCTTCAATATTTTGGTATTTTTTATTTAAAATTTTGTATTAAAATTATATATAATAATTTTTTAGCAATAAATTAACTTTCTATATTGAATATTAAGTAATTATTTTAACTTTATGATGGCTTTCTTACATATATTTTATTATTTTAACATTTTGTTCAAGTGCTTCCATATTTTGGTATTTTGTATTTATTATTTGTATTTGGTATTTTGTATTTATTTTATATTAAAATTATCTATAATAATTACAAGAGCGGGAATTAGGATAAACCATCAATAACAACATTTAACTGAAAAGTTCTTTATTACTTTACTCTAAACAGGCAAGAGTTAATTTCCTATAATTTATCCGTATGTAAAATAGGGTGAAATTTCAAGAAGCTTAGAAAATTTCATCAAAATATTTCTTAGGAGAAAAATTTTTGAACAAAAATTTCTTCTGGGACAGGAAAGAAGAAAAAAAATTCTTCAATTTTCTACCGAACATCATTTTCAAACGAACACTCTTAGGTTGAAAACCCCTAAGGCAAAAGTTGCTTCTAAAGAATTATTCTTTCACCTCCCCATTTTTTCGAAGGCCGGCGCTTTTAGTGATCTTTTCAACATTCTATACTTTCCAGGTGTAAAATATTAAAGGTAAATTTTTGCAGCTTACTTCATAAGTGTAATTAAGGTTTCCACCCCCCCTAACTTAACAGTTTGATTTGCGTGGTTAAGTCTGGAGGCTAAAAATGCTAAATATCTGTCATGAAAGGCACGTTATTCGATTGCTTCGAAACAGAACCGCCCCGCAAAATCTGCCTCCTAAAGCGGCTAAATTACTCCGAAATTCCACTTTGGCTGTAACAAATTGGTATGAAAAGGG
Organism: Pardosa pseudoannulata; assembly: GCA_032207245.1. Lineage (NCBI taxonomy): Eukaryota > Metazoa > Arthropoda > Arachnida > Araneae > Lycosidae > Pardosa > Pardosa pseudoannulata. The sequence continues at coordinate 6,313,010 of CM063511.1, forward strand.
TTTCAAAATTGTAATTACAGCGATTTTAGGCGTCTGCTACGACTATTAGCGTAAAAGTTTTGACTCGAAGGTGTTAACTGCTTGAGTGCTCTCGAATCTGACTGCTTAGCAGAGGGAGTGAAATTCCAGTAACGGTAAACATTTATTAAAGGATTAATTTTATAGAGGGAGTCGAGTTTCTTCACGTTACAGAATAATTTATTAAAATTAAAATTTAGTTTTAGTTTTAATTTTACGGCAAAATGTGTTTTGAAGTATATGAAATGTTATCGACAGAATACATACATGTAATTTACGTCAACTTTAGAGACATTTATTAAAGCAGAACGTAAACTCTGACATTATACTCTTTAGAAATCCCACCGTCTGTAGAATAATAATTATATGAAAAATATAAGTTTAGAGTAAATAAAAATTGCATAGAAATTGTAGAGAACAAGTACAAAGCATTATAAATAAATATATACATACGTGCTTTACATTACATTATATATATAAATTATTATACTTAATACACCTCTTAAAAACTATTTTTTCCCTCCCCCTCTTCTTATTCCTTCAATTCTATTGTCCCAGCCATAAAATATTTATTTAAAGGAGTGTCCGCGACTACAATTCTTCAAACCTATTTCCTAAATCTTTCTATGAAAATAAATGCAAATTTTCTGTCCTGTCACCACTTTTTCTAGCTGTCACCGGAACACTTTTTTCACTAATTTAATTTACTTTTACTGTTGTATTCGTTTCCGCGTCTCGCTTTGTGGGTCAACCTTGTAATCCACGTGTTTCATGTATCATTCTATCTACTGCTTTTGAAGAGAACGGCACAAGTCTAATTAAAACTTTATTTTATATCTGTTAAAACGGACATCTTTTCAACGACAGAACTATTTAAAAGAGGTGCAAAGAGCGAAGACACTTTTCACAATAAATTAAAATGAAGTGTTAGAAGCAATGAAGTAGTCGAATGACAGAAATTTACTCTATAGGATAGAAACTTTAAGTAAAAAATAGCGAACTGACAGAAAGAACAAAAAGTCAATTGTAACAGATGATAAAAAGGAAAAGAATAAAAAAAAAAAAAAAAAAAAAAAAAAAAAAAAAAAAAAAAAAAAAAAAAAATCATCTTGGAAAAAATTTCAAACGAGAAATAAAAAATAGAAGATATTCAGAAATATTGAAATAAATATAGGAATATATATATAAAATAAATATAAAGTGATAATAAAATAGATATATATATATATATAATATATATAATAATATATACAGCCAGTGATATAATAGATATAATAAAAAAGAAGCACTTAATCTAAATGTAATCATGACTCCCTGAGAAACAGAAGTCATACATTGTGCAACTTTACTTTTATTGAGGATTAAAACACAACAGTATACTGATCTTCTGTGCAGGACAACGGCTCTGAATAAAATAGTTCAAGATTAAGATATATTTTAAAGATTTCAACCCGCAGGACGAGCAATCACTTGATTTTGTTTCCATGAGACTAAAGATCTTAAGAGTTCAGCACATTTTGGGAGGTAAGAGTGATCAATGATCATATAATCTATATCAAAAAACACACAACTCTGTAATTTAGTTATTATAGAAGCAAAAACATTTTTTCTTGAGACAGCTGGAAAACGTGGCAAGTGGACAGAAAATTAGCATTTAATCCAGCGTTATTTTTGGGAGACGAATAAAAAAAATTAATTCGGAGAACACCCCTTTATCTGACATTTGACGGCTGGGAAATAAGGTAGTAAAAATTAGAAGTGAAATAACGCAAAATTTTAGATACCTACATTTTCAGAGAAATAATTTTGATATATTATATATTTATGTGTCTGTGTGTGTGTATTTATCTGATCTTTACAATAACATACATTTATTTTTTTTTAAAGTTTTATGCATATTTACGCATTTGTATATTTTGCTATTACAATAACATACATTTATTTTTTAACTTTTTATGCATATTTACGCATTTCTTTATTTACTTTGCTATTACAATCAAATCGTTTGTTATTAACATTAAAAAACACAAAAATTAAAAGTGTAATTACATTTTTCGTATCAGTATTTTTCTTATATATTTTTTAATCACATTTTTTTTTGAAAATTTAAATCCCTTTTAATTTATAAATAAGACACAATAATATAATTCTAAATAGAAAAGTATTAAGTACATTTAATGTTTTTATATACTTACAGCGGATCAATAGGGCAACAGAAACATAGGATATTTAAAAATCAAATTATTCCCAATTAGTAATTTTTAAACTAATTAGGATAGAAATAAGGAATAATTCGAATTCTAAATTGCTTGATAATGCTGCTGCTTTAACCATCAAAAATTTCTAAAAGGAAAATAATTAAAAAAATTTAAGGGGGTTATATGAAACTAATTTATGATATTTCACAAATTTTACAGGGTTCTATTCTAAGATTTATTTTCGTAAATTATCTTTTCCCTGCCTTCCTTTATCCTGGTACTTTCACACTCTGTGTCATTACTTTTAAGTCGTGTTCACAAGATAACGACACTGTGCTGATGGCATGTACATGTATTTTTTTGGAATGACTTGACAAATAAAACGCTTAGATCGACGTATTTTTCTGATGGTTTACAATGTACTTTTTGTTGTTAGAATGTTCCCCAACTTCTAGTCATTGTCAGTGTAAGGAAAATAATTTATTAACTTAATTGTTAGTGAAATCATTGAAAACATATTTTTGGGGTTTTTATTTATTGGTATTTAATGTTAAAAAGAGTTAAATTGTGAAATTCCAATGTTACGATAATGATTTTAAATGTCGTATAAACACTTTAAATTCCCATTATAGTAGATGTAATTAGAACAGTGACAGTTTTTAGAAAGTTTTAAAAACAGCTACTGATTTAAATGAGGCTAAATAAACAAAGAGGTGGAATTTTAGATAATAATAGGTTTATTAAGCTACTAAACATATCAATCTAAAATTTTAAACTAAGTGTGGGAAAAACATTTTTGGCACACTTCCACGACACATTACAATATATTTTAATGATATTATTCTATGCATGACATATTTGTGTGCTGACACTATAACACTGAAACGTTATAAATGTTGTTACTTACAAAAACAATAAACAGTTTGGATTTACTGCAGTTTAGGATGCTTCCGGATTTTGATTCAATTTATATTTATCATTGACAAGTATGCTAGTTTTCTTAAGCATAGCAAACGTACTTACTTATAGCTACGTTCGTATATACGTATGGCTACGTATATTACTTTAGCTTACGTTTCTTACGTATAGCAAACCCAAGGGTTTTTAGTCTGCAATTGTGTGTAGATTTTTTGTATACAGATTTAAATATTTAAATACTCATACTCTTTGCTATTTGTTTCATTTTCATTGTTTTGTATGAAATACGTTCCCATATTTTCCGTTAGATTTAGAAAAATTTAAAAATTGTTCTCCATGCGTTTGTATATTTAAAAATTTGGCACAATATGTGTCTAAAATTTATCTATACTGCGTTTTTTTACTATTTTAATACTTTATGCTTTTTATTGTATTTGTATTGCTCTTATGAATATTTATCACTGCCATTTTAAATGGCATGTTGGCGCTTTTGGCATAAAAAATATCGCTAATAAAGCAAGGGGGCATCCTAAACTACTTTTACCTTATAAAGTCCTACTGCCGATATAGAATCTCTAATACAGTTATACTTACTTTTAAGTTTATTTGAGTAACAATATAAAAATTTTGCCATTTTTCTTTGTCTGATAAATATAAAAAGTCCTTTGTTGAAAATCTGATTAATACTCGAATAAAATAGAGTATAATGAACCAAGTCTATAATAAAATAAATATCAAAATTCTGTCATATACAGGTTCTTAGAGGGAAATCTTTCCGTTTTATTACCCAACCTCCAACATACATGCACACGATAAAGAGGTTATGATTTGTTAGAAAATTCGTGTTATTTAACATTCTGAAAAGTGTTCGTTACTTACTAAATATTTAGATTCTTAACTTTTTAGACTTAAGAATATATTAATTTTCTATAATTTCAGAACAATAAACTAGCAACAGATGCCAGCATTACATTTTTTGTTTTTTCCTCCTTGAAGTACGTCCTTAAGCTTGATTTGAGCAGAATCCGATTCATTATCCTTTTATATTTGTTTATATTTTGTTCTAAAAAAGAACAAAATTAAATTAGATATTCGCGTCATTATTAAATAGCATATTTCGTATATTTGTGATTACTTATGACTACTAAATTATAATTGTAACTGTTTTTTTTCATATATCGTTGTTTTAAACTGAAAAAATATAATATCTGCTTTAAAAAATTCTCTAAGGACTATACAATTTTAAATAATTTTATTCTTTATGTGCATTACATTTATGTATTTTTTTCATATTTTTTAATATTATTTTTAACGTGTTTGGCATTAAAATAGGTAAGCTTCTTAAAATCGGTAAGTATTTTTCATAAATTACAGAGCTTTTAGTATCGTAAAACGGCATTTATAGTTACTAAATTATTGTCGTACTTGAGGTAATTGTGTTATTATAATAGTATATAAAAATAAGTTTAAATTAATTCTCAGTTTTGTTTTTAAAGAGTATTTTTGATAGAATATTATACTCTCACGTTAATCAAAATGTATTTTTCAATAGATTATAATATGTTTTATATTTTAAGAATCAAGATTGTATATTCTTTTTATAAAAATATCTTTAAACGTTTATAAATTTAAAAACTGAAATTCAGTATAATTTGTCTCCTTAATGTGTTCTAACATATAACTCTCACTCACTCAAAATCTCACTCTATATCTCACTCTATATCTTATTCTATATCTTATTCTACATCTCATTCTATATCTCACTCAATCCCTCACTCGTTCCCTCACTCTATCCCTCACACTCTCACTCTCATTCACTCACTCACTCTCTCTATCTCACACTCTCCCTCACTCTCAATCACTCTCTCTGTCTCTCACTCTTTTATTCTCACTCTCCTTGACTCTCCCTCACTCTCAATCACTCTCTCTGTCTCTCACTCTTTTATTCTCACTCTCCTTGACTCTCCCTCTCTCTCTCACTCACTCACTCTCTTTCTCTATCTCACCACTCTCCCTCACTCACTCACTCTCTTTCTCTATCTCACACTCTTACTCACTCTCTCTCTCTTACTCTCTCACCCTCCCTTACCCACTCTCTCAATCTCACCCTCCTTCCCTCACTCATATATATATATATATATATATATATATATATATATATATGTCTGTGTGTGTATACATAAATCATTACTAGTGCCTACGAATATTCGTTAAATTTTTCATCCCCCAAAATAAAGTGATTTTATATGAAGAATTCATTTATCATAATACGGTTTCTAAAACGAATGTATCAAGTAACCATTATTGTTTTACCTCCAATTGTCAATTCACTCCTGTCATATCTCAAATTCTTTCTGAAAACAAACCAATCAGCCTCAGCTTCTTTAGAAGGATTTACAAATTATAATATCCTTATTGAATAGAAGATACCCGACGAAAATACGAAATTTCCGGCCCTATTTAGCAGATATGTCTATCTCAAATATCGTAATTGTATTCAGGGTCCTAAATGAAGTCATTGTGTGATTATAAGTACGATTAGGCGTGGAATATTTAGATTCCAGTGGTACCAGTCCAAAATCTAATGTTATTAGCTTTCTCTAATTAGATAGGATGCAGTTACTCACATTGATCTATTCAATCAGAATATATTTGAATTTGAATATCGTCTGTTTAACTACCTAAAAAGCACTGCTCTAATTTTTAATATGTTTAGAATTCATTAAGTAAATATAATTTAAAAAACAGGAAATATAGATTTTTTTAAAATCAATAAACTTCTATATTTATTGATTTTACATTTCAATTTATTTTTATTATTTTTTCGTACTTATTATGCAAAAGTATTAGTTAAAGAACTACTGTATGTTCATATATATATATATATATATATATATATATATATATATATATATATATATATATATATATATATATATACATATGTATATATATATATACATTATATATATATATACATATATATACATATATATATATATATACATATATACATGTATATATATATACACACATGTATATATATATATATATATGTATATATATATATATATATATATATATATATATATATATATATATAAATAAATAAATATATATATATATATAATGAAAACAAGTTTTTTTTGCACAAATTCTTAGCTAAAACTTAATATAGATAAACACAGTTTTATACAGAATAAAAATATTATTGTATAATAATTCTTTTTTAGATCTAATTTCATGTCGTATTTAATCATTCGCTTCTTTCAAATTTATACTATGGTGTCATGATTCAAATTATTACAATAATTTGCCAATGGTATTCATAAGTTTTCATCTGCCTACTGTAATCGAGAGTACCATT
>CM063511.1:6334510-6354510 GCA_032207245.1 Pardosa pseudoannulata
TCGATATTTGGTGAACACAGAAGCTGAAGCAAATCGTAGAATATCTTCGATTTGAAAATACAGTGTCTCAATTCTGTTCAGTAACAAAATTGATCTTCCATCTTCAGCAATGTTCCTTAGAGCGTAAATGGAACGGATCGCAGAGGATGAAATGATGGGATAAAGCGATAGAATTGTGCCTTACTTCCCCTTAATGCATCTACTATACGATGGAAAGCTTAGTTCAAGATCTATAAAAAAAACCACCTCTGTTGTGATCTCTCTCTCTTAATTATACTTTTGTAGTAACAATTCCTGTCTGTAGGAAAACATATAGCTCTAATTCGGTGTTTTTTCATTCTTTCCAAATTAATGCCCCTGAATTAAAGAAAATAATTATATTTTAGTTCAACTAATAAAATATTTCTTACATTCTTTATTTTGTAATAGCGAGATTTTGATTCATTTTAGGGGCGTTATAAGTTTGTCATAATCATATATATATATATATATATATATATATATATATATATATATATATACATATACATATATATATACATATATATATATTATACATATATATATATACATATATACATATACATATATACAATATATATATACATATATATACATATATATACATATATATACATATATATAACTATATATACATATATATACATATATATACATATATATATATATACATATACATATATATATATATATATATATATATATATATATATATATATATATATATTTATATATATATATATATATATATATATATATATATATATATATATATATATATATATATATATATATATATATATGACTCGGACGAATGGTTAAGGCATAGAAGACACATTAATTTCATAAATAAAAAAGCTTTATTATCATAATCCTTCTGTCCATGGCTATGCCATTTATAAATCCTTTGTTCTCATATTTTGCCTCGTCAATCGTGGAAGATGTTATCGGCCTGAGTTCCCGAACTGTCATTTTTTGGCGTTAGTACTTAAGCCAAAAACCTATGTCTACTTCAGCGTCGATTTCTTCACTGTGTATAGTTCCGCTCGAGGGTGTGTCTTTCTCCTATTACGTTGTCGTTAATGAGTTCCAACTATTTATAATTATAAGTCGCTTAAATCTTAAACCCCCATCTTTAAACCTGATACATATTTTATATATATTATATATATATATATATATATATATATATATATATATATATATATATATATATATATGGTATATATATATTCTATATATAAAAGGGAATGCCAGGAATTTCCGGCTTCCTAACCCCTTATTTTATGGAATGGGGCTTGTCCATGTCCAAGTCACCTTGAATCTTCCCGCACTGACCATCAGTGGGTTGCCGTTTTGCTCTCCCCATCTTTCACCTTTTGTCCAGCTTGAGCGTTGCTTGGAGCCCTAAGATTCCTAGGCTGTTCTTCCTACTCACCCTACGTTTTGGCGATCGTCTTGGGTTACCGCTGGCGGGATTTTTCCACTGACCTCGCCATGCGCGGTGTTGAGGAGGCATGATTGTGGCCGAAATTGGGGGAGAGATCACCCGCATCATTTAAAAAAATGAGTATTTTTTTTTAACCATTTTGCTTTTTCCCTATCCTTGTGTCATGTCGAAAACGGGTATTTTTCTGACAAAGTCAGCAAGTAATAGAAAATAAATAAAATTCCTTCAGCTATTCAATTAATAGGACTCTTTTATTTTCGTCAATTTGCATTTTCCTCTGTTATTAAGTTCTGGAGCATTCCATATGAAGACAGTAAATTGTGTCTGCCGCCATATAGTTCCACCAAAGAACCGGTGAAAGGTTATTGCAGCTGAAAGAAGGAATGTAATACATCTACAATAGTTCTACGATAAATATTCTACAACAATTATTCTACTTATATATATATATATATATATATATATATATATATATATATATAAACACATATATATATATACATATATATATATACATTGTCTACCATTAATTATTTGGACACCTATGGAAGTGATGAGATCTGCGATTCTGAGGTACGTCAGGACCTCCGCCGGTATACATCGTATAGGAAACAGCATCGGCATGAGTCGCATACAAGATGCCGCGCAGTTCGGAGCTCTCTGATTTCGAGAAAGGTATAATTATCGGGTATCACAAATGGAGACGATCCTTAAGGGACATATCTAGAGATCTGAAGTACTCAAAATCGACAGTGGCCTATGGGATTAAGAAGTGGAAGGTGATCGATGATTGTCGGAATGTGGCCCGAGTCGGCAGACCCACGAAACTGGTAGATAGAGACCGACGAGTGCTGACCAGAGAAATTCGAAAGAACCACACCCAACCGATGGTCCTTATCCGCGAGGAGTTTTAACAGGCATCCATGAGTATTGTTTCAATGAATACCATCCGTAAATAAAGCACATCTGCTTTTTTTCCGTGGTCGTGCTGCTGCCCATAAACTTTTGATCACAAAGTCCAACCGTGCTGCTCGGTTAATGTGATGCAAAGGACATTGAAATTGGACTATAGATCAATGGAAATGGGTTCTTTGGAGAGACGAATCCAGTTTCACCCTTTACCGTTCGGATGGAAGGGTCTGGTTCCGGCGTCTGCCTGGAGAACGTCTCCTGCCGAATGCATTGTGCCAACAGTCAAATTCGGCGGAGGTGGAATTATGGTCTGGGGGTGTTTCCCCTGGTATGGACAGGCACCCTTGGGTCTCCATTCATGGTAAGCTAAACGCCGATGCCTACTTCACTATTTTGTATGACAGTGTGCTGCTCCCTACGTTGTCGCAGTTTTACGGGTTGGACTCCTGTTACTTTCAGGACGACAGTGCCAGTTGTCACGTTTCGAGGTTAACCAAGGCTTGGTACCAATGGAGTTCATCTAATGGACTGGCCTGCCCAGAGCCCAGACCCTAGCCCTATCGAGAACCTCTGGGACGAGTTGGATCGCCGAATTAAGGGGTGCACTACCCGTCCAAAATCGGTGAAGGAACTGGTATGTCTACTCCAAGTCGAGTGGAAGACAATACCACTAGCTGTATTACAAAGACTTGTGGAAAGTATGTCCTGGAGGGTTCACGCTATCATTGCCTATCGTGGAGGCTCTACCAACTATTGATTTTGAATATAGTTTTTCTTTTCTATCACAGTTGTCTAAATACTTATTGGTAGACAGTATATATATATATATATATATATATATATATATATATATATATATATATATATATATATATATATATATAAATATATATAAATATATTATATATATACATATTAATATATATATATTATATATATATATATATATATATATATGTATTAAATATCAACGTAATTAAGGCTATATTTATGTAAAGCCATATTAAAAGCATGAAGAAATTACAGCATTCCCTTTAACTGGACTAAAACAAAATATTGTTATTTTCTATAGATTTAATGCATGAAATTCCAAACGGTTATTTAAAACAATTTTCCAACAATTTTTATTTATTATTATTTTCACTGAGTCTCCAGCTGTACGACATAAGCCTCTGTTCGATTTTTCAGTAAGCGTCCTAAAGGACAATACAACTAGCATTATGGGAATTCAAGTTGCCACCTCCCTGCTCCACGTTTCCCACTGTTAGATCCTCAACGAGCCGTTACGTTCACGGTCGGAGGAACTTTGCCCAAACTCGAGGTTCCAGTTAACTACTGGAGAGAATAGAGACAAACGTTGTTAATTGGCCGAAATTTCAGAACCTGAGTCTGTCTGTATATAGAGGCATTTTGTCTAATTGGACTTTTAGATTTAATAACATGTAGAAACAGGATTTAAATGAGGGTATTTGGGACTTAAAGCGTGTTTATTTCAACTTTACGAGTTATGAAATTATAAATTCTTATTAATCGGTAATATATAACACGACAGATCTTTGTCTTCGACGTTCAGGGGTTTAACCCGTTCCCTGTTTTGCTCGTACTCCGTACGGGCACAGCTTACGGGACTTTACTGATTTGCCCCTACGGTGTACGGGCAATCTGATTTCTATTTCGCTTGCACTGTTTCGGCTGTATTTTTTCCAATTTTAGTAACAAATTATTCGTACAGATGACGATAGTTGTCCAGTAAATGATAGTTTGCAATAGTGGTTTGATAGTATTTTTAATTATAGATAGTTTGATAGTATTTTTAATTAAATGTATTAGATAAAAATAACAGCTCTAGCCACATACTAATGATATATTTCAACTAAAGGGAAATTACTAATTCCCTAGGCTTTCAATTCAAGATTTTATATTGGTGATATAATTCCTATTTATCCTCGTGATAATTAAACATTTCTGATATCAAACAATCAAGCTTGCAAGTAACGCCAAATTATCATTTTACCGTAGTAGATATTGTCATTTTATAATAGGACATTAGTGATTAGAACATTTCTGATTGAGTATGCAAGTTATACACCGAGAACCGTAATAAGCTTCTGATTCATAAATAAAGGATTTAATATAGTTAAACGCCCAATGACGCGTGGGATATTCAGATTAGAGTCCACCCACCACCCACAATATAATTCCGTCTTACTCGCTTTAAGTCAATAACCTTCGATATGCCTCAGATATTGACTCAGCTGGATACAGCTGAAATAAGGAGTTCGTTACTCATTTCTGTTGTTCTGTTGATTACGAAATATTCTAATGTTCAGTGTGTTTAAGATACAGGATGTTAAGATGTTATTTCTATAGAAATAGTTACCAATAAAAGTTTATGACTTTTTAATAAATATCAATATATTAATTGTCAAGTATATTTATATGGAGTTTATAAACTATATGTATATGTTTTATATAAAATACACTTTTAATGTAAATTATTTATTGATCAGATATAATTAACATAATATTTTTAAACATGTAATTTTATTTACTGTTTAGTAAATAAATAAGAAATTACATGTTTAAAAACATGCAATTATTTTTGCCAAGTTTTGGGGAAAAACTTAAATACTTTATTTTATTAAATTATTTATTAAAACGTTTTTTAAGCTTTACTCTACACTGAATATTTTTAATTGAAGTTCCAGCATTATGGCCACTCGACAACATAGATATTTCATCAATATTTTCAATAAGCTTTCCATAGAAATTCCAATTCCCTAAGCGTTAAATTCAAGATTTTATATTAGTGAAATAATTCATATTTATCCTTGTGATAATTAATTAAACATATCTGGTATTAAACTATCAAGCCTACAAGTAACTCTAAATTACGCCACTCTACAACATAGATCTTTCATCAATATTTTCAATAAGTTTTCCATAGGAATTCCCACCGTTTTTTCCCACTCTCAGCGGAATTGTTATCAAATTTGAGGTTTCAGTTAACTACTGGAGCATTTGATGCAAAACTCATACCTTATAGAGACGAACAGTTTTTATCTTAAATAAATTTAAAGTTCCTCTACGTTGGACTTCGCTCTCTTTTATGGGGCCACAACTAAACTACAATTATTAATTCAAACTGCCTAGTCAGTTAAATTCCTATATTAAGGGGAAAAATTCTAGCTTAATATGTGAAAGATAATTTCGATGTTTACATATATATGTAATATGGGCGAGACTCATTCAAAAGCACAACACATTTTGTTTCTGGTTAGATACATGAAATCCATAAAACAGGCAAGCACTTTTACAACATCGTGCACGCAGACCATGTGATCATGCACACGCACACTTTTCAAGTAGGGATTTCTCAGGTAAAAAATCTACAAATAATCCCTAAGCACAATGGATCACGTGATAAAAATACCCATGTTTAAAGAGAACGAGCTAACTATTTTCCAAAGTAGTACAGACGGAGGCTGAATGAAGTCTATAAAGTGTCTGGGGAGAAGAGAAAAATCAGAATGACCGCGCAAACCCCCAACGTACTTCAGGAACAAAAGTTATTAAATTGATATTAAATCATGTAAATAAAAGATCTTAATATTACATCTGAAACATAAAAATAATATTGCTGGCATTTTTAGAAAGAAAGTAATAACTCTCCCAGGAAATATCTGTCACGATTAGAATAATAGAATCATCCTAACGCCACACTTTTGCAGATATCTGCAGTATAAAATCACTCTCTTTATGAAATTAATTGTTGTCGCTGCATTTTCCCACCAGACTTAAACCCCTCATGGAGCTTGGTTCTCTCTCGCTCAGTATTGGCGTTGCGAGACATATGCAGAGAGCGTTCTGATACTTTCAGAGTCAAATTTCTCTTGATTTTGTCCTACTTTTGATGAGATGAAGTAAAAATTACGGCTGGCCACGACGAGTGATGTATTTATTAGGGACAGAAGTTTAACGGAACCCTTGGCAACCCAGTATTCTCGGGCTGAGGTAAACAATAAGGGCAATTTAAAGGGTTTTCGCTTATAAATGTGGGTTCGGTTTGTCTATCATTACATATATAATTACACGGTGTTTCAAAAATGACCGGTATATTTGAAAAATCAATAAAAACTAAACGGACAGTGAAATAAATACACAATTTGTTGAAATATGCTTGGGATAATTTGAGTAAATTTTCAAGGAAACTTTCGAAAATAGTTACAATTTTCAAGCGATTTGAAAGATGTAGAAGAAAACGCAGTCTGAGTTCGCGAATCTGTAAGTCGTCTTTCTACTGTAAGCGTATGCTGTTCACAGATTGCAAGTTGGCTGTGAAAAAATAGTTTATTCCATAGAACAGAAGGTTGCCTGGGCTGTTCTGATAATTTCGTTCTGAGACTACGCCATATTGCTGACCATGGTGGATATGTGGAAAATATAGTAGATTTTTCAGTTTGCAGCGCCATCTGTTGCGAAATACAGTCAAACCTGTCTATCTCGTACCTGCTTATCTCGAAAACCTGTCTATGTCAAATTTTTTCAATTTCCCTACAATTTCAATAAAAATTTAACGTATTTTCTAAACCTATCTCAAATTATTTTTTTCCCAAACCTGTCTATATCGAATTTCCATAAGAAACACAACATTCCAGTTTAGAGTCTTATTGCGTTAAGAACCGCACAAGGTCCCATTTCCAGGAAATACACTTTTAGTTTTCTCTCTCGGGGTGGTTATTTGGTCAGGGAATGTGTGGGAATTGCACTAAAAATGCACAGTCGGAGAACAACATCTAAAAGAAACCGAAGAGCAACTAGTCGAGGAAACTTATGAAAACCGAAGAAATTTATGATTATCAGAGAGAAACTGAATACTGACACTTCATTTAAAGATTTTATAGAAGTAGATGAATCAATGGTAACGAGAGGAACATTATGAACTGATTACGAAATTTAAAAAAAAAAAAAAACGTCCGTTGAACTTCTGATGATTAAGAGGATCATGACAAAGAGGACAACATCGATGTAGAAAGAGTTGTTACGTCAAAAGAAGCAAAAAAAACATTGAAACACCAAGCATTTTTCTTGAATCCCAAGGAAATATTGATCAGGTTTGTTTCGCTACTATGTCAAAACTACAAAAAATTGTCCAGTCCAAAAAAGTTTTGCATGAAAAACTCTTAACGGATTACTTTCTGTAAGATACGTAAATAAAACTAAAAGTACTTCAAATTTTCAATCTTTTGTATTGCCTAAAGAAATTTTCTTAGTCTATTTTCATAAAACCTGTATATCTCGAAACCTGTTCATCTCGAATTTTTTTTACTCCCAAGAGATTCGAGATAGACAGGTTTGACTGTATTGTAACTAATTTTGAAAGTGTGTCTGCCTGAAAATTTACTGTTGTCCCAAGCATATGGCAATAAACGGTGCTTTTCTATCGATGCCCGTTTAGTTTTTATCGATTTTTCAAATATACCCGTCATTTTTGAAACACCATGTATATATAATGCTTTGAGAGGGGTACACATCTATTGTTTTTCTTTGAGTTCAGTTTCTTGAAATTATCACAAAAGCATCCAACATCCCTTTATTTCATTAATATGGAATGAAGAAATAAAGTACTACATGTTTGCTTTGTAAAGTACGTTAAACCTTATCCAAGTACAAATACACATTCTGGAAATGTATCCGAATCAAACCATTTAAACTCGTTCACCCTTTTGCTCCTTAGTGGACAACACTCCGTCTTGTTCCTCGGAGCGTGAATACAATGGTTGGTTGAGGACGAAACTGCGGAATGAAAGAGGAATAAGAGCTTCATCGTCCATGAATCGTCTCTATGTCCCTCATTGCATTGGAAGAGTAACAAAAATAGTTCTTTAAATCTTGGGAAAGTAATTAAATACGGTCCATTCTGAACAAAGCTATCACTAATGTTTCAGTAAGCAGGATTGGAAAAATATTCTTTACTCTTGGAAATTAAATATTTTAATTTTCTATCAATATGTCAGAATCAAACACTTTAGAACGATTTAGATGAGTTTTGTACCAATATCTGTTATTTAATGTTATTATATAATATATAAAGATATTTTAGTGTTAAATCATTTTATGTTTTGTTATTGGAATAATACATAGTTTCATTTTAAATTTTTATACCATATGTTATATAAATATTTACATATATATATCACATATATAACATATATATATATACATATATATTTGTACATATATATTATATATATACATATATTATATATTATATATATATATATATATATATATATATATTTATATATACATATATATAGACATATATATTACATACATATATATATATATATATATATTTACATACATATATAGAACATATATATACATATATATACATATATATACATACATATATATATATACATATATACATATATATACATATACACACACATATATATATATATATATATATATATATATATATATATATATATATAAAATATCTATATATATATATATCTATCATATATATATATATATATATATATAAATATATATATATATATATATATATATAATATATATATATTTATCTATATATATATATATATATATATATATTTATATATATATATTGTGTATATATATTTATATATTATATATATGTATTATATGTATATATATATATATATATTATATATATATATATTATATATATATGTGTATATATATATATATGTGTGTGTGTGCGTACTTTTGATTCCGTTTGGTTTCTTGAAATTATCACTAAAGAATATACAAAATCACTTTATTCCCTTATTATGTCATAGGACGATACACAAAATTGCATGTTTGTCTTAAACAATAGAATATATTTTAATATCTAATGGAATATATATTATAATATCATATAGAGAACTAAAGCATTGCAGGTATGTGCTATAAATCATCTTAAACCTTAGAATAAACTTTAATATCTATATTTTGCTTAACATTCATTCCTTAATAAATGCATTGATTGGAAATTAATGACGACTTTATAGTGCCGCTGATTAAATATGGTTTTATCAAGACAGTGATACACATTCTGAAAATTGGAGCCAATCAAATCACTTAAACTCGTGTTCTCTTAGTGAAAATTCATGCTTGAGGAACGTTCCTCGGAGCGTGAATGCAATGGTTCGTTGGGGCTGAAAGAGGAAGTGCCTTAATCGTAACATCCATGGTCTCTTGGGACGCTCCCCAGTCGCTGATTGGGAAAGCAACAAAAATATCTCTTGGAAAAGTAATTAAATACATTCCTTGCTGAACAAACTTCTCACTAATGTCTCAATGAGAAGAATTCAAGAACTATTCTTTACTTTTGTAATTTTATACCAAATATCGTCTGGTTACTAGATAGTGTATTTAGCTTTCGAATCTTATATTCTATTTAATATATAATTAATTTCAAATTATTTGAATGAGACTCATGGGTTCGCCTTTCATTTCATTATATTGATATTTTTTAAAAAATTAAATCCCCAATCATTATGTTTTATGGTATATTATGATTACATTGATTTATTTTATTCCAGTATTAATATCACGGTATTTTTCCGAACAAGGGTCGAATAGTTAGAGCGCCGATCTTCGGTACTGGATTTCGTCTGTTCGAATTCCAGGGCGGCATAGTCGTTCGGAAAAGGTTTTAAACTGAAGGTCCGTTCTCATTAGCCCTCATGTTTCAAAAGAGTAGACCATAGAGTTTGAACCAAACCGAATCCACTCTACTTTTTAGAACTGGAGGTTTTTGTATTTAGTAAGTATATATTAGTATTAAAATCCCCGATTTTTCTCTTTTATAACGTAGTATCTTTAACTTTCAGGGCATTCACTTTATATCCCCTGCTTCATACGGTACTTTACAATTCTGGAAATTTAAAAATTTTACTGATCCCGTCATAAGACGGGCTGTATGCCAGTACCAAGAATAACAACAAGAAGAATAGTTTGTCAGTAATTAGGATTTTTTAAAAATATATGAAATCATAGGTTTACAAATTTCAAAAATAACTTTAAGAGAGTAATTTTAAGTACACCGAAAAGCTCCCGATACATTGTCCGAGAAAAAATTCATTCTGGAATTTCTTTCTTAAATGTATTTTTATCCCTTTCCTTATTTTCTATCCTTTTTATTCCAGACAATCCTTTATACAATATTATCGTACAGTATTTGTAATAAACACATGGACACTTTTATCATTTAATTTATTATTTCTACATTTTTCGAACTGTGTTAAAAAAGAGTAAGAGTTTTAAGCCTAAACGATCGTATAATAAACGTTGGTTAGCTTAAAAAAAATTTCTTAACGTCAGGGAACGTTCTCCTAAAAGTTTAATTTTCCACTGAGGAGTTTATAAATCCTTTTGAAACTGTTGCTCAGTAATCCTAGTTTATTCTATTGCAGTATCTTTATCCTTTTCTTTATTTTCTATCCCTTTTATTCCAGACAATCCTTTATACAATATTATCGTACAGTATTTGTAATAAACACATAGTCACATTTATCATTTTACTTTATTATTACTAAGTTTTTAGAACTGTGTTAAAAAAGTATAAGAGTTTTAAGCCTAAACGATCGTCTAATAAACGTTGCTTTGCTTAAAAAAATATTTTTTTTAACATCGATGAACGTTCTTCTAAAAGTTTAATTTTCTATTGAGGTGTTTAGAAATCATTTAGAAATTGTTCCTCCGATAATTCTAGTTTATTCTATTGAGGGACTTGTGTATTCTAAAACATATGATTAACATTCCAAAGAAAGGAAAATAATTTTACTCCAAAATGATCTCATAAAAGCCTTGCGTAGCACGGGAAAAATTATATTCAACTTCGGTGAAGTCGCTCCTAAAAGAATTAAATTTTCGAGTGAGGAGCACAGAAATCCTTTTAAAAATATTTATTTTGTTTTCTAAATTTTTCAATAGCGAAGGATTTATCTATAATGTTTGATTGAAACTTCCATAAATGAAATTACAGTTTTACGTCGAAATTACAGTTTACGTCGTTTTCTAATGAACATTAATTTGCAAAAGATCATCGAACTTACTACTAAAAAAATTTAGTTTTCGAGTAAAGGATTTAGAATTTAGGATCACAGGAGCAACATTTTTTAAAATTTTGCTCCGGCGATCCTAGTTTAATGTATGGCACTGCCCACGTTTTCTGAAATATTTAATTTACACGTATTCGAATCTCTAAGAATGAATCTGTAGTGTCCATATTTAAAATTCGGAAACATTTTGCAAAGAACGATCCTAAAAGAACTTTTTTTATGAAGAAAATATTCAACATTTTAAAACCAACATTTATACTTTCGACATTTATTAAAACTGACAAAAATATTTAAATACACAATTTTTCCCGTAATATTATTTCACTAGCTGATTCGCACCCAGCCTTTGGTGTAGGTATTAAAATATTTCACTTAAAGGTTTAAATCAACTATTAAATATAACATTAATAAAAATATTGACTATTGAAATTTGAAATAAAAATCAAGTTTTACATAATAAAACCTATGACAAAAGTTTTGCTTTAAAAAATGGCAAATGTGAAAAAAATAAAGTTGTTAGAACTTGGCGAGTCTGTAATTATTGAAAAAAAATCTCGCCAAGATAAAACAGAAAAATGAAATAAGCATATAAATTAAATACCGAGAACAATTATTTTACCTGAAAGCGTTATCAGATGAAGTCACTTAAAGGTTTTCAATTCTTATAATATGTAATTAAAAGAAATATATACAGAAAGTAGCCAAGCTTAATTAAGAATAGGTGGAATACAGATTGACGTCTCAAAATTGGATAACTAAAAATTTCACATTTGAATTAAAAATGAAAAAAATCTACCAAATTAATACTGATAAGGCAAAATAAATAAATAATGCTAAAACACCGAGAAAAATATATTATTTGAAATCATATTTAAAACTTTAGTCAAAAGTAGCAATCATATCTCAACATTTCACTGTTGTCATTTCTAAAATGAAAACTAATTTCTTTCCTGTTCATCACTTGCCCATTTTTTCTCTAATGTAGTTGAGTTTTACATAACAAAACCTATAATCATATGTTAGTTTTCATTTAATAAATGGCAACTGCGAAATGAAAAAAAAATTATGTCATTTGGCGAGTTTTTATTTAGTGAAAACAAAAATTTCGCCAAGATGATAAAATAGAAAAAATAATGCTTTGCTAAAAGAGATAAGTTTAGCAGATAACAATAGACTGAAATACTAAATTTGGGAACTGTCTGCGATTTTGATGAAGACATGAAGCTAGTTTAAATTTAATGATCTGTACCCGATAAACAAAATATATTCTGGTTATTATTTAATTAAATTTCTAAATGTTATTTTTCTAAATTAAATGTTAAATTCTAACCTAAATTTTTTAATTAATGACTAAAGTTATTTAGGTCATATATACTTATATATACTCATAAGCGATTAAATATATAAAAAATAAATTTAATAATCACAGTATTTATAATATCAGAAACACACCCTGAAACATTGTATTGAATAAATAGATTTCTGTACCGACTCCAATCGCTGAATGAAATTTGAAAGGTAAATATCAATATGTTTCAATGCAGTGGTATCGAAATCATAAACGCAAATTGATGGCTCGCAAGTAGCAAAATTTGGAGGAAAGTGCATTAGTTGTCGTGGAACGCTCACCCCTCTGGGGAGGTATAAATGTATTTTATCTCATAGACAACAGACGTACATTAACGTTTAGATTTATCTGCAGCGATATGTTTAAATTAACTACCTTCAAGCTTTCGAGGTAGAATGGGGATTCTAATTTATATTTTAGGGATTAGACTTCAAAAGAAATGTTATATTTAAGAACAAAATAGTTATATTTCATTTTGTAAAGATTTATTGATACACGAGAAATTAAATAAATAAAATTGTGCTATCTTTTTTTTTCTGTGAAGAATATCAAAATTTTCTCTTATACGACGGTTGCCTTTTTACTTTTTATTCAAAAATTAGAACGAAAAAGAATTTGTGGGGGGTGGAACAGTTTTATTGCTTTTCAAAATATTCATCTTTAAGATTTATACATTTTTCCATCCGTTCAAACCTTTTTTTGAAACAGTTTTTCCGCTATGGAACCATAAGGGAAACAAAAAAAGTCGTTTGACAATAAATCAGGAAAATATAGGTAGTAGGACATTAATTCGATATTTTTATCAAGTAATCAATTGTTTAAACTGACTTTTCTGATGGTACTGCACTAAAAAAAAAAAATCAAAATTCGTGACAAAATCACAATATATATGTATATAAATGTATATATATATATATGTATATAAATGTTTATAAATGTATATATATATATATATATATATATATATATATATATATATATATATATATATATATATATATATATATATATATATATATATATATATATATATATATATATTGTAGCATTTTTATGTGATACTAACCATGTAGAATTCAAAAAGCAGAATACATATAAAACAAAATGTAGTTAAAGCAGCTTTTCTTTTCTTTTTTCAATTCCATGTTTTTGATTCTCAATAATACGTATTCAATACAAAAAAGTTTATTTTTTTAGAAGTTTGATGGCTCTATCTGAATAGTGTATTTTCACAATTTTTACTAAATTACGTGTAAAGAAATATAACTGCTTTGCATTGTTGTTTTATTATTGGTTTTTACAAAGAAACATTTTCAAAGTAAAGTTTTAAAATTTTAGCTTTAAAACAATTCGAGTATCATAAAAACATTCTTATACGAAAAACTATAAGGAAAATTTTTCTCTTTTAATCAAAACTAATTTGTATAGGTTTAAGACATTTATATATTTCAAATAATATAATTAATTTTAATATAATGGTGAAATTAATATTTAACTTTTTTAGTCGAGGTGCATGATTATTATTTTAATTCTTCGAATACTTCAAATTCTTTTCTTCTTTAGAATACAAGAAACCATAAGAAACAGACCATTGAAACATTTATATGGTTTTAAATTAAAATACTTATATCTAAGATGAAATTTTACCTATTTAATACACATAAATTCTGCAATACTGCATTATAAATCAGAACTATGATTAGAAAACTTCACTTCGCTATAAAATGAAACATATCTGAAACCATTTAAAGTCGTTTCGACGAAATCGGGGCAGTATTTGTATGACTAAAACTTTAGAAATACCGTAAACTAAAGTTCGAAAGTTTTAATCACACTCGATATCCATCGAACAACAAATACTTGCCCAAATTTTCGCTTTGTGTTCTCGCTAACCTAATATCTCCCTCAGAACACACAGACATTAAGCATAAATATCTCGGAGAGTAGCTGGTATTGCGATATGTTCTTCGAAATTGCCTTTTCAGCCCTCTAACAACTTCGGAACGTTTCCTAATTTAACATCTCTTCTCCCCACCCCCTTCTCTCTTACTTTCATTCTAAACAGCCATTTATAAAATGCTCTGCCACTTTACTCGCAGTAAACACAAACGTCGCTTTTATTATCTCTACTTTATTATTACTACGATTTCCAAACTCCGGAGAAAAAGCGTAACACTTTTATGTGAAAATGGTTGCCTGGTAAACATTGCTTAACTTGCAAAGAGAGTTGATTGTCCTCGCCCTGAAAGTTTGTCCCAAAGCCTTTTATATTTCAAGGGAAGTTTTTAGTAATCCTATTAAACTTCAGCTCTGAGAATTCGTTCTCTCTTAAGTATAGATCTCGGATTTTCTAAATGTTTGATTGGCATTTCTACTAATTTTGGAAGTTAACTTTCAGTTCGCATTTTATAATTGTAAGAAAGATTGTTCTAGAAAATTATCTCTTATTAAAATTAGTTTTAAAATCTCTGGGCAGACGTTTCCTTCTTAAAATTAAAACTGATGGTTTATATTTATGCAATTATTTAAAAATATTTTTGGTGTTTCTTCATTAAAGATTGAAACATTAGTACTTAATGTTATGTAAGTCATTGTAACTTGCTTCATATTATGCCCATAAATATGTATGTTATCTATAATATGATTGCTGTAAGCAGTATATTTAAATCAATGCATCAGCCAATCGGAATTTATCCGAATATAGTAGTCTCGTCGATTTACAAAAAGTGAGTTACCGATTGTCGCCCATTTCCCCGCTGTTCGTAATGCCGAAAAAGTATCGATACAGAATTAGATTTGATTTCTATTAAAAACACAATTTTCTTTATATCACAAATGACACTATCAATACACTTTTGTATATTTATGTATTAAGATAAATCACAACACATCGCTGTTTTAGGAGGTTCTCCATAAAACCTAAACTTCTTTTTAAAGGATTAGGTAAAGTATCTATGGTAATGTATTTTTGTTTGTATGCTCCTTTCATAATTCAAGTGCGAGTGTTTTAAAAAAATAAAGACGGGCTACATTATACCTGATATTTTGTAAAAATATAATTTGGCAGTTTATGCCACAATTTTCATATAAGAGAAAAATATAGTAAACTTTTCCTTAATACGGAATATGGCACTTTACGTTTCATCTTCAACAACCACACCAGCTTTAGTCTCATTTTAAGGCCCCTCCACACTATTATCCACTGCAAGCCATTACCACCGACTGGAGGAGATATGGCTTACCACGGTCGATGATGGAAGATGATAAAATAGCCTTGGCGGGCGATGGTGGTTTTTCTCCAAAGATCAAAGCAGCCAGATGCGTAACTGAAGTGAGCAGTAGATCCTATGGACGAATCCATGATCTCGGCTCGTTTAGTGGCCCAGCGAGTGGATGTAACCCGTGAACCATCGTTCAAGGTCACCATCAGGAAGTGGTGAACAACTGGTCATAGTGTGGAGGCTACATTATAAATTAACCCTCCGAGTGGAACACACCAATAAAAAAAAGTCTCCAAAAATACGCTAAAGGTTTATTGTGTCAATGGCCAAAGCGTTCTATGATTTTTTACTTCACCCTTTGTCGACTAGAATGGAATACGGGAAACCCACCCTCGTTACTGTCCCTTTACTTCCGGTTATAAATAGATATATAAATATATATTATAGATTATTAATTTTTAATACACAAAGCTCGTTAAGTCTCGAAGATTATCTCATAAGAAATGATGGATTCTAAAAGTACAAATAAAAATATTCTTTAAGAAAATTATTTATATTTTTTACGAAAGTTATCCAAGATATTTAAGTGGTGAAATTAGAGATACATCTGTTACCGCAAACGAAATACTTCGAAATAGAGATTTACAAATCCATGAAAAGCTATCAGCGTCTTTGTGCCTCAGGGAGTAGGGGTGCATCCCTCAATAAATGTCAGTCAAAGAGGGATGCAGTTTCTAAACAATCAACCTGACCGTCCTACCTCAAACACTGGCAGAAATGTACATTACATCCGTTTTCGGAACGTTTTTGGAGGTTGAAAATTGTACTTGATAACCGCTTTGAAGACATCATCGGTTTGGCGGAATTGTACGTGCGAATCACTTAGAGGGTTAATTATTTTCTGAATTTTTTCTGTGTTATCAGTAAATTATCATTGCGCATCGTAAATATAAATAAAAATCAGCACGAAAAATCCACAAGCAAACCTAAAATGAGACTAACGTAACTACAAAGCCACCAACAATATGCTGCCACCTGAAAGTCTCAAATACCTCTGGGGGTTGCACGTAATTCATGGGGGTCTATTACTTGATCCCTGCATCTAAATTATGAGGACCCACTTTGAGGAAACTTTTTCTTTCACCTTAGCAGTGCTTTTCATATAAACGAAAGCTGGACGACTGCCGATTGGTTAGAGTGCTAGCCTTAGGTACCAGAGTTCATGGGTTCGATTCCCACTATGGCAGGGATGTTCGGAATCGGCTTCAAGCTGTAAATCCCGGTCTCATTAGCCCTCGTGTTGCCAAAATAAGTTAGTTGACCGTAGCACTCCAAACCAAACCATATAAACGAAAGGCGCACTATTGCCTTATTTCGAGTAGCCTATAGCTCACGTCCTTGGCTTCTATAAATGGTATATGTAGCAACAACAACCGACTCAGTAGACACGCCAAGGGACTAATTTAAAACTTTAATACCTTCTAGGAAAGTAATAAGAGGATCTTGATATCTTACACAAGGGTAGAAATAACACATACCAGAAATGATTATTAAGTCAATTGCCAGAAATATTTTCATTACAAGTTTAAAGGGAGGGATATTGCAGGGGAATGAATGATATGGAATGGGGAAAGACCAAAGAAAGACTACTTACGGATTAAAATAGTTACTAATTTCAAAATTAAACTTTTAGCCCACAGTTTAAAGCTCTCTAAAAATTTCATGATAACTGGTTCTAGAAAAATTGAATTTTATCCTCCAGATTTTAGACAGTCAGTTAAGCTTTCTATTAAAATTTATAACTCATGGTTCATATATTTTGGTATTATAATTTTTGGCTTACTTTAGAAGCTTAATTTTTAAAGATCGAAACATCATTTTAATATGTAATGCCTTACATAGTTATTCTAAACTATACCAACCTACATACAAATAGTTATATCATACCGCATGTAATATATTTATATATAAATATTCATATATAAAAAGTATTACTTTATATAACATGTTTTTTAACACCACCTCTCGATTAATATTTAAAATTGATATAGTTTTTGTAATTTGAAAATTAAACTTTTAGATCCCACTTTAAAATGCGACAAAATTTAACTATAAATGGCTCTAGACAATTATCTTTTATTAAAATTATTTTTTAATATTTAGCACAGACAGCTACAATTTTACTTTAAATCAAAACTATATATATATATATATATATATGACATCATTTTTGGTATGCACAATATTGCTTTTATCATCTTTACTTTATTATTCCTGTGTTTCTAAATTTTCGAGAAAAGACTTTACAATTTTATGCTAAAATGGTGACTTCGTACACACTGCTTAACTTACAAAAATGGTTTATTGCCAACCCCATTATATTTTGTCCTAAAGCATTTTACTTTCTTGGAGCAAAGTTCCAAGTAATCCTATGAAAATGCAGCACTGGGAATCCCAAGTTCACTCTAGAGTAGCAGCTTTCATTTTTGGTATATTTGATTGACAGTTTGACTAATCCGAAAAATAAACTTTCAGCCCCAAATTTTAAAATGTTCCTAAGTTTTCTCCTCGGAAATATTTAAACCTTTCTCAAAACAGATTTTTTCCCAAAACTTATTATTCAATATATACCACATACTCGAGTTTTAATTAAAACTTTATATTAAGTACTGCTTTCAATGCAAAATTTATTATATTAAATCTAATGTTTGATTTTTTTTTGTAGCGAATATAGTTATAAAAATTCATATGGCTTGTTGGAATTCATATTTAAATTAAAGATGGTTCTAGAATTGATCACATTTTATAAAGTTATATACACACATAATTTAACTTATATAAAATACATTTATTTCTTTACATTATTCGATCGGTATTTAAAATTGATACTTGGATACATTGCAAAAGACTTGACATATACTTGAGATCTTAATGTTACAGATTTGTGCACTTTCTTGTAGACCTAATACATTCTAAAAGTCGTGTTGGTTGACGGTAATCACCAAAGGTGATTCATTTTTTAATTTTCTGATCCAACAAGTCTACAAAGTTAGCACATTTTGTAAGTAGAATTTCTATAAAAAGGTTGATTCTTATAACTTACATAACAGTTGTTATGTGAATATAGTAGACTCCGCTTAATGTGATCACGTTAATGTTATCAATCACTTAATGTTATCGAAATCACTGGGTCCCGATTTTCTCTATTCATTTGTAAGTAAAAATGATCGCTTTATGGGATCGTGACATCGGTTAATGTTATCCGTTTTCGAACCTCATTTTAACTGGCAAAGGAATATTCACAATGTATTCAGAAGGAACCCATTCTTTTCTTTCCTTTCATTCTTGTTTTAATTTCCGTGAATTCTCCCTCCTCCACCTAGAGAAAAGGAGAAAAAACAAAGGAGTGGGGTATTACACGTACCTGAAAATTTTCAGAAACACGCACACCCTGCTGCTGGTGGTAAATAGTTGTCACATAAGCAGAAGACAACACATTCTATTCGGAACTGAGAAGGAGCGTATTCCCATTTTATGCCTTGCTCGCCTGCATGCAGTTTGTCGATAGGGAAACCAGAAAGTGAACATAATTTTGATGGGAGAGTGCTAAAAATGGATTCTCTACTTAAATATTTTTGTTTAAATTTTGTTGTTTAATATCAATGCCTATGTCAGTTCATCGACACACAGAGACACAGATGCGCGAGCTCGCGCATACACACACACACGTGTGTATATATATATATATATATATATATATATATATATACACAAAATTATTACATATAAAATATCTCTAAAATTATCCTTTTTCAATTCTCATTTTTTCATATCCATTTTCTTAGCCACATAATCTTAGAATGTAAAAGGAGTGATAGCGACCTGATTTCTTTAATGAAGTTAATATTTATCGTAAAAGTATATATTTAGTATTAAAATATTGA
>CM063511.1:6359510-6364510 GCA_032207245.1 Pardosa pseudoannulata
GATTCTTGAGGGGTTAGGGTTAGCAAAAATCAAAGCGAGTAAAGTTTGTCCACCCCTTTTCGCCTTTTTGGTAGTTTAATGCCATTATTTCAAGCCATACTTTCCCCGTTTAAGAACAGGTGATTAAATTTATCAATTTATCACACAATAAATAGGTAAAAATAACATTTTTTTCTAGCATTATGACGTCATTCCTTGAACCATCTCATTGAATCATTTCTTATTTTAAATGATTTAAATATCGTCTGCATTATTTTCATACGTTTTATCACTGAACTTAGATATGACGTAAATAATTTTCTTCTATATTTGGCTTAAATAATAGATTAGGTGCATATGTGATATTTTTAAATTTGATCATCGATTATCTTTTGTTGCAATGAAAATTTTATCACCGGTTTTAACAACAAATTCTTTTTATTAAAGTCTAGGAATCTATTTTAAGCATAATAACAAAAATTCTAAAACTTAATCTAAATTAATAAAAATTGTTTTTATGTTTATTTTTATTTATTTAGGCCCTTTCCGGATTTTTTAATGCAATTTATTTATTTATTTTACACATGTACTTTTTATTTCTTCAAACTTTTTAATTTTTTCGATTTTGATCATTATTATTCAATATTTTCGGCTTTTTTTGTACGGATGTCACTGGCCACGAAAATATTTTGTGTTTTCTATCCCTAAACTTTTACTCTCTAGTTTTGTGTTAAGAAACTCACGAATTCACCCTTCTATCTCTTTGCTCTTTTATGTGTTTATTTTTCACTCGTTGTCATTTTTGTGCATACGGACAGAAGCCTCTGGATTGAAGGGCTCGGCCCATAGGGTCCAGTTGTCCCAACACCTTTAAAGCCTTTAAAGTATAATAAATATCTAGCTTTTATGTTATATATCTTTGAAAATCAATCAATTTGTTTGTGTGTTTGTTTATTATAGAAAACCACACGGTATGACTAAATGATTTCAACGTTAATCTAAACTGCATTCACAGTAGAGAGAGACTTTAGAAGAGTATGAAGATAAATTGCTGAGAGTGTTCCAGATAATTCTCAGCCAAAACACAAACCTTTTTTTTAAACTGCCTCATAGGGTACTTTATAAATATAGAAAATTTAAAATTTTACTGATCCCGTCATATGATGGGCTAAATGCTAGTATTTAAATATGAAGTAATGAATTTATTATTGTTATTAGTTAAGAAATATTAACGATCAGCAAAGTATTTTTAAATATTTGTGTTATTACAAAATAATATCAAGATCAAATATTAATTTATAGTCACAGTTAAATTTAAAATTAAATTACTATACATTTTTACTAACCTTTAATTATCTTTAAATTATTTTAAATTATTATTATTATTATTATTTATTTTAATATTTTTTATTTACCCATTTTCATTACATTCGAAATATTGAAGTGCATAGAAAAAAAAAATTTAAAAAATATATTTAAAACCTAAGTAAAGTTGGATAATTTATCTAAATTGAAAAAACTTCCTTTAAGAAATATTATAAAATAAATAATTATTCGTCACCAGAAAGTAAAATTACTTTCTGCTGATGAATTCTGAGAAACCCTTCTACCTTAAAAACAAACGAAAGAAAATCTCAAATTCCTAATGTCTACGTCTGGAATTTACTTTTTTTTTTACTAAACTTGGAATTTACATTTTTTCGAATTCTAATTAATAAAAGTTTTTGGAATATATTTTTTCAGTTTCTCACCGTGACTTTTTGCTTGAATATTATTTATCACATTTCTTTTGTGATTTGTTTCATTATTTTTCAGATAAAGGAAGAAATCTAAATGCATATAAATACAAAACTTTAAATTTATATTTAACAAATATTTATTATCAAATTTAAATGTTTTTCAATATTTTCAGATTTTAAAAAAATAAATAATTTATAAAAAATGTGTTATAAAATTAATAAAACATATATGATGTTATTAAACTTGATTTGATATATTTCTTAAAGTGCTGTATGAGTTAGAAGTCAAAGAGTAAAAAAAATAAATAATTTGATGTTTTCAAACGTCTCCAAAATAAAACGAATTTCATTTTATTCTGTTGTTGTAATAGTATACTTGTTGCTTCAACTGTAATGTTGTGTACATTTTTAAGAAACAATGTGTTTATTTTGAACATATATTTATAATGAAACTAAAAAATTAAAACTTATTTAAAACATTAATCTTCTTCTTCTACCAAAAATTAAAAAATATCATTACTTTACTATTATCAGTAACTTAAAAATGAATAAACATCATAAGACCTTTTAGATGACTTTTATAAATGATTGATAAATTACTGGTTTTAATTTACGAAAGAATGTAATTTATTTTTATTCTAAACCTTTTATTCAAAGGTTGTAAGTGTAGTAATTTTTAACGTAACCTCGATTTCATTTATAATGTTGTGGTTTTTCAGTTCTCTTAGGATTGTATATCTATATCTATCTATCTATATCTATCTATCTATCTATATCCATCTATATCTATCTATCTATCTATATCTATCAATCTATATCTATCTATATCTATCTATCTATATCTATCTATCTATATCTATCTATCTATATCTATCTATCTATATCTATCTATCTATATCTATCTATCTATATCTATCTATCTATATCTATCTATCTATATCTATCTATCTATCTATCTATCTATATCTATCTATCTATATCTATCTATCTATCTATATCTATCTATCTATCTATCTATATCTATCTATCTATCTATCTATCTATCTATATATCTATCTATATCTATGTCTATCTTTATCTATGTCTATATCTATGTCTATATCTATGTCTATATCTATGTCTATATCTATGTCTATATCTATGTCTATATCTATGTCTATATCTATGTCTATATCTATCTATATCTATCTATATCTATCTATCTATCTATATCTATCTATCTATCTATATCTATCTATCTATCTATCTATATCTATCTATCTATCTATTTATATCTATCTATCTATCTATCTATATCTATCTATCTATCTATCTATCTATCTATCTATCTATCTATCTATCTATCTATCTATCTATCTATCTATCTATCTATCTATCTATCTATCTATCTATCTATCTATATATATATATATATATATACACATATATACCCCTAAAACAGATATCCAATATTCTCCCCTTTTCCTTTCTTATTTTTAATATTTAATTACCAAGCCATTAAATGTCAGGTAAAGGCGTGTTCTCGGACTTAAATTGTTTTAACCGATCTCTCAAAACTAACGCTGGATTAAATAAAAGCTTACTGTTCATTGGCAACATTATTTAGCTGTCCCAGTAAAAAATATATTGCTTCTGTAATAATCAAATTCATACCTGTGTTTTTGAGCTATGTTAAATTATGAAAGTTCACTCCTGTTTCGAAGAACTGCTGATTTATCTGAAATCTCGTGGAAAAAAAATCATGCAATTCCTTTAGTGTCACAAAGCAGTTTTTCTTTCATCATGCTCTTCCAAGTATTTATGTTACCAAACCCAAATTACCTTGAGCAAAATTTCGTTAATAGCATATGCAATATGAATTCCCTTGAAAAGACGTCTAATTTTGGGACACTTTTGAAATGATCTCAGTATTGTCTATTTTGTTTCTCAGGTTTCATAATTAAATCCTTCAGTTTAGTTTGAATATATTTGTTTTGCTACACGAGTCTTAAATGTGACCGACAGCTTACGGCTGATTCAGAACAGATACGAATATCCATTTCAACAATACGAATCGAATCCACTAATTCCGGTAACGAAATACAGACCTTAAACATTCGGTTATTGTTCAATAAAAGAAGATTATCTTGTAAAAAGTATGTTACACAATGTGTGTAAAATGAATGCAATACATTTAATATAGGGATTTCATTTATCGTACTAATAATCTTATCAATTACTTTTCAATTTGATAGTAATTTAAAAACTCGGATCTATGTTTTTTTATCTTAAAAAATCGGCTTATCTAGTTTTTAAATAATTAAAATGCATATTGTAAGTTTCAATACAAGTTGTAAGTATTGTAGTTGTTTTATTGTAAGTTCATTGCTTATATTATTATCAATATTATAAGCAATGCCTCTTTTTAAAATAATTGCGAAATTTGATTATACATGTAGTTTTTGTTTTTAGCAGTTCTTGACATTACTGAAATATATACTATAAAACAAAGTGTATGAAAAAGTTTTTTGTAAGACAATAAAGAAAATTAGGAAAGAAAATGCGTATGTATTTTTATAGACCAATGAACTATAATTATTAAACATATCATTAAAATTCAAGTATAAAATCATTTTATTTAGCACTTCAGTTTTATCATAATTTAGATAAAATATATAAGAATTTTCTCTTTCTTATTCCTTATTTTATACACATGGAAAAAGCATATAAAACCAATGGACTAAAAATAGAGTGAAAGAATCAGCATGTAAAAAAATGTTTGAAATCCTCATACGTTTCTAAGTTCTGATGACATAAAAGTCTTAATTACGATCCAAAATATTGCTGACAGGCATATCACAATCTCGTTCGTAAGAAATTTTATATAAAAAAAAAGAATCTAAGGCTTAACGCATAGTAAAAAAGGAAGCTTAAACAAATATTTGGGCAGAGAAATGCCCTGGACTGAAATCCAAATCGGAATTTTAATATGTTTTCTGATAATGAAAAATGAAATCGTGTTTGAATTGTAAAAAAAAGAAATCTTGATAAATCTTTTAATATACTTCACGCATTTTATAAACGTATATGGATATGCAATTAAACAATGACAAAAGTCTTATTAAACTTTTATAAACATTACTTTGTTTAAAATTTTTTAGAAGATTTATAATTCCAAAATTGTTATCAATTTGCCTAAAATGTCTCTTACTTTGAAACAGGATTTTAGAATAATTGAAATACTTAATAAATGAGACTCAGTCTTAACTGAAATAGTATAAAATTTTGACAATAGGCATATTT